>CM059974.1:37726108-38326108 GCA_030490835.1 Annona cherimola
TGCATGACACAGATTGAACATGAAGAAACTTTGAAAACAACGGAAGTTTTGGAAGAGCAAACCACCTCAACAAAATGCACAAGTAATGAAGAAGTAAATTCCAAATTTTTCTATTCTCAATCTACTTATTCTTCTATTCAAGAGTGTCTCAAATGTGCTGAATTAGAGGAATTACAACATGCATATGATTCATTATATGAGAAAATCAAAAAACTAGGAAACAAGTTATCATTAAAGAGACAATAATGCAATTCCATTATTATTGTAAATGAAAAACTTGCAGAAAGTACAACAAAACTGAAAGAAGAAAATGAACTACTATTGAAAGAAGTGGAAAAATTGAAAAAGGAGAATGAATCCTTAAATGAATCATTAACTAAGTTCTCTAATCCAGGAGAAAGGGTGAAAATGTTTCTAAACATGACCTCTCAAAACAATAAAAGAGGTCTTGGATACTCCACATTTGAGCAAGGAGAAAGTAGCAAATTAAGTGTGCCAAAACTTGGAAAAAATCAAGCTAAAACTGCACCTATTCACAAACCCAAAGAGAAACATATTATTTGGACTAGAAGGCCAATTTTTGAACTACTACATACTTGGAGACCTACTCCTAGATTACCAATGGCCTGCAATTTTTACAATAAGATGGGTCACAAAATTTATAGATGCAACTTTAAGAAATTGTATGACCATGATGCAAAGTTAGTTTGGGTTCCAAGAAATACAAGATTTGGGCTTTCAAGAATAGAACAACAAAGATTAAATCAGTTTACTAACCCAAATGGATCCATAAAATGGGTACCAAAGAGATAAGATTTATTTGCTCATTTTTCAGGTATGTTTCAAGGCAAAAGCAAGCAATGTTTGGTTCATGGATAGTGGTTGTTCAAGGCATATGACTGGAGAAAGGAGTTTATTTCATAAACTCAAGTCTTGCAACGATGGAACTGTTGCCTTTGGAAACAACGAGAAAGGTAAAATTAAAGGTAAATGAAGCATTTATAGTATTTCAAATACATGTATGGAGGATGTGCTGTTTGTTGAAGGACTCAAGCACAATCTAATGAGTATTAGCCAATTATGTGACAAAGGATACAAGGTTGTGTTTGAATCATCTATATGCAATGTATTTGATGGAGAACATATCATGTTTAGTGGAAAAAGACATGAAAATATTTATTTGATTTTTCTTGATGAACTTGATGGTCAATGTCTAATAGCCATTGATAATGATCCATGGGTTCGGCATAAGAGACTTGGGCATGTAAACATGTCAAACATCAAGACCCTATGGAAAAAGAATTTGGTGGAAGGATTGTCAAAGTTGAAATATGACAAAGATAAAATTTGCAAGGCATGTCAATTGTCAAAACAACCTAAAATGCCCTTTTCTACTAAAAAGGAGATTTCCACCACTAGGCCACTTGAATTGCTATACATGGATCTATATGGGCCATCCGAAATTTTAACCATTGGTGGAAAGAAGTATGTGTTTGTAATAGTTGATGACTTTTCAAGATTCACATGGGTAATTCTCTTAGCTAGCAAAGATGAAGCCTTCTCTATGTTTGTAACTTTTGTAAACTTGGTGCAAAATAAAAAATGAAGTACTATTATGACCATTAGAAGTGATCATGGTGGTGAGTTTGAAAATAAACAATTCATAGAATTATGTAATGAAAAAGGAATTCACCACACATTTTCTGCACCAAGAACTCCACAACAAATTGGAGTGGTTGAAAGGAAAAATAGAACCATACAAGTGATGACAAGAACAATGCTAAATGAGAGTAAATTATCTAAGAAATTTTGGGGTGAAGCTGTAAGTACAGCTTGTCATGTGTTGAATCGAGTTACCATTAAAGCAATCTTGAAAAAGACCCCACATGAGCTATGGAAAGGTAGAAAACTAAATATTTCATATTTTTATGCTTTTGGTTGCACAAGTTATGTTTTGAACAATGGAAAAAGCCAACTTGAGAAAACTGGATGCTAAGAGTGATGAGGCAATATTCCTTGGTTACTCATCAAATAGCAAAGCATATAGAATCTTCAATAAACGGAACCAAGTTGTAGAAGAGTCAATACATGTTGTTTTTTATGAATTTAATCCATGCTCCAAAAGAAAAGATGATTTAAGTGATGCAGATGATGTCACAAGTAATCTTGAAAAACTGCATGTGGAAAAGCAAGAAGAATCCACAGAGGAAAAGGTAAGTGAAGGTAATAATTCCCATAAACCTCCAACTGACTTAAAATTAAGAAATGCCCATCCAATTGAGCAAGTTATAAGGAATATCTATGAAGGTGTAAAGACTAGAAGGTCAAAACAAAATATTTGTGGACAATATACCTTTGTATCCAAAATTCAACCAACCACTATTGATCAAGCTTTTGATGATGAAAACTGGATCATAGCAATGCAAGAAGAGCTAAATCAATTTGAAAGAAACCAAGTTTGGCATCTTGTTCCAAGACCAAAAGACTATATTGTCATTGGCACAAAATGGGTATTTAGGAACAAATTAGATGAAAGTAGACTTGTGGTAAGAAACAAAGCTAGACTTGTAGCAAAATGATACTCACGAGAAGAAGGAATAGACTTTGAGGAATCCTATGCTCCGATTGCTAGATTAGAGACCATTCGCATTTTACTAGCTTTTGCATCTCACATGAACTTTAAGTTGCTTCAAATGGTTGTTAAAAGTGCATTTTTGAATGGGTATATAAATGAAGAGGTATATGTTGAACAACCACCTGAATTTGAGGAGAAAGATCAATCTAAATTTGTATACAAATTAACCAAAGCATTATATGGATTAAAACAAGCTCCAAGGGCTTGGTATGAAAGATTAAGCAAATTTCTGATTGATCATGATTTTCAAAAGGGAAAGGTAGACACCATTTTTTTTATCAAGTATAAAGAAAAAGATATCTTGATTATTCAAATTTATGTTGATCATATTATTTTTAGTGCTACTAACGAGATCCTTTGTTAGGAATTTTCTGAGCTTATGCAGAAAGAATTTGAGATGAGTATGATGGAGGAGCTAAATTTCTTCCTTGGACTACGAATTAAGCAACTAAGTGAAGGGATCTTCATAAACCAGTCTAAGTATATCAAAAAAATGTTAAAGAAGTTCAGCATGTAAAATAGCAAAGGGGCAAACACACCTATGAGCTCAACCATTAAAATTGACAAAGATGAGAAAGGCAAACCAGTTGATTTAAAATTATATAGAAGCATGATAGGCTCTTTATTATATTTATCTGCTTCTAGACCCGATATACTGTTTAGTGTTTGCATGTGCTCTAGATTTCAATCATGTCCAAAAGAATCACACTTGGTAGTTGTAAAAAGAATTTTCAAATATTTAGTAGATACTACCAACATAGGACTTTGGTATCCAAAGGGTTCTAATTTTGATCGAATCGGCTACTCGGACGCGGATTTTACCGGTTACAAGGTAGATAGAAAAAGCACTAGTGGAACATGTCAGTTTCTTAGGAACATGTTGATTTCATGGTTTTCAAGAAAACAAACTAATATTGCTCTATCCACCGCGGAAGCCGAATATATTGCCGCCGGGAGCTGTTCTGCCCAATTGCTTTGGATGAAACAACAACTTAGAAATTATGGTATGAATTTTAAAGATATACCTATTAGATGTGATAATACAAGTGCAATATGTTTAACTAAAAATTCAGTACTGCATTCTAGGACCAAGCATATAGACCTTAGACATCATTTTATTAGAGAACATGTAGAAAATCATGATATAGTGAGAACAGAAGATCAAATTGCAGATATATTCACCAAACCTCTAGCAAAAGAATCTTTTTATAAACTTAGAAATGATATGGGGATGATTGAATTAAATTAGGAAAAATAAGATAGGAGAAATGAACTTAGAAAAGCACAAGCTGAGGGGGAGCACAGGTTCAGGGGGAGCGGCCCCGCCACTCTCAGAGGATTAACCCGCTCCATCTCTTTTTTTTGATCAATTGACAAAAAGAGGGAAAAGAGATTAGGATTTGAGTAGTCTCGGTTTTAAATGCTTGTATGAATGGTTTTAACTTGTGACTTATTGGAAATGGAATATATATGTTAAACTTCAAAATACAAAAGACCAGTTATTATTCTAAAGATACCAAAATATGATAAAATAGTATGTTTTAAAGACATTGAAAGGTATACACTCAAATCGGTTTTTTCAATCATCAAAAAGGGGGAGATTGTTGGAAACATGTGGAAAATAAGCCAAGTCTATGTTTTGATGATTAACAAATCAATTTGAGTAAGTTTTGGTTACTAACATGTTTGTGAAAATGATTAAAGAATATACAAATGAAGAAAATAAAGCATGACAGGTTAAGTCGATTTTCAAGTCGACTTAGCCATCAACTTAGGCCAAGTCGATCCCCAAGTCGACTCCAGAGGCTACTTCAAGTGACATTTTTCATCCAGCGTTAAAATCGAGGAGCAAAGCTACCGAAGTCGCAAACGAAGTCGACTCCGCATGCGACTTGGGTGAAGTCGCAGACCAAGTCGACTCTAGCATCGACTTCAATCATGATTTTCTGTCCAAAGTTGAAATCGAGAACGAGAGCTGCCGAAGTCGCATCCCAAGTTGACTCCGCATGCGACTTGGGTGAAGTCGCAGACCAAGTCAACTCCAGCTTCGACTTCAGTGCAGAACTTGCAGAACAAGTTGACTCAATGCTAGACTCGAGTGAACATGAAGGGCAAGTCGACTCAAACACTCAACTTGGATCAAATGAAGATCAAATGAAGATCAAATGAAGACCAAAGCAAGCAGGGTTGCATGAATCCATCATGTTGGATTATCAACACATACTCGGATATCTTCCATGCATTCCAAGACTCAAGACTCAAGACATGGAATCAAATATTTTCTTTTAAGATAGAAGAATCATAAAGAGTCTTAAGTAATATAAAATGATGGAAGAACAATCAAACCTGAAGAAATTCAAGCAAGCAAGTCATTCCAAAGAATTTCAAGTTCAACTAGCATGCTGAAGAAGTGAAGTCGCACCCGAAGTCGACTTCACCTGCGACTTGGGTCAAGTCGAGGACCAAGTCGACCTAGACTGGAACTTAAAGAAGTTACGGACAACCGAAGTCGCACCTGAAGTCGACTCCACCTGTGACTTGGGTCGCAACGGTCGGAAATTTTTCTAACGTTGGTGCATTAAATACGCGCCACCTACTTCCAAACATTCGGATTCCCTCAACATTTATAAAAGATATTTAATATAAACGTAGGGGGTAGCTGAGAATTCATTGCTTGAGAACAACTCTCATCTCTAAGAGAATTAAGTGATCAAGCCATCATATAGAAGAAGAACTCTGCTTTTAAACTGCCAAGAGCTGCTTGCTGAATCATTAATACTGTTGTACAAGTTCTTCTCTACACCAAATCTGCCTCTACACATCAGTAATGTGTAGAAATTTTCTTTTATTTTTTTTTACTGTATTGAACTTGATTTAGTTTGGGTAACTAAGATCAAGTGTAAGCAAAGTAGAGTGTGATTGGAGTGGAACTCGTCACCTACTTGTGCTGTGAATTGTTGATGCACCCTAGAGCTGGAATCTAGAAGAGAGCAGTGGCTCTAGTTGTATTTGTGAAATATATAGTGGAACCCAAGTCACAAGAGGTGTGAGCTTGGAAGAGTGGAGTAGGGAAGGTTGCCCGAACCACTATAAAATCTTTCTTGTTGATTTTTATTTCTGCTCTCAGTACTATATTGATCTCCATTTGTTTCTTCATAAAGGGGACTAGATTAATCCGGGGTAAAATTTCTGTTTAAGTTAAAAAATTTTAAATACCCAATTCATCCCTCCCCTCTTGGATAATTGCCATTAACTCGGGACCAACAGAGGGGAGCAAAAAAATACGGTTCTCCAGATATCCTGAAATATGGTGAGGAGAATTTTGCAATAAGTTTGGGGGGGAAAGAATGTGCAGTTGGGCAAAAATTGAATCCATTGAATGATTACCATTTTCCCTTGACCAGTTAGTTCAACTTAAACCTTGGTTTGCCTGCTTTCATTGATTTTCTAACCAGTTTTCTGATCAAGTGAAAGATTAGCATGTTAAATTATAATCATGTACTAGGAAATTTTGTCACCCACATGTAACTGATAACTCGCAATGGCTCATTTCAGACTATATTTGTGCGTTAGTCCAAGAGATTAGGCATAGTTTGCATCCATTTAGCTTAATTTTCACTTAGTTTGCATTTTTGAAGCATTATTTAGTTTTTATGCATTTTCAGCATAAATTAGGCATTTTTAGACCATTTATTTATTTTATTCATTTTTTGTAAGAAGGACGGGCAAGATAAAGTCATGCAGGCGAGTGGAATGCAGGTCGGGACCAAGTCACAAGGCATGTAGATGATGCCCAGGCGCCACCCTACGTGCCTTTGCCAGAACCCAGCACAATCCAGCAAACGAACAACTTTCAGTGAGTTGGCGCCTAGGCAGCACTTCGTCAACATACAGTCAAGTTCAGAAGGGTTTTAAGGTCAGCAAACATAATAGCTTCCAGGGAGGCGTGGAGAGAGCCGCTAAAGTAGCTGCACAGAGAAGGAAAAGAAGCTGTTTCCATCGCAAGCGGAAGAGGAGATCCGATGTGAAACCAGGACCCAAGTAAGGTTTATTTATATGCAATTGACATATAAATATGAATCAAGTATAATTTAGTGGAACTATGAATGATTTCCAATTACAATATTGACGATTTATTGCAAATTAAGGCAAGTGATTATGAATGATGAATATAAGCCGATATGGGTCAATGTGATTAAAGAAGCTTAATAAGGATTAGGGAATATGATTATATTGAAGATAATTACCTCATATATTATGGTTTAGTTAATAGAGATTATGTTGTTAATTATGGATTAAAGGTAGCAAATGCTAAAAAATCTATAACTCAACGCCGGTAAGGCGGATTAAGATGAAAATTGAAAGGTAAGCACATGATTTTGTTCTTAATCATATGGAAAGGTTGGATTATAAAAATAATGATGAAATTAGGGTGAAAATCGATCATCACCATCAAAATTCAAAGATGGTTTCAAATGAGCACAAATTGAGCTAGAAAAGTCGGATTGAGATAAAATTTGAAATGAACAGTTAAAATTATGAGATCCATGCAATGAGAGTATTGGATTAAGTAAATGATGTTGGGATATTGGTTGCATAAAAATGGTTGTATAATTATTGATTTTTGCGCACCAAAAAGTAAATTTGTGTTTATGTTAAAGTAAGGTGAATAACTATATGATTAATGGCATAAATGAAGTGTCAAAAGGAGGTAATTACACATGGATTTTATGAATTAATTAAAATGATAAAATTCAGTGATTAATGACATGATTTAAAGGTTATTGGATTATCTCAAAGGAGCATGAAATAGGTGGCATGAAATGAACGGCCAAATGGGTTGTTTACATGAAATTTTTTACTTTTAAAAATTAAAAAATATATAATTAAGTGAGCTACATTACTTGGTAATTAAATTTCCCATTAATTAAAGCTGAAAAATGATAAAAAAAATGCAAAAGGCAACAGCATATGGACGTTAAATGCATGGACAACAAAGGGAGCAAGGATGGTATGCACGTCCAAGGGCTGAGATTTGATTTTTTGTGAATTTTTTATTTATGCTAAGTTGACCCCTAATTAGGCTATTACCTAGTGTGGTTAAATAACCATTAATTAAAGAAAAAATTAGGTGGAAAAATCGTGCAAGGGCTGTTAATCAGGGTTGACTAAGTGGACAGCTTTATTTAAAATCTGGATATAGCTGTGAAAAAAATTTGAAAATAATATTAAATGATTAAATATGTGGCTGAAAATTTTTGAGTAAACTTTAGGGTAAATTTTCAAAAATTTAACCTCCATTTTGGGTAGAAATTGTAAAGGAAAATTTGAAAAATAAATGCCTATATAAGCAGGTAGTGTGCACGTTCCAGACTTCTTTTTGGGAGAAAAAAATAATAAAAATCAAAGGGGCAGTGGATGGAACGGTCCAAGGGAAGAAAACATGAAGAAAAAAGAGAATTTCAAGTTCTCAAAGGAGGGATTACCAATTAATCAAGTAAGTATATGTTAATTTTGATTTTATACTTCAAATCTGGAAGTTATATGATGTTATAAACCAAAATATGAACGAAATAGTAAACGAAGAATTTTTACCATGAAATTTTTTTTAACAGCGAATTATAGGATTATTAAACTACTACCAAAATTTAATATTTAAATATTAATTAATTTTCAAATTAAAAATCTGAGAAGATCAACCCAAACAGGGTAGAACGGGTGACAGGATTAGCTGTAGAAAATAATTTTTAATAATTTTTATACAAGCAATTTGGGGAGGAAAATTTTAAAGGATATATAATATATATTTAGGATCACATTAAAAAAATAAAAATTAGTTTATTATGGGTATAAATATACCCCATAGTTTACGTGATTCAAGCTATCTGAAAAGGGATGCTGCTGTCCAGTAGAGTAAAAATACCAATATAAATAGAAATAATAAATATTTCAAGCTGAAAATATTTATTTTGATTAATTCATGTAGTTATTAAGGTATTGTATAAATTTCAGATCAAAACGACTTGATTTGATATTAATTCAACATTTTGAGAATTCAGTGTGCTTGAATTCAGTGTTATGAACAACTTAAGGGATAAATCAAGATAATTATTAAACTCTAGATTTTGTGATATAATTTAACTTATAATGGGATATAAATAAGTGATTATTAGGGTCTAACCTATTATAGGTAAACAAGATTACCCTAAATATGATTTTTTTAAAGATATGCAAAGGGATGTTCAAAGAAGGGTGCAGAGGGTACCCAAAATGTATATGAAAGTTGTTATTTTGGAAGCAACTAATATATGGATTTTAAACATATGTTAATACCCTAAATTTGGGTAAGAAAATCATGATTAATTGCTGAAATTTATGGATTAGAAATCTGTTTTGAATTAAGTGTCAAAACAAGCGTTGAAATGATGAAAAACGGGTTCTAATGTTGCTGTTTTGGAACCCTATGATGAATGGATTATAAATCCGAAATTAAACCCTAAATTATGTGTTAATTAAGGGGTTTAATCATGCTAGAATTAGAGACAAGTTTCTGTGTTGAAAGCTTTTAAGAAACACATGATTTATGTGTTGAGAAATGGACGTATATGAAGAGATAAGTATGAATAAATGATATATGGACTATGTAAGTTGTTAAAATGAAAAAATTCATAAAAACATGTTGAAAAATGTAGATTAAGGTACTGTTTAAGTAAATAATGATAATCTCAAAATTTGAGATTATTATATGATGTCTAAGTTAGCAACTAAGTGCTTAAAATGAGCACCGATGTATAAAAATGGAAAATATATTAAAAATGATAAATGGAGGTAATGAACTTCCAAATAATGATTTAATGAAAGATTATTATATGTATATAAGTTTACCCTACATAAGGGTATTAAAAATGAATGAATAGATGATTTTATATGTATAGGCTATGTGCTAAGTATGAGTACCCGACTTGAAGGACAAGTGGGTCAAGCTAAGTCTAAATGAATTTATGTAGGTTGGAAAACCTAAGGAATTTATGTATTTGAAGTTGATGTGAATAAATGAAATATTATTTTTATTTATTTAGGCAAAGGGAAGGAAAAGAATGGAAGGAAGGGATTATGACGATCTCAGGTAAGCAAGTGAACTTTCTAAAATAATATTTTCTTTCTATATGATGATATGTAAATGAAATTTTTATGATTATGTTTTGAAGAATGGGCAAGCACAAGTTTTGAAAATGAAGGTTTTATTGCAAAGCCACAAGTTTTGGAAAATGATGGCTTTAATGAAAAGCCTCAAGGTTTGCTTCATGGGAAACAAGTAACGATTTTAAGATAAAGAATTTATCACAAGTGTTGCCTTGGATTGGCAATGGTTTATGTTAATGGATTGAGAAATTTTCTTATGAGTAAACAAGTTCTCCATGATAATGTTTTTAAAGGATTTCACGTTTTATGTCGATGATTTTTAAGAATTTTCTTATAAGAAAGCAAGTTCTTTATGATGTTGTTTCAAAAGTATTTTATAAGAAAAATTTTTTTTACTCTTTTTCACAAAGTATTATTTGTAAATAAGTTTTGAGTTATTTTTACAATAATTTGTGATAAACAATTATGTTTACGAAAGAAAAAGGAAAAGGAGAATTGATTTATGAAAAAGATTTATTTTGCTAGGTCAAGATAATTAAATAATAAATGATGATTTGGACATAGTCCATATGTTTTGAAATGATATTCGAAAAGTTTTGATTTCCTTTAGATAAGGAAATCTATGTTGAAAATATCTTGAAAAATATTTATACGAATATTGTTGAAGGAGATTTAAGGATGACCAACCTCCTATGTTGATTTCATAAAATGGTTTGATTTCGGGTTGTTAAATGGTATGCAAAAGATTATGCAAGCCCCTTATGTAAAAATGGTATAATAGATAAGTGGATAATAATTTGATTATTAGGGTGGTTGAGAAGGGGTAGCATAATTGCATAACTTTTGTAAGCGAAAGGCCTCGAAATAGAAACCAAAAAAATGTTAGAAAATATATAGTTTAATTTTGAAAATTCAAAGGTTTTAAAATTCTTTTATAAGGATTTTAAGATGTATTATTTTTTGAACATTTTAAATATTTATCAAAATATTTTACTCAAAATATTTCCAACGGAATTTAAGGAAGGTCATCCTAAAATTAGATTTCAAATGACAACTTGTTTAAAGCGGGTGCACTCGCTTTACAAGTCGACACGAACTGCGGTCTGTGATGTGTTTTTGAAAATGATTTTTTTTAAAGACACAAACTTCGGTCTGTGATGTTTTTAAGTTATGGATGCAGACTGAGATTTGTGATCCCGGTTTTAAAGGATACGGGTTGCGGTCTGTAATACTTTAAACCAAACGGACTATTGTCCGTCATGATGATGTATGGTGCACCAGTACAAGGAATAGGCCAGTTGTAGAGCATGGTTGGGATGATCGGGACCCACTCTACATAAGGCCAAGTCGCTAAGGGATGACAGGAGTGCCAGCAGCGCCCTCCCTGAGATGGGAGTAGGATAAAAGAACAACCGCCTGGCTAGCGTGCTGTTAAGGATTTTCTTCCAAAAGGTAGCATGATCACTTGCTAAGTGTCACTACTGGATGGAGAGAAATGCATTTGCTTATGTTTTGCTTTTGAAAAGCCCAAAGATTGGGACATGAAAGTATGTTTTTATGAAAGTTATCCTAAAGGGATTTTTATGAAATGATTACCCTAAAAATAGGGTGTTTTACATAAAAGTGTAAATAACAGGAATGAAAGGAAATGTTTTTATGCAAATGCATTTATGAAAATGGTTTATGTATTTTATTTTCCTTGTTTGCTATAAACAAGCTCCAAGACGGGGATTGTGAAAAGAATTTATGTGAAACTTGGTTTGGACATAGGAATGTCCATTTATAAAGAGACTAAATGAAAAGTGTTTATGGACATGAGAATGTCCAATGTTAAAGTATTTAAATGAAAAGTGTTTTAGAATATATGGATGTCCATCGCTAAAAGAAGCTATGTCAAAAATATTTTGAGACATCAAATGTCTCTGGGCTAAAGGATTTTATGATGAAAAATGTTATTTTAGGACATAAGAATGTCCTTCTTTGCCAAAGGATTTATGAGAAAAATATTTTGGATATGAATTGTCTACGGGCAAAAGATTGTTTTATGTAAATATTTTAGAACATAGGAAATGTTCATACAAGACTAAACAAAGTTAATTAAAAAAGGGTAAAACACACATGTTTTGCCTTATCAAGCCCAAACGTGGCTTGTAAATAATTTTTAAGATGAATGTTTTAAGATAATGTTCAAGGACATAGAATTGTCCTCATGAACAAATGATTTCATGATGATGTTTTAGGACATATAAATGTCCTCAAGTAAAAAGGTGTTCAAGATGTTTAATGAAAAATATTTTAAAGGAAGCCTTGCCCTAAAAGATATAATGTTTGCTTACTGAGTTGTCACTCACGTTTTGTTTTTTCCAAACCTTAAACAGGTACCGGGAAACTTGAGGAGATGCAAATCTAAGCAATAAAGGAAAGATACGTGATGATAGCCATGTGGGCTATAAGGAATGGGATAGCATGATTAAGGTGCTAAGGTATGTTGATTAGAGTTTTAAGTTCTATATGATTCAATGAATGAATGAATGAATGTATGATGTGTACAATGATTGAATGTATGTAAGTTTGGAATGTAAATGTCATTATAGAAACGCATGATAAGATGCGATGAAATAGAATATGAAATTTTATTACAAGTGTATCACCACTTGTTTGATGAATGATATAAAATGTAAAGATATGAACAATGATGAATAAATTGAAAAAAAAATTGAATGAGTTCCAATTAAGAACCCGCCGCGTGATTAGGGCAACAATCTTGATTCACATTTACCAATCAATAAGATCTTGAGGTAAGGAAGTGACGTCTCAGGTTGGGGCGCCACTTCCGATCTCGTTGGTGGAAGCTTCTGAGATTCAGTTTTCTCTTTCCTTTCTCTTTCCTTTTCTCTGTGTTCTTGGAGATGATTATAACTTGATTTTAATGGGAATTGAAGTCATGTTAATGAGCTAAATCATCCTATGGTGGGAGATATGTAGGATTTGAACTCATAGCTTATGATATTTGATTTTATATGCTTGAATTAATAATATAGTTGTGATGTTACTTGAGTTACTTAAGCTTACCCTTATATATCATGCTTAATGCGTTTACAAGCTTTGCAACCTTGTGGATTGATGTAATATTCAGATTCATGCTTGGAAAAGTGGGATTTGAATAAGATCCATATATAAGGCACAGGTATTCTAGCTCATGTTCTGTTAGATGTTAATATGGATAGGAATATACCTATTAACCCTGTGTAATCATGATTAGATTATATGGTTATCAACCTTGTTTTACTTGTATGCATGAGAACATAGCACATAACTAAAACTTGGTTAGGTTTGTATGTGTTGGAAGACATATGTGAATATGAATGAACCTAGATTAGTAATCTCTGCACAACTGACTTAATTAGGACCAAATGACATAGTTATGATTCAATGACTTCATATTCCCACCTATCTTAATCATCTCAAGGCAATCTCGGCAATATCCACCCTACCTTGGTCATTTACTACTTTCATAGTTTAGTTTAATTCAATTCTTTAATACAACTTCTCCTTCACTTTATCAATTCACTAGACAATTTATTTAGTTTATTCATTTTTTACAGGAAGGACGGACACTATAAAAGCACGCAAGCGAGTGGAATGCAGAACAAAACCAAGTCAAGGAGTAATGGGATGGCGCCCAGGCGCCACCCTACATGCCTTTGCAAGAACTCCAACACATCCAGCAACCAGTAGCTTTCAAGGAGTTGGCGCCTAGTCGCTAGCTTGGGGTGCCCAGGCGCCACCTCACCAACATGCAGACATGCTTAGAAGTGTTTGAAGGACAAAAGCTTCCAGAGGGTTGGCGCCTAGGCACCAGACATGATCACACAGGTGTTCCAGGAGAGGTTCCAAGTCACGAAGCATCTAGGAAGTTGGCACCTAGGCACCAGCTAGGGGCGCCTAGGTGTCAAGGCATGAATTTCTAGGGCAACTGAACAGGTTTATAAGTTATCCAGCACACAGAGAGTTGGCGCCTAGGCGCCACTACGCATCCGTACGCGCGGATTTCTGTACGTGTGCTGCGCAAATTGACATATATAAATAGAAACCTAGGGGTTTGCAAGCGAGAGAGAGCCAAGAGCTGGAATAGACATCCAGAGAAGGAAGACAACTCGATTGAAACGTGAATTGAAGAGAAGATTCAACCCCATTGGTGGAAACCGTCGGAAAACCAGTTTTCTCTTTATCTTTCTATTTTTCTTTCTCTGATTTTCTAGATACTTACAATAATGGATGTAAAGGATTTTATGATAATGTCTTTGAACTAAACTTCCTTTAGATTGATAGTTAGGATGAATTGATATCTAATTATATTGTATTGGTTCTTTGAGATTCAGAAATGAATATTTAATTTTTCTATATGATTGTGTGTGATTTACCCTTGCACATGTGGTTTAATATTTTTTACAAGATTAGCTACCTTGTAAGATGATTTAATTGCTCGATTAAGCCTTGAAAAAGGAAAATCTCTACTAGATCCAGATGTAGGGCATAGGTTTCCTCTTTGTTAAGGAGAGTTGTTTAATGGATAGGAATATACCGTTTAACCCTGTATAGTCAATAAACAGGTTATGAACTTATCAATTCTACTTTATTTAATGGCATGGGAATATAACAATTGAATAGGGTGTAATTTGCTTTATATACATTGGAAGACTTATATAAAGATTATTGAACTTGGACTAGTAAATCCATGCATAATCCAATGAAAAAGAACCAATGAAATATAATTTAGATTCAAAGATTCTGAGCTATCCATCTGCCATCCCCGATTGATAAATCCGTTTCTAATATTCCAGTGATTCTGTGGACTCTATTTTGATTTTTTATTGTATTTGTTAGTTCTAGTTTTAAATTCAAAACCCAGAATTTTCTACTCACCGAAGGCACTTAAACTAATTAATAATTCCAGTTAGACAATTCCTCGTGGGAACGATACTCTACTTACTCTTTATTACTTGATTCGGCATGTATACTTGCGTTAAAAGAGAGCATTTTAATAGACATATACGCAACTCGTCAGTCTCTATGGGATGAGGTAGTGGCATGTTGGGCAATTTGATTTTCATGCAGTTTAATATGGGTTTTCGTTTGGCTCTTTCTTCAAGTAGTTTATCAATCAAGGAATCAGAGGATGTTGCTTTAGGTGGTGTAGGTAGCGAGGGCTGAGTTTGGTATGAGGGAGGGTTCAGTGGTCATCTTAGGAAATTAGGGGGCTTATTGTTTTGAGCATAATTTTGGGTATTTGACTGGTTTGCCCAAGAGAAATTGGGATATTTCCTCAATCCAGGATTGTAAGTATTAGAGTAAGGGTTACCATAAGTGCGAGTATCATACTGGTTGTTGAATGCGTTGGTTTGCTCGCTTCTGGTGTCCAGGATGGCATAACTACACTCAGACATGTAGTATGAATCTCCACAGATCTCACATGAAATTTTTTGAGAAGAAAATGCATTCTGGTCTTTGGGTTCCTGCTTCTTTTGCTGCAAAAGTTGATCAATTTTAGCATGAAGAGAATTTATAGACTCGATATCATATACATTACCTCACCGAGAGGGTCCTCGGATGTGGCCGTATTGAGAATCATAAAGAGCCAAGTCATCGAGGAGTTCGAGAGCCTCCTCGTCAGTAAGTCGGATGAATCGACCACCAGTGGCTGAATTGACGGCACTTTGGCTAGGTCGTCAAGTCCATTGAAGAAATTTGTAATAATGTCACACTACGAGATGCCATGATGTGGATACTTGCACTGCAAATCTTTCATTCTCTCCCACGCATCGTATAGAGTTTCGCCATCTTTTTGGACGAACTGATTGATTTCGTCTCGAATTTTCCTAGTTTTAGTGGGTGGAAAGAATTTCTCCAAGAAAGTAGTAGAGAGCTCATCCCATGTATTGAAAGTGTCGGGTGACATAGAATAGAACCACTCACTTGCCCTATCACGAAGAGAAAATGGGAAAAACTCAAGACAAATTACCTCGCGTGAGATATTTTGTACCCTGATTGTGTTGCACAGCTGCAAGAACTTAGTAATGTATACTGTCGGGTTTTCAGAGGGTAGTCTTGCAAATTGGTCTTGTTGAACCATCCGGATAAGCCCGGGATTGAGTTCAAAGCTTCTTGCATCAATTTTTGGTTCCACTATGCATGATCGAAATCCTCGAGGGTTCAGGCAGTTCCGATCACTAAGAGTTACCCTTCTTGGAGGAGCGTTGTTCTCAGCCTGACCTTCCTCTTGCTCCTGATGTGGCGGGTTGGGATTGTTGCGTTCCGCCATGGTGTCTTGAAAAGATTGTTGCTGCTTGTACTCACGAATTCTTCTCCTAAAAGAACGTTCAATCTCAGGGTCAGCAACAAAGAATTTTTCAGCTAGTTGTTTCGCAAAGTTTCGGGTATGTGGGTGCATACAAAGATTAACTAGCTAATTCAGAAAAATAAAAACAAATAAGAACGAGAGATGGAAAAGAAAGAAGAAAAAAATAAAAAAAATAAAAAAAATAAAAAAAAATAAAAAAAGATAGAGATAAAAGACAGAATTAAAAAGACAAAAAATAGAGAAAGGAAAAATAACTAAAAACAAAGAAAGTATCTAAAAATAAAATTTAAAGTAACGCCGAATTCCCCAGCAACGGCGCAAAAATACTTGTTTGCAATCTCACCGCAAGTGCACGGGTCGTAGATTGTAGTATATAAATTATCGATCTACAGAGAATTCGGGACTATAAATTCTGCTTTTAAACTCTTTCGTAACGAATATGGAGATAATATAGTAAATAAAATAGAAAAGTGGGAAGAGAATAAAATGGAAAAGAAATGGAAAAATGAAAAGAGAAAATTGAAAATTAGAATGAGTAGAGAAAATGAGAGTGCGAGTACCTAGGGTCTAGGATTTCACATGCGTCTTTTGCAATGGGTAGTGGTATAATGATTTAATCTGGATATTGTTTATTAAAGGAGAACAAACCCTAATTTATCCTTGCACTTTCTCTCGAAACCTACAAGACGTACCCTAATTTTCTTAACCACTTATTCTCACGGGATTAAGTTAATTAGAATCCATTAAGTTATGTGGTTTGTTCATGGAATTCTTAAAGATCATCATACCTATTCTCATGGTCTTAGGTTTTCAGGTTTAATATCTTGATTATCGTATATTAGGTTTCCACTTCTCGGTTCCATCACCTAATAATACCAAAGTACGGGCCCATGTACAATGCAAACATTAAAAATCATAATATATTAAATTAACAACAATATCCATAAAAAATAAATTAAAAACCCACACCACGCTACATTGTACGCATGCTAAATCCTAAACCCTAGATTTAGGGTTTAGCCAAGCATGTTTAAGTCTAAAATAAAATCAAAATCAAAATCCTTCTTAAATAAGACAATAAAAATTAAAAAGGAAAAAGATAGGACAACTTATTAGTTTGAAGCCTCCGATGGTGTGTCGGCCGCTCCACGCAACTCGTCAGTCCGCCTTTTGCCCGTGCTCTCCTCCTTGCTCTCTCTCTCTCTCTCTCTAAATTTCTCTCTTCTTCCCTTTCTGTTCGGAATTCTCTGTTCTCCATTCTAGGTAAAATCTCCTCCATTTATAGCTGTGCAGATTGCCACTTGCGCACTACAGTTTAGCTTGCGCAATTTTCGTCTGATACGGACGGATTGTACACCAAAAAAAACTCTATCTGGACGACTAGTTCCACCTATTAGACGTGCACGCATGCTTTAAGCGGTCATGGAATTTTCTGCTTGAGCCGAGATTGCATTGCGCATGTTATTGGATGATCAGGATTCATTTGATTTGCTGCTGAAATTTGAAGGAAAATCTGGACGCAAGCATGGAAACTGGATGGCTGGAATTAAGTGAAAATATAGACGGTTTGAATGGTAAAGACATGCTAAAATTCTGGACGGTAATGTAGGCAGATAAAAAAATGGATGGCTGTAATGTTAAAGGTCTTAACGACTGATATTTTTCTGGATTGGCTGAATTGGCTGATTGGTGTTGCTAAAATAAATAAATAAATAAAATCCAGACGGCCAGTTTTTCTGGCCGTTTGATTAGATATGAAGGATGGTCCAGATTTTATGGACGGCTGTGATGGGATGATTGAAAGAAAATCTGGACGGCTATGATTTTCAGATAGGCGGACAATTTGGATGATTTGCTTAAGCGGTGAATATTTGTTATTTACAATGTGCGCCTGATCAATGGCTTGAGATCGAAATGGATGGACAGCGCTGATTAAATGGAACGGCTGGACTTTGGATTAAATGGATGGTCCAGATTTACGTGGGGCCCACTTGCTGAAATTTATTTTTCCTGCATAAAAATATTTTAAGTCATTAATTACTCAAATTAATAAATGGGTTTCCAATATAAAAAATTATTCAAACTCATTTAATTTTATGGCAACAAATAAAATTATAATTTCAGGCCAAAAGATCATAAAATTGTTTAAATTGCATGAAATTAATATTTAATACCCAAATGTTACAAAAACATCTTTTAAACCAAATTTCACATTAAACTCAATTAATTACCCACCAAATTGGTATAAAATACCCACAAAATATATTATTAATTTTTCAATTATCAGAAAGTACTAATCCTAGTCCGCCATCTCAAGCTTTACCTTTATGTTTTTATCCTTCCATTAATAGTTAGGATTTATTCTTGCTTTAATTAAGGTTAAATACTACTTCAATTCAATTTTTGAAATATATGATATAATATTCTAGAGTGATTAAGCAAATCAATCGGACCAATTCTAGACCAAATTCTTATGGGACCATAATCTTATATACTACTTGGTATGCCCAGTACACTTGCAAAGAACCTACATCGATACCTCTTGCCAATAGGTATTTAGTTCTGGGAGATATCAATGTTGAGGGGAAATAGGGTCTAGTTATCATCGGCCCTTGGGTAGATTATGTGGCGCCCCGAACCAGGGTGCCTAGAAGTCTTACTCCAGGATCGTTTTTGATTGGTAAACGTGACTCAGGATTGTTGCCCTGATCACATGGCAGGATTTTTTTTTCTTTTTTTTCTTTATATATATAACATCAATACATGGAAAATTGTCGTCATCCATTCATCTTGAAATATATTCCACATATCACAATTATAATCAGAGTCTAAACATCATCACTGAAAAGATATTTTTTTCATTTCAAAATTATCATCATTGTCTTTACATAAAAATTTACATGTACTACATTTATATCAAAAATTGCTTTTCATTTTGCATGCTGCCTTCATCATCATTTTCTATCTGTTGTTGAAAAAAGCATGAGTGAGTAATAATACTCAATAAGCAAGTCATACATAATTTTTCAATCATTTTCATGCATTTCATAAAATGCAAATGCAATGCATTCATAGCATTCATGACATTCCTTTAGATGCGACGCTAGCTAGGCGCCCATCCCATACATGCTCCCATCTCAGGGAGGTCGCCGTCGGCCTGGGCCTATATAAGCAACTTGGCAATAGTGAGGGGGACATCCGGTCCGCTTACTACCTCAACTATGGCCTATTCCTCGTGCACATGCTCATTTACATACACATGCCGACATGATATTTGCAAATCATAAACAATTTCATAAAAAGTATTTAATAAATAATTTAACAAACGAACTTCAGTTCATGTAAAGCATTTATAGGTATGGTCAATCTTAAATAAATTTCAAAAAGCAATTTACAAATAATTTCAAGCATTTTGGAAATAATTTGCAAAATATATAACTTGCTTACCTTCTCAGTGGGTGTCCTCGACTTTTTCTTTCCCTTTTCCTATTCAAGGAAAAAAGATACTTCATTTCTTTTATTTAAGCTGCTTCCCAGGCATGCTTTATAATATTTGGGCATTATTTCTTTATACAGATATTTTTATCCATAGGTTCTTCAAAAATTCCATCATTATATTTAAATATTAATCTCAAATTTTCTCTAAATCACTGTTCATCCGAGGTTACTGTTCACAGCGTGTTGGTTACTGTCCATGGGTTCCAAAAATTGACATTTTTTCTAAAAATAAAAAATACCATGACATAGCTTATGCTTAGTATATCATGAAAAAATTCATACATTTTGAATTTATCATCTTTAACTTGGCTAAATAAATCATTTTCTCCATATACTAAAAATCAACATAAATTCACTTCAGCATAATCTTAATTCCAAAAATTATGAAATTAATATATCATCATTCCAACATCATATTTATCATATTCATTTATCCTAAATCATCGTTTATAAATTTTGGAGCATTATTTACACATATCATATGCTATCTTCCCGAATGCTCTATCTTTGCTCTAAATTTTTGATGTTTTAGCCTAACTCCGATTAAGTATTATAAATATACTTATTTTCTCATGATTAGATATTATCTAAGCATAGTTTTACCCTACTTAAAATTCAAAAGAAATTTGGATAAAAATCACTTACCCGAAGTGGAGATATCCCTCTTTTTCTCACACTTTCTCTCTCTAACTTTCTCCTCTTCTTCCTTAGATGTGTGGGGGGTTTGGGAGCTTGGGATTGCTCAAGTGGAGCTGGGTGAATGTGGCTTTGGACGTCCACCCCTGCCCCCTATTTATACTTTTTGATTTTTCATCAAATTGAAATTTACCCCCTTGCTTGAGGTATTAAATTGTAAATGTGTTTTTTTATAATTTTAAAAAGGTGCATTGAGCCAAGAGCAGCCCACCCTATGCCTGCTCACGCTCCCCCTATGCAGCCCTATATTTATTTATTTATTTGATTTTTAAAATTAATTAATTTAAGCTAATTAAATCTTAGCCTTTGATTTATGATAATGATGATCATGGACCATCGATTTTTGGTCAAATGCTCAACCACCCCCTGCCATACCCCTTCCATAGCTGCTCTTTCATTTAATTTTTTTATTTTTTTAATTATTTATATTTAATAAAAGTCGAATGGTAATTTAATGAAAAGTTAAACTACTTTTTTTAATCTTCATTTAACGTGTGATCTTGACCCTTAATTTGTGATTTTCATCACATCTTAACCCATTCATCATGTTCATCATGAATTTTTAACCATTCATAAAAAATTTCGTCTAAATCCGACGTCCGGATTGCAAATTATGAATTTTTCTTTAATTTTCCACAAAAATTCAAAATTGGATTAAAATATAAAAAAAGAATTGCTATTTCTTCCTGTAGTGATTAAATTCCCTTTTCGTCTTTTTGTGATTAAGTTAATCCAAGTGATTAACTCTTAATCACGTGTCTTAATCCCCGGTTACTATTCACGTGGGTTAAATTCTTAATTGCATTATTTTAATCTCCAATACACATATCCACAATTATAATCCATGAATTTTCATTTATCATAAAAATAATTACAAAGAATCTAGGGTTGATAACCCGAAATGACGCGTATATGGTCTGGGTTTCACAGATTATGTCCCTAAAGGACTTCTCCTGTTAAGGGGATCAAGTTGTACGTCACATGAGTATCAAAGTTAGATTTTACAAATTGAGATAAGTTACCCAACCACACACATAAAAATATTTTTGATTACTATCCTTTCTAAGAAGGGATATAACATTTGAGTATGCATGACATTTGTTCCTGTGTAAATGACTTAGTATCTTAATCCATTGCTGTGTTAAAACTTTTAATGACCTTAATGGACAATTTATTCAGTCATATACTCATAGTCATGACTTCCATAGAAGTCGATCTATAAATTCTTAGCTCCTCAAGAGTTTATCATCATTTCAAGAATGGCGATTGGATATTCTTGGGGTTATCTTTATTAGTTATTCTCTTCTTAAGAGAAGTCTAAGATGCCTCTCCTTTTCTTTACTATTGTGTTAGTTGCTTTCAATAAGGAAGAATTTCTTAGGGGAAGGCGCAATTAATGAGAAGATTGATCATCGTTTTAAAGACATGGTCACTAGACTCAAATTGGTTAGGGCTCTCGTTGTTTACAGTTTCTGTAAATGTCTCAGAGTTCAAGAAGATCAATCATGGTCTCGAACTTATGACCAAAATTTGAGGCTTCTTGACTAGCAGCATGAAATCTTTGGTCCCAGCAAGTGGCTTGATGTCACAATAGCCTCTTTGATCTAGGCTTGGACTAGAGATGTTTTTATCTCATTTGATGGTTATCTTGGCCTAAGTCTAGAAGCCTTTTTTGTTAAACCCCTTACCTTGTAGGCATTACTTTAAAATGAGTGTCGTGTTTCACCTCAAATGCTTATACATTATTTGGAGTTAATGTTTTATCTTTTTATTACCTTCTTCCCTTTATCCTTCATCTGTATATTTCCTCCTTTCTCTAAGGATTATAAGATCATTACATGTCATACATATGAAAACTAAGTTTTAATAAAAATATTTATTTTTCTTAGAGTTTCCATTTAATTTTCTAATTTTGTTCATGGATATTTGTATTTTGGACGATGCAGTTATTAACCATTTTTTTTTCTTTTTTGCATATTTTGCATATTTTCCTTTAATGATTGTTGAGATTTAAGGGACCCATTCTATATGTGATCATGTTTTCTTTTAATGATGCAATAATCATAGTGATTGCGATGACAATAACAAGTTTGAGCAAAACGGTATTGTTATCACTATGGGATGTAATGAATTTTTATCAAACATCAATACCTATGGGCTTTTTATCTCGTTCTTTATCTTTGAGAATGGTGGCTTTAGTTACACTTTTGTGCTAAGTGTATTATAGTTGACTTCATTCCACAAAGTCATAATTTTGGTAATCATTTTTATTTTTTTGGTGAGATCCTAATTAGCAAATGCTCACCAAACCCAAGTTTTGCACATGTAAGAAGGTATCATGATACGCAATTAGGGGTAAAAGCACTTTAAATGCAAAGCATGCCATGTCCTTAAATATGTAGTCTCCTTCTAAGTAAGCTAGATTGTAGGTCCTTAGGAAAGATATTCTTAATAATTGATGGAACACTTCCTAATTGGAGTCTATTTTTCCATTTGAGGTTCCCCATTTGAGAAAGATTGGGTCAAACTCAAAAGTCACAATATCTTTATACTTATTTGTTTTTCTCATATGTTTTTTCACCATGATCTTTTCTCTTAGTTCCTTTGCCGAATCGAGATAGGCTCTCATTCAAAAGTTATTCTGTTTCATATTAAATCCATGCCTCAATATAATTTTGAATACATCTACGTGATTATTGCTTTTGAGCTGTTGCATAAGGTAAAGGGGTTTCTCCCATAAAGGTTTTAGGTGTCGTGCTATATTCTAAAGCATATTAGGTACATACTTCGGTGATTGATTGTTATGTTTATCTATTTTTTTCTTTAATAGTTCCAATAGAGTCCAATCGATAACTTCTACATGGCCATTCTCTTGTGAATAAGCTACCTATACCAGCTTGTGTTAGATAACATACTAATTATAGAAAATTCCAAAATCATAGCTGTAAACTACTTACCATAATCGGTGACCAAAGAGTTGGGAATTCCAAATTTGCATAAGATATTCCCTTTTAAGAACATGATCATATTCACGGTATTTATCCTAGTTAATATTAGCTTTTGCCTACTTTAAAAAGTAATCTACCGCTAACAACAAGAATTATTTTTCTTTAGAATTAGGCAATGGTCTGAATATGTGCCACTAAGAGAAGAGCAAGCTTTGTACTTGAGAGTCATGGACGGGGACAAACTACTAGCATTTACAATACTTTTGCATGAAGCCTCATGCATTCTAGTTTATTATTGGGCAATAGTACTTGATTCTTAAAATTTTCAAATAAGATTTTTATCAACCAAGGTGGTTGCGAAAATTGACTATGTTGTGAATTTTTGCCATTGTCGTTTGAACTTTTAAAGGGGTTAAGCACCTTTAACATGAACATGTGAGCAATCGATCTTTGGTAGATTTTTTCTCAATCATGGCATACTATATGTTTCACTTTTGCAAGTCCTGTGCTTCTACCTTAGATTTGTGTTAGATACATCCTATATGACTCTTATGATTGGATCTATCCAATCGGATTCTATTGGACCCACTATGTTTGAAATTATGTGATCTTATATTTAAAGTCATCTTTTGACTTCGATTGTCACCTTCCTAGTTTATATGTCTACAGAGGCTAACTCTGATAGCATATTGGCCTCCATTTTGTCATTTTTCGGAACATGAATGACTTTGACCTCTTCTAGGTCTTTGATGATTTTTTAGATGTAGGTCAAATACTGAAAAAATGTTTCATTATCTCATATTTTTCTATGACTTTCTTAATCATAAGGGACAAGTTGGAGTGTACACACATCCTTCTTACTCCAAAATGTTGAGCACGTTTGAGCTACTGATCAAAGTTTTGTATTCAGCAACATTATTGGTTATTATGAAGGAGAATTTTATCGTATATTCCATTATTTATTTATCAAGGGCATGGATTACACTACCTGCTCTTCTCCTTGCTTTACAAGAGGAACCATTAGTGTATAAGATCCATTCTAAGTCTAGTATGCTTTGATAATTATCAGTAAGCTCAGCATTGAAGTAGTAAGGACTTGTGTCTTTATGGTCGCTATTATTAGATTTTCCCTGGAAGTACTTTAATTATAACGAGTAATATAGTAATGAATAGAGTATGACTTCCATGAGGACCAAATCCAAAAATGTCATCGAGGACCAAAACCAAAGATATCAACTGAAAAGAACTAAATTAAGATAAATCTAACAAAGAAATCCAATAAGACTCATAAACAAGGACACAGGGTTCTCTAAACATAAATAGATCCAGTTCTTACAACTTCCCTTGCGCTTCACCATAATTTTATTATATTTCCTCAAAATAGTTATTAATCTAACGTGAATTATTTATGCTTCACTTTTGAGTGACATACAAATCTAACTTGTTATTTTAACTTCTACTATAAAGTATAAGAATTTAAAATGCTAAGTAACATTATTCACACCCCTAATAATGACTATTAAGAGTAATAGATATATTTCTATCTATACTAACAAAGCTACCAATCTTACAAGAAAGCACTACATCCGGATTATGTCAAGATCATTTACAGCTTAACCCTACATCCAGTCTCATGTTATGTTTTTCAAATTTCACTTAAAATTTTGCCAATAGCTTTCTAGGTGATTAGGCTATTAGAAGCATTAAGCACACGCAAATAGCCTAAAATTAAATAAAGGATAAAATCAAGGAACATCTATATCCATCATGGATCTAGACCATGATGGATTCATCTTATTTTATCATTCAAAAAAATGATTGTATATTTAGTTTAATGATTAACAAAAGCTTAAATGACAATATAAGTTATTAAAGATGTTATAAAAATGTTTCCTTGTTTAAATAAGATTTACAATTATTTTGTAAGAAAACAACTTCTACAATAGATAGCTGGTCATATGACAAAAAATGCAGACATAAATCAAATTAGATTTTTTCGATGTTCTTAAGTTTAATTTAAAACTTGGAACATTGAAAGACATTATATAAAATCCTAGAAAACAATGAGGATGTGAAAAGATTGAAGAAAACATAATAAAAACTCAAGTTATATTGATAGAAGATCTGCTATGGTGATGTTAGGCTAATAAAAAAATACTTAGGACCTGTCAACTAATAGCAAATATGGATGAACTAGAAAAATAAGTTCACAGATTAACATGCCTAAGACATCTAGTCTCTAATAAACTTTGAAAAATGAAAATGGAACAGATGAAAATTAATAGCTATCTTTTGGGCAGGCTTTAATGCTTTTTGAGGTCTGTAAAGTCTACACACATTTTTTATTATCCATTATGTTTTTATACTAGAATTACATTTGGCAGCCATCTAGATAATCAACTTCTCTAAAAAAAACTCTACTCTTAATAGTTTTTTGGACATGTTCTTTTACTATCTTGTATCTTTTAGGGTGCCGATAATTGTCTCTTATATTTTATGGACCTTATTATTGGCCTAGAAAATGTTCAACTACTTATTTAGCCACCTCAGTTATATAAGTTGTACTTAAGATAAAGAGATCAATATTAATTTATAGTAAATGAATTAATCATTCCTTAGGCACATATGGGATTATGGTAATGACTTATACCACATTATTTGAGGCATGGATAGATGGGCTGCATTCTCATTGAAGCAAGCTTTTCTTCTTTTTCTGTGGCCCTAAAATAGTTAGCTACTTTTACAGAAGCAATTGTTTTAGGGAAGTCAGGAAGCGAGTTCGACCTATTTGTGAGTCTTCCATGATGAATACTTCACCATGCACTATAGGGATTTTGATGCATAGATTATACATAGAAAGGGCTAAAGACATGTCCACAACCATAAAATCCAACTAAATAGTTTTCAACTTGAGACCTTAGCTACATTGCATAGTGAGAATGATAAGACCTTTATAGTAATGGAATGCCTTGTGAACCACGGGAGGGAAACAAAATGGAATCGTAGGTTCTTTAAAATCATTCCCTTTTGATTGTAGATGCTCAGGAAGCTAATGTGCATATAATTCTTAAGTTAACTACAATACAATTGACCACCAATGAATTAGTCTACATGATCTTTCCTATGATACCTTTAAAAAAGGCCTCTCATAAAATAGAACATTCATTACCTAACTGTCCATGAAAAATGTATCTTGTACCCATTTCTTCTTGCTCATTTACATCTCTTTCTGAGAAGCTCCTTAAACTGCGTAATGCACCTCCATGTTAATGAGCATGCATTGCTCATTTTACTATTCCGCAAATTTCCATTCAGGAAGTACTTCTTCTTTCTTCTTTAAGATTTTGAGACATAGAGAGCTTCATCAATTTAAAAGTCTCTATCCATATTTTGCAATAAGAGCAATGTTGAAAGTAGATAAGCCTTAAAAACTTAGACTCTCCATTGCTTTTGACAAGTATAATTTAGTTTATCTCATCTAGTTATTCCTTGTCTTGCTTTCATTTTCTCTCCACCAAAAATAACTAATTAATGAGTTGATCTCTTCAACAATTTTGGTAAGGATTGTGAGATTTTAGCATCCCCTTATCTCCACTCAATATGAGTTTACTCTGCCATTCTTGGAGTTTTTCCAAACTCTCTCCTTTAAGCTTTGAAAGACTCTAGTTTTTTGTCTCCTCTCCCATACTAGAAGTTCTAAATAATGGAGAAATTCTTACCCATACACCCTAGATGAAACTCCATACATTTTCTAACATTGTCGCACGTGTTTTGCTAAGGAAAATTATAGTCATCTACCTATTCACTAGTTTCCTTGAAGCTCTTTCATACTGCTTCAAGATTCCTTTCAGAGCCTCAACCTTGTATATATTTGCATTCAAAAAAAGTAAGATGCTATCTATAAAGAATAAGTGAGAGAGTCTACATATCATTATACTAGCAATTCTGCCTCTCTTGTGTGCCTCTGAAGCATAACAAATGGCCTCTCTGGGCAAATAACAAATATGTAAGGTGGGATGGATTCACCTCGCCTAAGTCCCCTACTTGAAAAAAATTCTATCTACTAAATTTTCATTAAGCATCACCCTATATGTCACTGAAGTCCTTCCCAAATATATATATATATATAACTGCTATCAAAACCTATATGTTCCATCACCATAAAGAGGCAGTTCAACCGTATGGTATGCTTTAGACATGTCTAACTTTACAGCCATCTCCTCAATCTCGCTTAGTTTCCTCCTTTTTACTGCATGGATCACCTCATAAATGATCAACATGTTATCAAAGATAAGTCTCTTTAGTAAAAGGGCCCCTTGTTTCGCAAATAATGCTACAAAGAGAGGATTTGAGGCTATTCGCCAGCACCTTAGATATGATCTTATAGAATGCATTATATAGGCTAATTGACTTAAACTCCATTCGATTAGCAAACCCCTTTTTGTTTTCAAATGAGAACCACTATTCTATAATTAATGTCATTAATTGTACTTAGTTGTTCCTCTGTGCAGCTTGATTCCAGAAAATGCTTGTATGCATGCTTGTATGTTGTCACTACCTTATCTCTAATTATTTGCCAATAATTTTAGAAAAAACCTGCAAACATCCCTTCCGTCCCCGTGGGTCCTCATTGGGTCCATGTCCTTCACCGCATTCCAGACTTCTCTCTTAGTTCTCTCATTAAGAACTTCTCCTCTCTTGCACTTGAATATAACTTGCTAAATTTAATATAACATCTTTGCTTGCCTTCCTATTCTGTAAATGTTCTGAAAATATTTCCAGTCCATACTTTCCATTTTTCTTTGATGATCCTTTTATTATTATTAATAATAATAAGTTATTGGACGATATTCAATGTCTTTACAAAGCAGCTTTAAGAAAATACAATGTGTTCCTATCACCTAACTATAGCTAACTAACCTTGGCTTATTGTTTCCACAATACCTTTTCTTCTTTAAGAAGGAAATTTATTTTCTTTTAATGAACTATAACCGTTTCATCTCTGCCATTAGATGGGGGGTCTCATTTTTAGTTCCTGGATGATAGATAAGTGTCTTTGAATACTCTCCTATAGGTTTTTCTTAGTTTTAAAGCTCCAACTCTGAAGATTCCTTCCATAATTCCTCATTATTTCATTTAATTTTTTCAAAGGGTGATGGTACTTAGCTTTTATGTTCACCGAGATCTTTGCATGATTTCTTGAGCCTCTTAATACTTAGACCAAAAGAACCTCAAATCCAAACTGCTGGTTGTTCTCCTCTTTCACATTCTAGATTCTAACATCAATAAAATTGGCAAGTGGTAAGACTCAACAACTACCAAGTGGTAGTTTTAGTTAAAAGAGAACAACTCTAACCGCTCATTAGAAACCAATCAATATCCAGCCTTACTTCCACTTTCTCATTCCTTTTTGTTTTTTACTTTAGGTCATATACGGCCCTACGAACCCTAGGTCCTATAGCTCACACTAACGAATTACCTCATTAAACCTATCCATTTGATTTTTCAACTTAAGATGGGAGCTTATGTATTTAGAAACCCCCATTAGCTCATTAAAATTCCCTATGATTGCCCATAGAGAATTTTCCCAAGTATTTAACTATGTCAATATATTATAGGATTCATGTCTTCTTGTTGTCTCCAAGTTGCCATCAAAGGACGTTATTCTTCATTCCCTTCTAGGTTCAAGCATCATTACATCAATGTGATAAGCTGAATAAGAAATTACCCTCTCATCTAACTCCCTTAGCCACAACAAGCCAGTCCATCTTTCCTCTTGTCGTAGCACACAGAAAGTAATAATAAAAAAGCCTAAACTTCTTTTGATGTTATCCATCTTTGAGCATCTTTTTTAACCTCTTACAGGAAGATTAAATGGGAGCTTACCTCCTAATAATGTCACAGAGTATATAAATTTTCTGTGAATTCTCAAGTGTATAACAATTTTAAGCTAGGATTGGCATCAACCCTACTGAGACTGGGAGAGATCCCGAGTCCTCACTCTCTCTTGTGCACCCTCTGCCATATTAGTAAGCTTGCACCTCTTCCTTTCTTGATTATTCTCCTCTTGTCATTCTCCATTTCCCTCCCTTTAACCTCTTTCCCCACCTCTATCTCCCCTTTCCTTCCCTTCTTCTTCTTCTTCAAACTTGTCCTTTCCCTGCTTGAGTCTTGCATTTTTTCTTCCATCTTCTCCCCCATAATATTTGTATTTGTGTTGCCTAATTGCCTACTTGCCCATGATTAGTTTTTCCATCTTTAGAAGCTTCATTTATTCCTACCTCCAACTATTAGTCTACTCCCATATCCTTTTCTGTCCCATTGTTGCTCTTAACCCCCTCCCTCCTACTTTCTTGGTCCTTTTGGATCTCTCCCCTTTCTACCTTAGAATTGTCATACTAGTATTGTGGTGGTTTAGAGATTCTTTCTCATCTGGATTCAAAACTCTTTTTGCTAGCCCTTTGCCCCATCTCTGTTGTCCCTTCCTTGTACTTTATTTTGATTGGTTCATTAGGTTCTTCCCATTAGTTCATATTGCTCCCTTCCCTGTTTATCTTATGATCTTTTTAAAAGCTATCTTAATGTAATTTTACTCATCCACTTTCCTACATATTTGTCTTGTGAACTTTCGATGCCTTGCATTAAATCATACCTACCATATTTTCTTTGCCTATTCTGCCTTTATGAACGCGCTACCTATCTGCATCTTCCTTAAATTCTATTCGCTGCCTTTGTTTTCCTTCTAATAATAGTCCCTTCTTAAAACGAAACTATATTCTATCATGATATTTCTGTTGATATTTACTAATCCTCTATCCCTGCTTCCCTCCTCTTACCTTTTTCCTCCCTCCTCATCTCTACCCTTCCCTCTTCCTTGTTTTTGTCTCCCTTATATCCTTCCATAAGTTGAACCCCTTCACCCCCCTTAGTTCTGTAGGTATGTTATAGGTTCCACCCTATCGTCTTTCATGATGCTCTTTTTCAATTCCACTATTTGAAAACCCACCTTAAGGTAACTACTGTAGGGCAAAGGGAATGAAATCGGGGTGGGTAAAGGATTGTCCAACCCTGTCCCTGTATTTTAAAATTCCTGCTTGACCCTCATTTTTTATACCGGGTTGGTGACCCTCACTTTTCTTTAATAGGTATCTGGACAAACTTCGAGTTGATTTTGGATCAATGTTAGGACAATGGGATAAGTTAAAAATGCGGATCAAGATGTTATACTTTTAAGAATTTATATGTTTATCAATATAGAATCACATATTTGTCAAATTTAATTGTTGAATGCTCCAATATTTTACTATTACTATTTAGCAAAAGTAAAACCTAATTATTATAACAAAGTGTTAGTAAAACATACCTTTTTAATGATTTCATTTGCAACTCGACTTGTTGAATATTGAATATATATGTACCTTTAATAAAAATAATATAGATGTAAAATTTTAAATTACAATTGAAACTGTTATAATGAAAAATGACAATTTGTGCAACATCATTTTTAATAAGTTCAACATCAACAGTAGTAACAATCTACACATCATCATCCACCACTTCCATTGATACTACTTCCTTCTCATTGATATTTTCCACATTCAAATTTTCACAATTATCATCAGCCATTCGAAATACAATTCCTACACCAAACACACTGCAAACAAAATTTCAAAATCACAAATCATGGTCCATTGAATTTCACAAAATTTACATTTTTATGCATGTAAATATTTAATAAGTGAAATTATCAAAAAGATAATAAAAAACTACAAAAAAATACTTCACCTACTGTTCGCCTAAATGCAAGCCTACTCAAGCCAAGAGAATATGCTACTAAAAGAAGAACAAGAAGGCAACAAGATCCAAAAATAGTGAACTTGTGGTTCATCAAATAAGAGCACCCGCCTACTGGAGCTGAAGCAGAGCACGTGTTTGTTGGAGCTGAAGTAGAACACTTGCAATTCACTGGCTAGAGTTAACTAAAGAACCGTAATGGAAGAAGATATGGTTGGTAGCGAAACAAGAGTTGAAACGGTTAGCTTAAAGAAGATACCTTAATGGAGCAAAGGTCGACAACGAAGAAGAAGATCAGAAAGTAGGCAAGTAGCACAAATGGGTGACAAAAATAGCTACTCCGAGCTCGGGCAGGAAGCAGAAATGTAGCAGGAAAATTGCAATGTGGAAGGGGCCAAGGAGGGAGATGAATCATGGACCAGGAGTATCTTAACTATGGTTTTCTTTTAAAACTGATATGCATTTTATGTTAGCAGATCTATGTGAGTCGGGTTGGACTAGGATGCAATAGCCTCCCCGCAACCAGCAAAATAAGATTTTTTTGCCCTTCTAACTTGACCTGCCCCGATGGACTTTATACCCAGTTCTGACCTTATGTAAAAGTGGGACAAGGAGGAGTGGGGCGGGTCACGAGTCAACTCACTCAGTTTTTAACCTAATAGAACATGTCAGCTTCAATCTTGTACTTTCCATTCTTCTAATACATAAAACAGTCTTTGAATCTGTGTTCTATTTTTCTTCATATATAGCAAAAAATGAGTAGGTTATCATATTGGAAGCTTAGTTTTTTTGTCCTTTGTGATTTACCTTATATGAAAAGCTCTCTTCTTAGTGGTTGTTCGACATCAACCATGACCCTACTATTTAAGATGTTATCCAACATTACAACATCTATGCATATGTTAAAAGATCTATCTATTAGGTTTCCCAAACCTTTCTTCTCAATAAAGGTTGGGATCTCATTGACATGGACTTCTAGAGGAGTTCATAGAAGCACCACCTCTTTTCGATTAGTAGATTTTGAGATTTTGATGAATAAGATCATGTGATAGTTGAAAAGACATAACCTTCCTCCCATTATCTTGCATTTATCGTCCTCTTCAAATGTGATCATGTGTAGGTTTTTCTTCATTTTTGCAAAAGCAAACCTACCTCAAACTTTCCATGGCCTCTTCATGGTTGCTTTGAAGAGATCTTTGTTATACTTCTTCATTGCCCATATCAAACACGAGAGCAACGGCTTTCCCTTAGGGTTAATCATTTTCCACAAACCCGCAGTGATCTCTAGAATTTTCAGCTTTGCTACTAGTAATGATAATTCTTCCATAGTCATCTTAAGAACTCAATTTCGTTCATTGAAAAATTTCAATAGATAGGCCTATCTTCTTTCTCTCGAGAAAATGCCTCTTATTCCCCTATCACTGCTTAAAAGATAAAGCCTCGTCGAGACAATTTGGAGGAAAACATAGGTTAGGGTTTTGGTTATCAAACAAAAGTAGGTCCATCCATATCTTGAGTTTGGTTTTTATGTTGTCTTTATTAGCTTGAAGTCGATTGATATTGCAATAATTTTACAATAAATTTAAAGAAACACAACATTCAAAAATTGTAAATAACAAGAAATTCATATAATTAATTAATTCCATAATCACAATGTATATTAAAATTCCAATAAGAATTACTTTATATGGATAAGAAGGGGCTAAAAATAACATCCCACACACATTTGATACTTAAAAATGAGCCACCAATAATGTTACCCATGACCTTACTTTTAAGGATTCATAATAAACTTATTTTTCCTTACAACATGCCACAATCAACAATAAAGGAAGAGTATTATCATTAACACTTCCTCTTAATAGATAAATGATTTAGGTAATAGTGATTTTACGAAAATTCCTATGATATTATTTTTCTAATTGTAAGCGATGTTTGGAAAATGAAAAAAATTAGGTAAATTTTTTTTAAAATAGATAGGATAATGATTAGGAGTAAGGGAAATAAAGTTAAAGTAAATAGGTAATTATATAAAAATATGTAAAGAAATTATTCAAAAATAGAATAGTTGTATAGAGTGATGTGTGGAAAAGTGACAAAATATTTTTCTTTTCCCACTTCCCAAACACTATCACAATAAGACAATATAATCTAATCATCATTAACCAAATTTCGAATGATGTGATGCTTGACTTCAATATACTTTGTCAAACTATGATGGACTAGATTTTGATCCATGATAATAATTGACTTGTTGTTTCAAAATTGTTCTCCCTTTTTCTAAGTCAGAAACTTACTAAATCCTACTTAGCCAAACTATATGACATAGATGAAGTCATAACATATTGAACTTCTAACTAAGAAAGATCTATTATATCCTATTTCTTTTAAGATCAACAAAATACATTTGAAGAAAGAGTAAAGATATAGCCCGACATGCTTCTTCTATCATTCGTGAAAGTTGCATTGAGGAACGAACTAATAATTAAAGAGAAATGTTATTAATAATGATAAGTGTTTATTTTATAAAATCCATGTGGAGATTGGATGTCACTTATCTTCTAAGCATAACTTTAATAAAGAAATATGAAAAGAAGTTCTAATTAAAAACAATATAACTAGAAGAACTCATAGATAGCATGAGGAGATAGACTAGTTTTGTAGGAAAATTCTGAGAAAAAATAAAATATAAAGAAATGGAAGAGTATCCCTCATAGCTATAATTGATTAACTATTGTAAGAAATAAATATTATAGGATTTCAAAAATGGAAGTCCAAATAAAAATAGAGCTATAAAGAAGATCATGTATAACATTAGATATAGACGTACAATTAATAATGGTATATAATTTTTATGTTTTTTTAGGTACAACATCATACATGTTATACAAAGAGTTATTTGGTGATTTTAGATGTAGTTAGCCGTATGTCTTGATTGGGTAGCCTCTAGGCCTTAGATAAGTAAGGAGTGATAAGATGAAAAAGAAGAACCCATCTGAACTATTAGGTAATGGTTGCTTATTGGGGAAGATGTGATCATGCGACAAAGAGATCAAAGGATACATCAACAGGGTAAATGAAGTGATGATCCTAACAAAATTAGAAACTAGGGCAGTTAGGTTTCAATATCTTGAAAATTTTGTGTTTCACACTAGTGTGTGGGAGAGAGTGTATGTGTAAGAGGTTTGTAATTTGAAGTGATTAGATAGTGAAGATGTCACATCATATACAAAAATATGCAAAAAGCAGTATGAAATTTTTTTCTAAATGTCAAACATAACCAAAGAAACACAAGATTCTAAAGTTGTTCATCATGCTAAGAAAAACTATGACATTCAAAATTGTTGCTTATACAAATAATGCTATAAAATTACGTAACTTCGTAATTAGAATGAACATTACAATTAGGGGTGAAAATCGATGCAAGTTATGTTGTGCCTAATCCTAATCCTATATTTAAAAATTTCTATTTAACCTTAAATTTTATATTGGGTTAAGGCAAAGTTAGTTTGACCATCACCTTCCTTTAATAGATTTTGGTATAAACCTTGGGTAAGTTTTAGATCGGTATTGGGACAACAAGTCGGGTTGAAAAAGTGGGTCAAAGTATAATAGTTTAAAGAATTTATATATATATATACATATATAAATATAAACTTACATTTAAAATAAATTTAAAGGTTAAATGGTTCGATATTTAACTATTTAGTGGAGTAAAATACAATTTTCATATCAAAGCATTAGTAAATTTTTTTTAATAATTTCATTTGCAAATTGACCTTGATAAATATGTGTATCAACCTTAAAAAATAACATTAATGCTAGTTTTGAATTATAATTAAAACAGCTAAACTATAAAATAATAATATTCATTCTTAAAAGATATAAACAATATAGATACTATATTTTATTTCACTAATAAATCAAGTTAAGGACATAATTTAAACAACATATATGCAATTAAGAAATAAAAATTTATTCATAAAAATAAGTTATAAAGTTAAGCATGCATGCACCTAAACCATATTAACAATAATTAGTATCTAAGAAAATTGTATTCACATAAGTAAACAATATAGGTTTACAAAAATGATTGAGGAATGGTCCTGCTAGCTCAGGCTAAGCAAATGTCCTGCTTAGTCCACATCAAAAAACTCATTTACAACAACTTTTTTACTTTTTTCCTCATACACTTATTTATCTAAGTATATTTAACCTATCTAAAAATGGTAAAACTTGGTTTATATATTAAATACACTTAGATAAACAAGTGTATGAAGAAAAAAATAAAAAATTATTGTCAATGAATTTTTTATAGGCGTGCAACATGGGTAGGATACCTGTAGGTACCTGCCAACCTGACCCTAATTTGTGTAGAGTAGGGTAGGAAATATTAACCATAGGTACGACTAGGGTATAAATCACTGAACGTTCCTCCAAATAGGGTAAGGGTAGGGTACATATGATGGGTACCCGAATGAATATCTAAGTGGGGTACATATATATTTATCAATACATACATATAATATGTAGTAACTGATTAATAATTACATATAGCATAGCAAGTTAGCAAGACAGCGTGCGCACACCGGTACCCCCACCCAAATTTCACAATTCAACCCACCCAAAACTTCATTTCCCTTGTATTGACCCATAACTTAGAACCTTTAGATTTCATAGTGAGAAACCCTATTCGGCTATTCCATTCCGCCTCCTCTTGCCAGTGTGCCTTTCTCTCTTTCCAGCTTTCCTAATACTCTCTTTCCTAGTTCCCAATGCTCGATGCTTTCTTCTTCAATTCTTCTTGCATCATTACACACATGCTTTTCATCAATTCCTCACCTCATTGCAGTCTTCCTTTAGCAGCCTAATCTTCCCTCAGTTCTTTCTAATCTTCCAATCTTCTTCTTCATAAGGCTCGTTGTTCGTCTGCTCTTCTTTAATTCTTCACCTCACAGCTACTCATCTAGAGTCTCAACAGTGCTTCTATGCTCTTCCTCCCACTTGAAAATTGAAAATCCAATCGATTCATCTCACCTTTCCTCTCTTCTTCCTCTCGCTTGCAAATCGGCAATCCCACCTCATTACAGTTTGCAAATGCAATATTATATTTGAAATCATTGATTCCGCTCTCTAGTTGCATCCCTACAATGAAATCGATGAGGAGATCACATTAAGATGGTGAGATGGAAATTCCTCTTCTTGATCCTATTTTTCATATTCCTTTACTCTCTTTTTTCCTCTCACAATTATTATTATTATATTGTATTTGTAGAAATTAGAAAGCAAAATCAGGAATCCTTTGAACTCCCTCAATAGTCAACCACACCAACATGAATAGGTATATCATCCTCTTTTCTTTGTTGACATGTGTGTTTGCATTGCATTTGCTGTTTAGCTCACTGTCATACTAAATTTGTTTATCAATATACTTTGAGATTGAAGACCAATATGCTTAAATTGCTTGATCAATTTGTAATTTTTCCTCATGTATTTTTCTTTATAAATTGTTTAGGGTTGTGTCTATGACGGCAAGTAATCATGCAATGAATAAAGAGGATACATTAGATGTAGTGAATGTAGTAAATACAGTGAATGTGGATGATGAAGTTAATATTATTATTAATGTGGACAATGAGGTTACAACAAATATAGAAATAGATGTGTTGGAAACAATGTTCAAAATAATTAAATTGACCAAAGCCTGAGTTTTGATGATTAACAAGAACTTATTTGAGTATATAAAGAGTACTAACATGTTTGACAAATGTTTAAGGAAAGCAAAGAGGTCAAGTCGATCTCCAAGTCGACTTGGACTTCGACTTGGGTGAAGTCGATCCCAAAGTCGACTCAAATATCGACTTGAGAATGAATCCCAAAAGGCAACAGGTGAAGTCGCAGGTCAAGTCGACTCCACTTGCGACTTGGGAAGCCAAGTCGCAGACGAAGTCGACTCCAGCATCGACTTGGAGTATCCAGAGCTGAAAAGTGGAAACGAACATACCGAAGTCGCAAACGAAGTCGACTCCAGGTGCGACTTGGGTGAAGTCGCAGGCCAGGTCGACTCCATCCACGACTTGAGATGTTCAAACTTTCAAAGATGCAGTTTTCAAGATATTTAAGAGGATTTATCACTCAAGTCCAAGGAATCAAGATGAAAAACAAATGAGTCAATTTCAAAGTTAAGAATCATGTTCTACATTCAAATCAAGTCTATCAAGCTCAAAGCGAATCTTCAAGCTAGCTTCCAAATGGAGTAAAATCCAAGTCATAAAGACCAAGTGAGTCCAATGCAAAGCAAGGAACATACATATATTGTGCAAGAACTCAAAGCTTTCAAATGGTTTGCAAGATTCAAGACATTTCAAGAAGATCAAGGCGTTTCTGCAATAGACCAAGCCAAGTCGCAACCCAAGTCGACTTCAGGATCGACTTGAGTTGAAGTCTGAAAGCCAAGTCGACCCAAGTCTCAGACTTGAGTTTCTGAAGAACCCAAGTCGCAGGCCAAGTCGACTCCATGTGCGACTTGGAAACCAAGTCGCAGGCCAAGTCGACTTCATCTCAGACTTGGAAAATAACGGTCAAATTTTTGAACGTTGGAGTTCATTTATTGCACGCCAACCACTTCTACAACGTTCATATTTTCCTCAATCTATAAAAGGACATTCAAATGAACGTGAGAATATACAAGAGACACTACTCTAAAGATCAAAGAGAGAAAAGAAGTGCAAGAAAGACTATCAAATACGTTTTCTCCATAATTGAGTGTTTCAAAGGAAGAAAGAGCTTCAAACTGCAAGTTGCTTCAACAATCATCATTCAAGCTATTTTTGACTTCTTCCTCGAGCTCAAAACTGCCTACACAAATCTGTAAAGTGTAGTTTTTATTCATTTCTTTATTTGGTTGTATAAATCTTGATTTAGCTTGAGTAGCTAAGATCAAGTGTATGCAAAGTAGGGTGTGATTGGAGTGAGACTCATCACCTACTTGTGCAAGTGATTGTGTATGCCCCCTAGAGCTTTGAATCTAGAAGAGAGCAAGTGGCTCTAGTTGTGTATGCCCCCTAGAGCTTTGAATCTAGAAGAGAGCAAGTGGCTCTAGTTGTGTATGCCCCCTAGAGCTTTGAATCTAGAAGAGAGCGGTGACTCTAAGTGTATTCTTGGAATACATAGTGGAACCCAAGTCACAACGGAGTGTGAGCTTGGAAGAGTGGAGTAGGGAAGGTTTGCCCGAACCACTATAAATCTTGTGTTCTACTTATTACTGCTTTATTTTATTTGCTCTCCATTCGCTTAAAAAGGGGATTAACTTTTTCAAGGGGTTAAGATCTTTGAGTTTACCAAAGAAATTTTAAAGAACCCAATTCACCCCTCCCCTCTTGGGTTTAGCCATCAACTCGGGACCAACAAGATGTAGCTAAAACTCCTATCAAGCATGAAAAAGAAGGTGTTGAAACTCCGGATACTAAATCTAAAACCCCATATAAGTTAAGTTCTAGTATTTGGAAACATTTTAATAAAAAGATGAGGGAGGTTAAAATGAAAGGGAAACTAAAGAAGAAAGAAGAATTAGTATGTAGATATTACAAGAAGGCATTAGCATATTGAAGTAAGAATGACACTAGTTCAATAAAAAAAAATACCTAGACAGATGTGATCCAGATAAGCATCATCTATCCAATGAGAAAAGACAACAATTGTTAACCAGAGGATGTCCTTTAAAGAATCAAGCCTCTCCTTCTCGCCCTCTTATTCCATGGACATTTGATCAAACAAAAAATAGAAAAACATTTGCTAGAATGATAATCGTTGATAAGCAACCTTTTAAACTTGTAGAAAATGATGGTTTTAGAGAGTATATTTCTGAAATACAATCACTTGTGAAGTTTGTTTCCAGGAACACAGTTGCTAAAGATTGTACCTCACTCTACAATGAGGAGAAAACATATTTAATGCAATATTTTAAAGATAAAATTAAGTCAGTGTGTTTGACAACAGATTTATAGACTTCTATTACTAACGAAGGCTATTTACGTCTAACTGCACATTTTATTGATAAGGAATGGATATTAAGGAAGAAAATTATCAACTTTTGCCTCATCCCACCACCCCATGCTCGTGAAAATATTTCTGAAGTCATTAAAGATTGTTTGTTGAAATGGAAATTTAATGGAACATTATCTATCATATGGATAATGCATTCAACAATGATGTTGCAGTTAGAAGTTTTAAAAAGAGATTAAGGGAAAAAATCAACTATTTAGAGATGGTGAACATTTTCATGTAAGATGTGCAGCACATTTATAAATTTAATTGTTTGGTATGGGGTTGAAGAGATTCAAGATTCGCTAAACCATGTCTGAAATTGTGTCAAATATGTTAGAGGTTCTACATCAAGAAAGGCTAAATTCAAAGAGTGTTGTGAGGCATTAAAGATCACTTTTGAAGGCTGCTTATGCTTAGATGTCTACACTAGATGGAATTCTACATTTTTTATGTTAGATAATGCCTTAAAATTTCAAAAAGTTTTTGATCGAATGGAAGAAAATGATCCATTGTTTGCTAGAGAAGATCTTCTACTTAACGAGATTGGGAAATTGCTTCATATTTGTGTTGTTTTTTGAAAATTTTTCATGAGATTACAAATACATTATTTGGTATATCTTATGTTACTTCAAATATTTACTTGGTTGAACTATTTAAGATTGAAAACCTACTAGTCAAGTACTCAAATTTAGAAATTGAACTACTTCAAGATACGACCAGAAGAATGAAAGAGAAGCATGATAAATGTTGGGGTAGTGTTGAGAAGATTAACACACTGTTGCTCGTAGCAAATATGTTGGATCCACATTATAAATTGAAATTTATCAGATTCTTCTATTCCTTGTTTTACGATAGGGGAAGGTTTTGGAAACTATTGAAAATGTGAAGAATGAATTTATAAAGATGTTTACGATGTATGAGATGAAGTATTTTCCAAGAATTGTAAAGGTAAATGCACAGTTCGGGAGCAGCCAGGCAACAAATGTTGATGATCCAATCGAATTATATTTTCAACAATGTGAAGATGAAGAACATGAAGAAATGGAATCAGAAATTGAAGCATATCATAAGAAGAAGATTCAAAAGAAAGATGATTACTTTAATATCTTAAAGTGGTGGTCATTACATTCCACAAGATATAGAATTTTATCTCACATGGCCCGTGATATTTTACCTATTCTTGTTACAACTGTCGTTTCTGAATTAGTTTTTAGCATTGGTGGGCATACTCTTCATGCATATAGGAGCTCATTGTCACCTGATGTTATTGAAGCATTGACTATACTCAAGATTGGATAAGAAAGGGACCAAAGCTAACTGATATTGATGAACTATTGGGAGAAATACCTTTATCTGAATTAGGTGAATACTAATTCATTTTGTCTTTCACTAATATTAACTTTGTGCTTTTATTTCTTATAGTTAATAGCTATTATTCCAATCATATGCAGGAAAAAGTGGAGATTTATTTGGTGCTGCCAATATTAATCAAATGTCAAGTGGATAAGGTCATACTTTAAAGTCTTATTGTGCTTATGGTTGAAATTTAAATGCTTTATGTTAACATTCTTATTCTTACTAATGTTTTTTTTTCTGTTTTTTAGGAAAAAAAACATTGTGTTGCTAGGATGATTATATTTCATTCTTATTTAAGGATTTGAGAACTTATTTTGTTGTTAAATGTTCAGACAATCCATGTTTTGTCAGTTTTAGAATGAAGACTTTGGCTAAAATGCCTGTATTATTCTTATTGTGAACATGTAATTTGATTATGGTGTATGAGTATGTAGTTGGAATGACCTCTATAGTAGGACTAATTAGATATTGCATGTTCTAGCTAGATATTGCTTGTTTCTACTTTTCATTTTGCAGCTCTACAAGGCTGGTTATGGGCCTATGGTTTATTAGTTTAGCAGGAATTTGTATACTTCAATCAGGTAACATATAATTCTATATTTGGCTCACCTTTGCCTTATTAACTATAGTTTTACTTTGTTAATTATTTTTAATTAAGTATTTTAATTTGAATTGCAGGAAGAAGAGAAGATAGAGCATTGGGTGATTCATATTTGCATTTCTATTTCCACATTATAATTTATCTTCAATTTCCATTTTGCAGTGTTGCGTTGTTTATTATAAATGATGTTGGTTGCTGAAGACTTGAATTTCATATTGTCCATTGAGGTAATTGGACAATCATTGGCAGTTACATTATGATGGTAATTTTATATTTCCACAATTCCATTTTTATTAAATAATAATATGTTATGCACAGATTGAAAAACGTTTGGAGCTTGGAAATATGCAGTTTTTCACGTTAAAAGGGCCTTCAAGATTGTATGGACTAGAGAACGAGAAAAAGCAATGGAAAAATATGATTGGCGTTTACAAGAAGGCTTATGTTTAGCTTGTGATCGGCATGTATTCTGGGATGCTGGTTCAATGCACCCGGGTGTACTTCACCCATTTTTTTATTTTTTTTTAAATTTTTTACACGACTATTAATGTAATTATAATTAATATGTGTATAAATCTTTAATATTTTTGTAGAATTTTAGATACTTTTTTTGTATTTTTTAAAATAAGTGGCATTTTTAGTAATTTTAAATTACTAAAAATGCCACTGATTTTAAAAAATTCGAAAAAAATATCTAAAAATATCTAAAAATCTCTAAAAATGGTAAAAATTTATACGCATGTTAAATACACTTAAGTTAACATTTTTATAAAAAAAATTCAAAAAAAATAAAAAATACAGGTGAAGTACACCCGGGTGCATTGAACCAGTGTCCTGTATTCTATCCATGTAAACAGCAATGGATAAATTCATAAATGTGCATCTCCAGTTTCTGTAAACACATTGTTTTATATTATTAAAAAATAGTACAAATATTTCTTTATGATACCTGTGCATATAAAGGAACCAATTTGGAACCGGAACCAAAACCAACCCTATGGGTAACGGATAGGGTAAGGTATAATAGAAACCGAACCGATACATGAGTAGGGTAGGGTAGGTTTTTTACGAATAGGATACGGATAGGGTAAACCACTACCTTAACTGAACAGACCCGAGTTACATCCCTAATTTTTTGAGATGGACTAATTATGATATTTGCTTAGCCTAGGCTAATAGAATCACTCCTAAAAAATGATTCAACTCTTCAAGCTGAACAGAATATGGTTGACCCGCCTTCCCCCAAGAATTAAAGCATGAGTTTGAAATCTTGACAACCCCGACTCTCTATAAACTTGAAGTAGGGCAGGGCAAGGCGGGCCGGATCAATGGTTAACCCGACCTTACTTTACCCTTAATTACAATCCAAATGAAAAAGATGCCCTTATAGGAACGGTGTCACGGGTATGAACTATCTGTAGACTCAAACCACGTAACTGGCCTAAGGTCCCCGACCTTAGCAGCCCTTTTCTGAACCAAATAGAGGTTACACTAGGCAACAAGCAAAAAGCAATAGAGAAAAGGAACAAAGTAACTTACAGGAAACAATATTCCCAACCTTTCATTAAAGGAAACAATGTCTGGCTTTACAAGCGTATCGACCCACACTCCACAGCACTCTCTGGTCTCCCGTTGTGTCCTTTACAAGTGAAATGAATGGGTATTTATAAGGTTACAAGCTACACCCCTTGGTGACACATGTCACTCATAGAAGCTACCCACGTGCCCCACTCTCTCAAGTCATGGGACATGTGGCACTAAGACTTAGTCCACCCATGCCATGTGTCATCCCACTTCCCCATTAAGTGGTAGTGGGACACCTCAGCAAGACTTAGTCCACCCTCAGCCACTTGTGCGCCAAGTGTGCGCCACTTGTACGCCACACGAGCAATGCATGCCATGCATACTGCACACATGTAAATGTTCTGGTACTCTGTACCTATTCCACGTCGCCACGATCCCTCGATCACCATTAGGCATCCCTAATGTGTAGCGCCATCACGATGCTAAGCATCCACGATCCCGCCTTGGAACCGTCACTCGTTCCATGCTTGGAACGACTCACGTGAGCTCCGCGCCCCGTAAACATCACCCGTCGTCGTGCGGATGACAACACCGTCCACCCCGGGACAGTCCATCATGTAGGGGTGTTACAGGCCTCCCCCACCCGAACTCGTCGATGCCCTCATCGACTGCTCGTACTGCTGAATGAGATTTTTGAATTGCCACAAGTCTTCTGCACGTTCCCAAGTTGTTTTCTTAATGCCCTTCCACTTGACCTTGTAGGATGTTCTCCTGTTCATCCTGCTTTGGTCTTGAACTTTCTTTTTAAGGATGACCTCAGCCTCCTTATCAAATTGAGCTCGAACCGTTGGTGGAGCTCTTTTGGACATGGCTCGCTCACTGTCCTGCTCATCTTCATGAAAAGGCTTAAGAAAAGAGACATGAAAAACTGGATGGATTTGATACCTTTCAGGTAACTCCAACCTGTAAGCCAAATTGCCAATCCGTCTTGCGACTTCGAAGGGGCCATCGTACCTCTGAACTAGACCATGATGTACTGCCTTCTTACTGATCTTCTTCCATATCGGGGGAGTAAGCTTCAGCATTGCTTTATCTCCCACCTGAAACTCCCGAAAGCATTTACCTCGATCAACATACTTCTTCATTCGCTCAGCTGCTCTTGTCAAGCAGTCCTTGGCTTCCTCAAATTGCTCAGTCCTTGCTAGAGCTTTTCGATATGCTGGTGGACACGGCCCCTGAGAACGCCGCTTTGCCACTTCGTTAGGTGTGATCGGGTTTTGTCCGGTGGCCAACTCGAATGGACTCATCCCCGTGGATGAAGAGGGATGCAGATTGTAACAAAATTGCGACACGTCCAATAAGTCCACCCAATTTTGCTAGTTTGCAGTGACATAGTGTCGCAGATATTCTTCTAGCATTGCATTCACCTGCTCAGTTTGCCCGTCTGTCTGCGGATGATGACTAGTAGAAAAGTTAAGCTGAGTGCCCAGTAATTCAAATAAAGTGGTCCAGAACCGCCCCGTGAAGCGTGAGTCTCGATCACTCACAATGTCCACTGGAAGACCCCATAACTTCACAACATTCTTAAAGAAAAGTTGTGCAGCTATCTCAGCCGTGCATGCATGAGGAGTAGGAATGAACGTACCATACTTTGAAAATCTGTCAACGACCACCAATATCGCCGCAGACTTCTTCACTCTAGGTAACCCTGTGATGAAGTCCATCGACAGACTCACCCAAGTTTGTCTGGAATAGGCAACGGTTGAAGCAACCCCGCTGTCCTTCGTTCCGTCTTGTCTTGTTGGCATACAAGACAAGTTCGTACATACCCTTCAACATCCTCATTCATCTTCGGCCAATAAAAGTTCTTCATAAGAAGAGCCAAGGTCCGCTCTTGTCCTGGATGACCCGCCCACGGTACATCATGAGCTTCCTTGAGCAGCGTTCTACGTAGTCCGCCGCTATTAGGAACATAGACTCGCCCTCCTTTAGCATAGAGAATGTCATCCTCTTGCTAAAATCGTCGAGTGGTGCCTTCTTTCACCTGAGCCAAGAGTCTTTTTGTTACTGGGTCATTATGCGATTCTTCTTTGATTTGCTCCAGCAAATCACCTTCAACATGAACCACAGCCGCAACTTGTGGTCCATCAGTCCTGCGACTCAAAGCATCAGCAACAATGTTAGTTTTGCCTGATTTATATATCAGGCTTAAATCTAATTCTGCCAAGAATTCCTGCCACCGAGCTTGTTTTGGAGATAACTTCTTCTGGGTAGTGAAATAACTTGTGGCTACGTTATCGGTGTAGACCACAAATTTTACACCAAGTAGGTAATGCTGCCAAACCCGAAGACAATGTACAACTGCCATCATCTCCTTCTCATGAACTGAGTATCTCTGTTCTGTTTCATTGAGCTTTCGGCTTTCATAGGCTATTGGATGCCCAGACTGCATCAAGACGCCTCCTATCGCTTTGTCTGACGCATCCGAATACACCTCAAACGGTTCATCGAATACAGGCAACTTTAGAACAGGTTCCGTCGCCATAGCCGCTTTCACATTGTCAAATGCCTTTTGACAATCTGAGGACCAGCACCATGGTTGGTCCTTCTTTAGTAAATCTGTCAGGGCAGCAACTCTTTTCGAATATCCCTGCACAAATTTCCTATAGTAGTTAGCCAAACCAAGAAATGACCTCAGTTCACTTACCTTGGTTGGACATGGCCAATCCACTATCGCTTGAATCTTGGATCTATCCATAGACACCTTGCCCTCAGCAATACAGTGCCCTAAGAACATGATTTTCCTTTGAGAAAAGCTGCACTTTTCCCATTTCAAATACAACTTGTGTTCCCTTAACTTTCCCAGCACCAACTTAAGGTGATTAACATGCTCCTCAAGATCTTTGCTGTACACCACGATGTCATCCAAATACACAACAACAAACATGTCGAGGAAAGGACGCAAGACATCATTCATAAGGTTACAAAAAGTGGCGGGAGCATTAGATAAACCAAAAGGCATTACCAAGTACTCATATGAACCATACCGAGTAACCATAGCTGTTTTCGGCTCATCTCCCTTTGCAATCCGTACTTGATAGTAACCCGATCGCAAATCCAATTTAGTGAAGATCGTCGCTTTAGCAAGCCTATCAAACAAGTCAGCAACTAAAGGGACAGGGTACTTATTCTTTACTGTTACCTTGTTAAGGGCGCGATAATCCACACATAGTCGTAATGAGCCATCCTTCTTCTTTTGGAAAAGGACAGGGGCTCCATAAGGTGCCTTTGAGGGTTGAATAAATCCAGCATCCAACAACTCTTTGAGTTGCTTTTTGAGTTCTTCCAACTCAGATGGTGACATTCTGTAAGGGGCTTTAGAAGGAGGTCGAGCACCAGGCAATAGCTCAATTACATGATCTGTGTCTCTCCTAGGTGGAAGTTTTTTAGGCAACTGTGGGGGCATGACATCATTAAATTCCGCCAACAAGTCACGAATCAAATTTGGGACTTCCCCATTCACCATCTTTTCCTCCTCAAGGAGGGTGGCTAGGAAGGTTGTCTCACCCTTCCTTAACCCATCTTTGACTTGTAGTGCGGATAGCATCTCCACACCTCTTTGCTCAACTGTAGAGGTCACAAAACAAGGACTAGAATTGTTAGCAATGAATAACCCACCAAGATGTGGGGCAACAAAAGCCTGTGCATTTGTTAGGAAGTCAAGACCCAAGATAACATCAAAGTCATCAAGAGGAACAACCATCACATTACACCGTCCCTGCCAATTCCCAACTGTAAGCGGTACCTCCTTTGCCACACCTGAGATTGGTCTTGCTTCTGAATTCACCGCCTTAATCCTGGTTTGTTCTTTTCCCACGGTCAACCCAAAACGTTGAACACACTTGTCAGAAATAAAGGTATGAGTAGCACCAGTGTCTACCATAGCTCGTACCTTGTGACCATTGAGAAGAATTTGCACATATAGCAGCCCCTTTGACTTGGCTTTCTCTTGAGTAATCGCATTCAGCAACTGAATCGGATTCACTCTAGGTGTCTCCCCTTCCCTTTCTTCAGTGACCATAGAAGAAACTCGTTCCTTCTTTTTGTTTGGACAATCTCTAGTAAGATGGGGACCTTTGCAAACAAAACAACCTGTTTTAGACTTACCCGATTGTTCAGCTTTGCCCTTCTGATCCTTCTTTGCTTTGCCCTTACTTTTTGAAGGTGACTTTTTCTGCTCTGCGCCATCCTGATTTGTCTTATAATCAATAAGACTTTCAGCCGCTGCCACTGCAGAAGGAAGGTCCTTCACCCCTTGCCGTCTGAGCTCTGCTTGTGCCCATGACTGAAGCCCAGTCATGAAATTGAATAGCTTATCGTCCTCAGACATATTCTACACATTCAACATTAGAGATTGAAAAGCTTTAACATAATCACGCACAGTACCCGTGTGCTTAAGCTTTCTCAATGATTCCCGAGCCAACCACGCAACATTGCATGGGAGGAACTGCTCTTTCAGTTCTGCCTTCATTTCATCCCACATTTTGATTTCTAACCGAGTCGGATCTGCAACTCTGCTACGCCACCACAGTTTAGCATCACCAGTCAGAAACATGCAAGTGATATTCACCATTTCACCAGGCATAGTATGGACAACCTTAAAATACTGTTCCATATCCCATAAAAAATTCTCCAAATCCTTAGCATTTCTATTACCAAAATAAGGAGTAGGATCAGGTACCTTCCATTTTGGAGTTTTCTCACCATTTACTGAAGCACGAATGGCGCATTTGAGAATCTCAATCTCTCGAGATAAGCTCTCCTTGAACTCATGGAGTTCTGCCATGATGCTTTCCTTGGATTGTTCAATCGCAACAACCCTTCCAGAGAGTTCATTCATCTCGGCTCTCCCTTCTAGAGCCATGGAAGATACATCCTCCTAAAGTTGTTCCACCCTTGTCGTTAGTAGCTCTACACCCTTACGCTTAGAGCTCTTGACCTTCACCATCTTATATAAAGAAATAGCAAGGCAAAACTCAAAATCAAAGCAACAAACACCACAAGTATAAAGCCGAACCTTCAACGAAGTTCAACTCGCACTGCTTTTGCCAATAATCCCTCGTAGATGAAACCGGGCTCTGATACCAAACTGTCACGGGTATGAACTATCTGTAGACTCAAACCACGTAACCGGCCTAAGGTTCCCGACCTTAGCAGCCCTTTTCTGAACCAAATAGAGGTTACACGAGGCAACAAGCAAAAAGCAATAGAGAAAAGGAACAAAGTAACTTACAGGAAACAATATTCCCAACCTTTCATTAAAGGAAACAATGCCTGGCTTTACAAGCGTATCGACCCACACTCCACAGCACTCTCTGGTCTCCCGTTGTGTCCTTTACAAGTGAAATGAATGGGTATTTATAAGGTTACAAGCTACACCCCTTGGTGACACATGTCACTCATAGAAGCTACCCACGTGCCCCACTCTCTCAAGTCATGGGACATGTGGCACTAAGACTTAGTCCACCCATGTCATGTGTCATCCCACTTCCCCATTAAGTGGTAGTGGGACACCTCAGCAAGACTTAGTCCACCCTCAGCTACTTGTGCGCCAAGTGTGCGCCACTTGTACGCCACACGAGCAATTCATGCCATGCATACTGCACACATGTAAATGTTCTGGTACTCTGTATCTATTCCACGTCGCCACGATCCCTCGATCACCATTAGGCATCCCTAATGTGTAGCGCCGTCACGATGCTAAGCATCCACGATCCCGCCTTGGAACCGTCACTCGTTCCATGCTTGGAAGGACTCATGTGAGCTCTGCGCCCCGTAAACATCACCCGTCGTCGTGCGGATGACAACACCGTCCACCCCAGGACAGTCCATCATGTAGGGGTGTTACAAACGGGAAGGACCGAAAAATAACCTTTCACTCACACACGTAGTAACTTAAACACAAATCACTAACAACAATACCCGTGATCGTACATTCTAAGACCAATTAATAAACCGATTATTCTGTAAAAAACATGGCAAAGTAAACAATTTAGAAGAAGAGTATCATCGCTGAAACTCCTGCCATGGTCAGATCGTATTCTCTTTGATTGTGCTTGGATGGTTCGGAGCTTTGCAATATGTAATAATTTCTGGGCTATGGCCTGACACAATGATTATATCCTTGCATAAAATTTTGTTGAATGACGCACTGGGGGGCTGTGCTTTTACATTAAATGATCATAGCGCACTTCGCCTGTGGTCCAACGTTGGGTCTCAATCAACAAGGCCATCACAGATCCGTCTTATGCCACATGTTTCAATTTTGTCGGCTAATAATGTATTCCTGAAAAAAAAAGAAAAAAAAAAAAGAACACTTTCAAGTGGCCAAATGTATAAAATTGGTTCTTGATCAGTCGTAGAAGCTAGAATGGATGGTCAATAAACAATCTAAAACACTTTCATATGCATTGGGACTTGATTTTGCTGACTCTGAAATCAAAGCAGAAAGCAAATTAAAGATGGAAAGCTTTCGGAATTCATGTTCATTTTGAGAACTGGTAGGCAGCTGGAACTGGATTCATCAACGCCAACATCATTATTCCCGTGGCTTTGCTCTCTCCAATATTTTCTTCCATCATAAACAAATAGGCGGCAGTGGAACTAACACTAGCTAAATTTCGGAAAGAACTAGTGGATTGTTTGTTTCATCAAACAACTGTATCTTTTTGGAGTTATATATAAACTCATCTCACTTCAAAAAAATAATAAAAATAATAAAAATAACTGGTGAAAATTTATTAACTGGGAATCGAAGTAAACCATCCCATTCATCAACTTAAATGAACTAGACAATAGACCTTCAGAAAAAATGAAAATTGTAATTATAATTTTCAATGTGATTCGCTGTAAACCGTAAGTTGCAAGCAACAGCAATTTTTATTATGTTTTATATTTTATAATGACCATATTTTTTAAGACTTGTGCATGCATATATTTAATTTAGACGAAATTTAGTTTTCTAGCTAAATACATGACATTGTATATAATACATAAAGTGAATAATAATGATTTTCAATCAAATTAAAATTATATTTTCTAATTACAAAAATCTCAGTCATGAATATTGACATAGAAGAGTCAATAAACTTATAGCAAAGTAGATTAAAAAATAATAATAATAAATTAGCGAGGATCTTAGTTCCTTGGTAAAAGTCGACTATCAGCAAAAAGAAAGTCCCTTTTTCCCGCTAATATTTAATAAACTAAGTTCCTGAAGAGTAAAAAAATTTTATTTTTTTGCTAAAAATATTTTGCAAGGAGCTTTAGCAAGAAAATCAACAATAAATGTACTTAGCCGTAACTTCGTTATGAAAGACTATAACAAAGAAAAAAACAGTTTTATTGCAAACTAAAAGGAAAACAAAATCTGTTTAGCAACAAGATAGAAAATTCTTCCCCCAAAACAAACTTTTTGTATCAAACTTGCTTTCTTACTAATGGAAAGCTTTTTTGTGACGCAACATGGATATGCATATACGAAAGAGCAGGCCTTGAACTAACCAGCTAATTAGAAGCAATTCAGCCATCATATCTGGAATGATAAACTAAAGGAAAATTTTCAACTTTCAATCTTCTGATTGGAATTTCTTGTACTCAGCTGACCAGACATCACAAGGATGGTGCCTGCTTCCATGTTTTTCAGCAGGTGCTTTATAAAATTGAGTGGGTCGTGGTTTCGTTGAAATCTTGTTTGTTGGTCGGAAAACAGGACCGTTTGTTTTATGCCAATCAGTAAAAGTCACATGGATTGATCCGTCTGTTCAGGACCATAAACTAATACCCACATGCATCATAGTGCTTAAACGTAAATTTGGAATGGAAATGAAAAGAGTAGAATGCATTGTGATAAAATAAGTTATTAACTGGGATTAATATTAAAAATACTTAAATAAGAAATTTGTATTCATTTTAATATATCATAATTTATTAATATTATAATATATGTATTGATAGATTTTAAATTCTTGTAACAGATTTTAATTTTAGATAACAAAATATTGTGATTGCTAAAATTCTAAGTGTTTTATAATTTCCTCGCGAAAAGACCTTATTTTTTGTATTTTAGTTATTCAAAAAATACTGACAAATCCGAGAATGTAAATTTTTGACAGTCAACCAATCTAGCTTAGGCCCTTATTTTGATTATGAGGGGTCCAATCCCGGCAGAGCACTGAACCGGAACCGTTCGAATAACTGCTTGATGCAAACAATAAAATTTGTTGGCTGTAATCATTATATGCAACAACATATTCATTGCATAGAATGAAAGCACATCCAAAAATACGTTCACTGCATATAATGAAAGTATATCTTTTGTTACTAATAGTAATGGTTTATTGCAAATTATTGGTGGCCAAAATTGATTTTCTGTAGTGAGGAACTAATTGTTGTTGTTGTTGTCTGTTTATTAATTCTTGTAACTGACATTGCGACAGTAGAATGAACTTTACCTGGAAACCTAGACATATTTAAAATAAGGTCTTGTTGGTGCGACATTAAATAATCTAAGACCAGTAGCTTGCAATACCGTTACAGATTTAGCAGTTTGTTACGGTGGCTTGTCATGCCAAATTCCTAGAAGCAACGGTGCATCTTATTCACAGGGCCCACTGCTTGGTACGACATCCCCATCCACCTTATATGGCCCAATCACCTACCGAATCCATTTTTATTGGGCTTCGTTAGTTTGGAGTCGGTTCCACGTGAATTTGTAAGAAAAATTGACCCGGTTCATTATATTTAGTATTTTTTTTATAAAGAACAATTTTTTAGTTGAAATATCAAAAATCATTCTAATTTGATACATGGGTGGGCCATAACTAAGGATACATTCATGAGATTGCTTCAAAATCTAATATTTATATTCAATCGTAGCCCAACTGTATATCTACTCATGATGATTTTTCGTATCCTAATTAAGAAATACTTAAAGAAAATAATGACTGACTTGGACTTCGAAAAATAATATTATTGGTGGTGAAAACCAACCGGTCCACTCATGTTAAACTAGTTCCAAGTGAACACTTCCATCTTCATTTATAAACTTATATGCAGGATTTTTTATTTACCGCATCACATCATATGTAACATAGGCTAGTTTTCAATAGAGATAAAAAAAAAGTGCATAATATACCGAAACAACTTGACGCAGTTGTCATATTTTGGCTCCATCACAGTGATTATATAAATTCCAATCCATTCATCAATTTTAATATTATGTACATAGTTAGAAAACGCAAAGTTATCCCAACTAAGATTAATATAGGTAAAAAAAAAAAAATCGTTTGAGGACTAATCTAAGCTATTAAATTGTTAATTTATTAAAAACACCACCATCATCGTCATTGTCATCATCATTATCATTATCATAAGTTATTTTTCACCTAGATCCGCATGAATCCTATTACAACATTCTTTATAATCATAAATTATATTTTTAAAAATATCTTAGGTCTTCGATCATATTTAATTACTTCTATCCTCATTTTTTGTATCTTTCTCTCATTCTAGAAAGCTTTTTTTGCCTTTAATAAGATATCTTTTACCTTGGTTTCAGTCTGACACATGTAATCACCTAATTGATGGATGAATTAGTGTGAGGACTAACTAATCATTCTCTTTTATGTTCTATCTTAATGTCGCATATGTAATCACTAACTGACAATGAACTAATATGAGATAAAATCATTTATTATTTCACCAACCTATCTATTCTCCCAACTATGGCCTCATCATAATGGGTTCATGCTATAATGTCATCAAATTCACTAAACCTCATATAGATTTTACGATATAAGCAAAAAGCTCATGATGAATCTTTATGATCAATCCTAATTCTGCAATAAAAAAGGTTATCATTCTCAACTCAACGCTTGCATTCTATCCTTAGCAAGAGTGTGCTTGATCCATGGATCATTTTAGTGGTAGCGGTCCACAAATATGCACATTCTAACAAGTTAGAATTATACAGCATTAAGAAGTCATGAAATGCTCTCATAAAGTCAGGATTAGGACTATGCTTGATAGATGATCTATATGTTGGTCCCGAGATTATTGCAATTATCCAAGAGGGGAGGGGTGAATTGGGTATTTAAAAATTTAAAACTTTAATTAGAGATTTTACCCCGGTTTAGTTTAAACCCCTTTAATGAAACAAATAGAAAGCAATAAGATAATAAAAGCAAAAATGAAAAAATAGTAGACAAGATTTATAGTGGTTCGGGTAACCTTTTCCCTACTTCACTCTTCCAAGCTCACACTCCCTTGTGACTTGGGTTCCACTATGTATTCCGCGAATATAACTAGAGTCTCCGCTCTCTTCTAGATTCTAGCTCTAGGGGGCATATACAACCAGAGCCTCAACTCTATTCTAGATTCTAGCTCTAGGGGCCGTATACAACAAATAGCACAAGTAGGTGACGAGTTCCACTCCAATCACAACTCTACTTTGCTATAGCTTGGTTTGAAACACTAAAATCAAACCAAGCACCAAATAATAAGATGAAATAGAAGAAATCTACACTTTACAGATTTGTGTAGCAAGTTTCAGCTCGAGGAAGAATCTGTAGAAGTAACGAATCATATTGCGTTGAAGCAAACAACAACTTTGAAGATCGTTCTTCCTTTGAAAGTATCTAGATCACTCAATTGTAGAAGAAAGTGAGATAAAACTCTTAGTAGCACTTCTTTCCTCTTTTTCAACTCTTACTTGTGTATTTCAACGTTTGCTTGAGTGTCTATATATAGAGGAGGGAGAATTTTGAACGTTATAGAGTTGGTTGGCGCGTAATAAATGTTTCAATGTTCAAAAATTCGAACGTTACGCCTCCAAGTCGCAGGTGGAGTCGACTTCGTGTGCGACTTCAGCTGTTCTTCAGATTCCAAGTCTGTCCTCTGGGTTGACTTGGTCTGAGACTTGTCTTCAAGTCGATCTTGGAGTCGACTTCGGGTGCGACTTGGCTTCTTTCTTTTGCCAACTTTGTTGAAGTGTCTCTTGCTTGCTTAACTTCTTCTTCTTGTCTTGTTTTTCAATTTCTTTGAGCTTACTTGTACAAAATCCTTTTTCTTTAAGCTTGGAGAACTTTGTTGTGGAACCCCGATCTTTGAGATGTGTATAAAATCCTAAGATTGTAAACCCTAGGTAATATATTTGGGAAATATATATTCATAAATATGAAATATGTGAAAATAAGATTAAAATAATTATGTATGAAATTCGGATGAATAGTTCACGTGAATAGTGCATGTGAATAGTGAAACGTGAATAGTGAACGTGGGATTAAGGAATATATTAAGTTAATCACTTTGGATTAATTTAATCATAAAACACAAAAAAGGAAACTTCCCACAAAAGGACAAAATATCCACTTTTTGGATTTTTTAATATTTTCGGATTTAATGGTGATTTTTGAGGGAAAATGAAGAAAATTTCATATCTTACAATCCGGACATCGGATTGAGATGAAATTTTTTATGGATGGATAAAAATTCATGATGTACATGATGAACAGTCTAAGATGTGATGAAAATCACAAATCAAGGGTCAAGATTAAACGTCATTTGAAGATCAAAAAGTAACTTATCTTTTTCATTAATGTTACTTTTGACTTTTTAATAAAATAAATAATTAATAAATAAAAATAATAAATGAGCAGCAGCTATTGCAGGAGCATGGCAGGCTAGGCATTGACCAAAATCAACGGTCCATGATCAATCTCATCTTTAATCAATGGCTAAGATTTAATTAGCCTAAATTAAATAATTTTAATAAATAAAAAATCAAGGAAAATAGGGCTGCCATAGGGGGAGGCGTGAACAGTAGTAGGGTGGCTGCACAAGGCTCCATGCACCTTTTAAAATTAGAAAAAAACACATTTGCAAATTTACACCTCAAGCAAGGGGGTAAATTGCAAATATGTAAAAAATACATGCCTATAAAAGGGGAACATGGGGTGAACGTCCAAGCACTCCAAATCCCAGCTCCAAGTGAGAAAAATCAAGCCAAAGCCTTGCCCCACACGTTTTAGCCTTGAGGAGAAAGAAAAGGAGGAAGTTAGAGAGAGAAAGTGCGAGAAAAAGTGGGATATCTTCACTTCGGGTAAGTGATTTCTTCCCAAATTTCTTTTAGATGTTAAGTAGGGTAAAACCATGCTTAGATAATGCCTAAGCATGAGAAAATAAGTAAAGTTATAATGCTTAATCGGAATCATGCCGAAATATCGAAAATTTGGAGCAAAGATGGAGCATTCGGGAAGATAGTATATGATATGTGAAAATAATGCTCCAAAATTGATAAATGATGTTTTGGGATATATGAATATGATAAATATGATTTTGGAATGATGCTATATTAATTTCATGATTTTTGGAATTAAGGATTATGCTTAAGTGAATTTATGTTGATTTTTAGTACATGGAGAAAATGATTTATTTAATCAAGTAAATAATGATAAATTCAAAATGTATGAAATTTCCCATGATATACGAAGCATAAGCTATGTCAAGATATTTTTTATTTTTGGGAAAAATGTCAATTTTTGGAACCCATAAACAGTAACCACGTCTCTGTGAACCGTAACCTCGGGTGAACAGTAAACGTGAACAGTGATGATGAACAGTAATATGCTACAGTGATGAGGAACAGTAATTATGAACAGTAAACAGCGTATTTTGGGGAAAAATGAGATTTATTTTTATATATTTATGAGGATATATGGATGGAATTTTTAAAGGATTTATGGATGAAAATTCATATAAATGAGTAATGACCAAGTATTTATAAAAGGAAAACCTCTATAAAAATGAGGTAATATGTGATCGTAAAGCATGCATGGGAAGCAAGCTAAGACATGGAATAGATGGATAAAATATCCAATTTCCTTGTATAGGAAAATGAAAGGAAAGGATAAAGGAGTCAGGTTGAAGCAAAGCAAAGGTAAGCAAGCAAACTTTTTTAAAATATGATTTTATTGCTTTATTGTAAGCAAGCAAACTTTTTAAAAATATGATTTTATTGCTTTATTGTAAGCAAGCAAACTTTTTTAAAATATGATTTTATTGCTTTATTGTAAGCAAGCAAACTTTTTTAAAATATGATTTTATTGCTTTATTGTAAGCAAGAGAACTTTTTTTAAAATATGATTTTATTGCTTCATTGTAAGCAAGCAATCCTTTTGAAAACGATGATTTGTAAGCAAGCAAACCCTTTTGAAAATATGATTTTATTCCCAAGTATTTATGAAATGTGTTTAAGGATGGTCATTCCTATAATGTTTTGAAATGATGAATGTTTATGAATTTTTATGAAAAATCATGCCGGCATATTGATATCATGTGATGTTCATGGACATGTGCACATGTATGATGTATAAGGAAGAGGCTTTGGTGAAGGTAGAAAGCGGATCAGAGAGTCCCCCTTCACTATTGCCGAGTCGTATGGGCTGTGTGCCGACGGCGTCCTCCCCAGAGGTGGAGGCAAAGGAATGTTATGTTTGAATGAATGCATTGCATTTTCATACATGGATTGAAAAGGAAAGCATGGATTTGAAATTATGTTTTTAAGGGATGGTGCAAATAATTCTCTACATGAGAATGACAAGTTACCTGGTGTAAGAGGTATATAACGCTGGGGAAATCAAAAGTCATGCATGTAGGAACCATGTAGGCGTCAAGAGGAAGAGAGGTTCCCCTTGATGAGGCCAAGTCGGAGACAGCCGGCGTATTGGACCATGTTATGTGAGATGTTCCCTGAGCTAGCGTACCCGCACACGAAGGTTTATGTCAGGAGTGGAAAGGAAGCATTTGCACATCCAATGTTTATGAAAAGGTTTCTATTCCATTGATAGTTGATCACTTGCTAAGTGTCTCCTATCGAATGGAGAGAAATGCATTTACGAATGATTTACATAAATGGGTTATGAAAGGTTTCGAAATATGGTTTACGAAAAGGTTTCTATTCCGTTGGTAGTTGATCACTTGGTAAGTGTCTACTATCGAATGGAGAGGAATGCATTTAAAATGAAAAATGCTTGCTTATTGAGTTTCGACTCATGTTTTGTTTTCCCAACCTCAGACAGGTGTAGGGAAAGCCAAAAAATGAAAGACATGTGTTGCTAAAGGAAAAGAGGAATCTACAAAGGTTAGTAGATTTTTGTATGAATAGATTCCCTAATGGGATATGATGAAAAAGGACATAGGTTGTATGAAATTATGAAGTGATGAATAATATGAGAAGTTGATGATTTATGATGTTATGGATAAGTCCATTATGAATGATGATGAGTATATGTTTATATGATGAAAGAAAAAGAAAGAAATGAAAAAACAATTGAACGAGATCCAATTAAGAACCCGCCGCGTGATCAGGGCAGCAATCCTGAGTCACGTTTACCAATCGACAAGATCCCGGAGTAAGGACAAATGTGACGCCTCGGTTCGGGGCGCCACATTTGTCGAACTTAAATCTTGTATGAGCAATTCCAACTTTGGTTTGGGATGATCAAATTCATGTACCTTGCTTGCTTTAAACTTGAATTGGTCTTCATAATTAAGTTGAAAAATTTAGGTTGACTTCATCCTTAATTTAACTCAAGTTTATCTTGAAGTAGGCTTGTCCTTCGACTTGATCTTGAAGATCTGCCCTGCCAAGTTGAAGTTGATGCTGGAGTCGACTTTGCCTGCGACTTCACCCAAGTCGCATGTGGAGTCGACTTCGGTTGCGACTTCAGAATCTTGGCAATCCAATTTCAACGCTGGAAGGAAATTGCATCTTGAAGTCGATACTGGAGTCAACTTCGTCTGCGATTTCACCCAAGTCGCAAGTGGAGTCGACTTCATCTGCGACTTCAGTATGTCAAAGTTCTCAATTTCAACGCTGTCCTAAAATCAACACTTGAAGTCGCTGCTGGAGTCGACTTGGGGATCGACTTGGGCTAAGTCGATATCTGAGTCGACTTGGAGATCAACTTGATCTGTCATACTTTGCATATTTCATTTTTATAACCTTAAACACTGCACAATACATATTAGTAGCTAAGATTTACTCAAATTGTGTTGTTTTAATCATCAAAATACATGGTTTGGGTATTTTCATTCAATTTCAATAATTGTTTCCAACACTATAAGCATCCAACTTTTTAAAGTTCACTCATACTTAGAACCAAGTATTCCACCAAACTCGGTTAAATCTTGTTGGAAACAATGTTCAAAATAAATCAAATTGGCCAAGGATTGAGTTTTGATGATTAACAAGAACTAGTTTGAGTATATATATATATGACTAATATGTTTGCCAAGTGTTTAAGGAAAGCAGAGAAGTCAAGTCGATCTTCGAGTCGACTTGAACTTAGACTTGGGAGTGAAGTCGATAGTGAAGTCGACTCCACTAACGACTTCAAACAAGCCAAAACTGGACAAAGTTGAAAATGGAATTCTGACGAGTGAAGTCGCAAGCCAAGTTGACTCCACATGCGACTTGGGTAGTCAAGTCGCATACGAAGTCGACTTCAGCATCGACTTCGAAGTACACAAAAATGTCCAGCGTTGAAATCTGGCTCCCGAAGATACGAAGTCGCAGACGAAGTCGACTCCAAGTGCGACTTGGGCGAAGTCGCAAACCAGGTCGACTCCAACTTCGACTTGAGAAGTTTTGAAGTCCAAGATGAAGATTCAAGCATATCCAAGACATCCATTTGAAGTTTCTCACATACAAATGAGCTTTAAAGACTATTCTTAAAGTGACTTAAGATCAAAGCAAGAATCCAAGTTCAAGTTCAAATCTATCAAGCTCAAAGCAAATCTTCAAGCTAGCTTCCAAATGGAGTAAAAACCAAGTCATGAAGACCCAGTGAGTCCAAAGCAAAGCAAGGAAAATACACATATTTTGCAAGAACTCAAAGCTTTCAAATGGTTTGCAAGACTCAAGACATTTCAAGAAGATCAAGGCGTTTCTGCAATAGACCAAGCCAAGTCGCAACCCAAGTCGACTTCAGGATCGACTTGAGTCGAAGTCTGAAACCAAGTCGACTAAAACTCAAACTTGGGAAATTGGAGGAACTGGAGTCGCAGACGAAGTCGACTCCAGATGCGACTTGGGTTACCAAGTCGCAAGCCAAGTCGACTCCATCTTCGACTTGGGTATAACGGTCAAATTTTCGAACGTTGAAGTTCATTTATTGCACGCCAACTACTTCTACAACGTTCATATTTTCCTCAATCTATAAAAGGACATTCAAATGAACGTGAGAAAAACAAGAGACACTACTCTAAAGATCAAAGAGAGAAAAGAAGTACAAGAAAGACTTTCAAATACTTTTTCTCCATATTTGAGTGTTTCAAAGGAAGAAAGAGCTTCAAACTGCAAGTTGCTTCAACAATCATCAAGCTACTTTTGATTTCTTCCTCGAGCTCAAAACTGCCTACACAAATCTGTAAAGTGTAGTTTTTATTCATTTCTTTATTTGGTTGTATAAATCTTGATTTAGCTTGGGTAGCTAGGATCAAGTGTATGCAAAGTAGGGTGTGATTGGAGTGAGACTCATCACCTACTTGTGCAAGTGATTGTATATGCCCCCTAGAGCTTTGAATCTAGAAGAGAGCAAGTGGCTCTAGTTGTATATGCCCCCTAGAGCGCTTTGAATCTAGAAGAGAGCAAGTGGCTCTAGTTGTGTATGCCCCCTAGAGCTTTGAATCTAGAAGAGAGCGGTGACTCTAAGTGTATTCGTGGAATACATAGTGGAACCTAAGTCACAACGGAGTGTGAGCTTGGAAGAGTGGAGTAGGGAAGGTTTGCCCGAACCACTATAAATCTTGTGTTCTACTGCTTTATCTTATTTGCTCTCCATTTGCTTAAAAAAGGGGATTAACTTTTTCAAGGGGTTAAGATATTTGAAATTATCAAAGAAATTTTAAAGAACCCAATTCACCCCTCCCCTCTTGGGTTTAGCCATCAACTCGGGACCAACAAGTGGTATCAGAGCAGGTCTTTGAGTTTATCAAAGAGATCTTATTGAAATGGCATCCCAATCTACTTCCGTTCCCGCATTTGCTGAAGGCCAATCCTTTACAAGGCCACCGTTGTTTGATGGGAACAATTTTGGATATTGGAAGCTTCGTATGAAGCAACTCATCATGGCTACCGATATGGACTCTTGGATTGCTATCCAAGATGGAGTAATACTGCCTACCGATGAACGAGCTTCCAAATGGACCGATGAGGAAGTAAGAATAGTGAAGAGCAATGCCAAAGCTATGAACTCCTTATTTTGTGCTCTCACTGCTTCCGAGTATGATAGAGTATCCTCTTGCTTAACCGCCAAAGAGATATGGGATACACTAATCTCTATCTACGAAGGAACTTCTCAAGTCCAAGGGACGAGAAGGAATATTTTGATTGGAGAACTAGAGAACTTTAGAATGCTAGAAACAGAAAATATTTCTGAAATGTTTGCTAGATTCTCTAAGATTACTAATGCTTTAAAAGGTCTTGGAAAAGCAATATCTGAATCTGAGCAGTTCATGAAGATTTTAAGAGCTCTACCCGAATCATGGACTCCAAAGATCACTGCAATTGAAGAAGCCAAAGACCTCAACACGCTGAAGCTTGAAAACTTAATTAGCTCACTTATGTCACATGAGCTAATTAAGAAAAGGAATGAAGATCAACACAGGGGCAAAAGAGCAATTGCCTTAAAAGCCGCACAAGACACCGATGACACATCTTCTTCTCAAAATGACGACGAGATTGCTCTACTCACAAAACGATTCAGAAAATTTGTGAGGAAAGGCAAAAATTTCAGAAGCTTCAAAGAAAGAACTCCCCAAGAGAAGAAGAAAGAATCAACCAAGTGCTACCGATGCGGCGGTTCGGGACATATGCAGGCTCAATGTCCAACTCCCGAAGAAAACAAGGCAAAAGAACAAAGAAAGGATCGAGGGAACAATAGAAGATTCCAGAAATACAAAGGAAGAGGCATGTACGTAAATGATGAAGAATCTACGACGAGTAGCTTCTCAACCGATGACATAGAGGCGGAAGAATGTGCAAGAATTTGCTGCATGGCACAAATCGAGCAAGGAGAACAAATTACCTCAACAAAAGACACAAGCAATGAAGAGGTAAGTTCCAAACTCTCCCTTTCTAATTCAAGTTATTCTTCCTCTCATGAATGCCTCAAATGTACTGAATTAGATGAACTACAAACTGCATATGATTCATTATATGAAGAAATGAAGAAATTAGGAAGCAAGTTTACAATTAAGAAGAGACAATGTGATGCAACAATAATTGTAAATGGTAAACTTGCAGAAAGATTAGTCAAATTGAAAGATGAAACTGAATTGCTGAAAATGGAAAACAAATCATTAAATGAATCATTAGCTAAGTTCTCTAATCCAGGAGAAAGTGTTAAAATGTTTCTGAATATGACCTCCCAAACACATAAAAGAGGTCTTGGGTATCATACATTTGAGCAAGGAGAAAGTAGCAAATCAAATGAACAAATACTTGAGAAAAATCAAACTAAAAATGCATCTATATACAAGCCACAAAAGAAAAATTTTAAGTGGACTAGAAGACCAATGATTGAACCTTTGCATGCTTGGAGACCTACTCCAAGATTACCTTTGGCTTGTAATTTCTGCAATAAGATGGGTCATAAAACTTACAAATGTAATTTTAAGAAACTATATGACCATGGTGTTAAATTAGTTTGGGTTCCAAGAAACACAAGATTTGGGCTTTCAAAGTTAGATCAACTTAGATTAGATTCTATTACTAACCCAAATGGACCCATAAAATGGGTACCAAAAAGATAAGATTTATTTCCTTATTTTTCAGACATGTTTTAAGGCAAAGGCAAACAATGAATGGTTCATGGATAGCGGTTGTTCAAGGCATATGACCGGTGAAAGAAGTTTGTTTCATAAACTTAAGCCTTGCAACGATGGAATGGTTGCCTTTGGAAATAATGAAAAAGGTAAAATTAAAGGTAAAGGAAATATACTTAGTACCTCAAATGCATGCATGGAAGATGTTTTGTTTGTTGAAGGACTCAAACACAATTTAATGAGTATTAGCCAATTATGTGATAAAGGATATAAAGTTGTGTTTGAATCATCTATATGTAATGTATTTGATGGAGAACATATCATGTTTAGTGGTAAACGACATGGAAATGTTTATTTGGTTTCACTTGATGAATTGAATGGTCAATGTCTTATGGCCATTGATAATGATCCATGGGTTTGGCATAAAAGGCTTGGACATGTAAACATGGGAAATATAAAGACCCTTTGGAAAAAGAATTTGGTAGAAGGATTACCAAAGTTGAAATATGACAAAGACAAAATTTGCAAGGCATGTCAATTATCAAAACAACCCAAGATGCCTTTCTCTACCAAAAAGGAAATTTCCACCACAAAGCCACTTGAATTACTACATATGGATCTATACGGGCCATCCGACATTCTAACCATTGGTGGAAAGAAATATGTATTTGTCATAGTTGATGATTTTTCAAGATTCACTTGGATAATTCTCTTAGCTAGTAAAGATGAAGCCTTCTCTATGTTTGCAACTTTTGTGAATTTGGTGCAAAATGAAAAACAGAGTACTATTGTGACCATAAGAAGCGATCATGGTGGCGAATTTGAAAACAAACGATTCATGGAATTTTGTAATAAAAAAGGAATTCACCACACATTTTCTGCACCAAGAACTCCACAACAAAATGGAGTAGTTGAAAGGAAAAATAGAACTATACAAGATATGGCTAGAACTATGCTAAATGAGAGCAATCTATCCAAGAAATTTTGGGGTGAAGCTGTGAGTACAGCTTGTCATGTTTTGAATCGTGTTACCATTCGAGCAATCTTGAAAAAGACTCCATATGAACTTTGGAAAGGAAGGAAACCAAATATATCTTATTTTCATGTTTTTGGATGTACATGTTATGTTTTAAACAATGGAAAAGTCAACTTGGGAAAATTAGATGCCAAAAGTGATGAGGCTATATTCCTTGGTTATTCATCAAATAGCAAAGCATATAGAGTATTCAATAAACGAAATCAAGTTGTAGAAGAATCCATACATGTTGTATTTGATGAATTTAACCAAACTCCGAGAAAGAAGGATGAACTAAGTGATGCAGATGAGACGAAAGGCAAAGAACAACCAAAGGAACTCGAGCTCAAGCCAGAAAATCCAGAGGAGGAAGAGGTAAGTGAAGGTAATGAATCTTACAAACCTCCAACTGATTTAAAGTTTAAAAATGCCCATCCAATTGAACAAGTTATTGGAAACATATATGAAGGAGTAAAAACTAGAAGATCAAAACAAAACGTTTATGGCCAATATGCGTTTGTATCGAAAATTGAACCAAATACCATTGAACAAGCTCTTAATGATGAAAATTGGGTTATTTCAATGCAAGAAGAGCTAAATCAATTCGAAAGAAACAATGTATGGCATTTAGTTCCCAGACCAAACAATCATACAGTCATTGGTACAAAATGGGTATTTAGGAACAAATTAGACGAAAGCGGTCTTGTAATTAGAAACAAGGCAAGATTAGTAGCCAAAGGGTATTCCCAAGAAGAAGGAATTGATTTTGAAGAATCATATGCACCCGTGGCTAGATTAGAAGCCATACGCATCCTACTAGCATTTGCTTCTCATATGAACTTCAAATTGTTTCAAATGGATGTAAAAAGCGCATTTTTGAATGGTTATTTGAATGAAGAAGTATATGTTGAACAACCCCCTGGTTTTGAAGAAAAGGATCAATCAAAGTATGTTTATAAATTAACCAAAGCGTTATATGGACTAAAACAAGCACCAAGAGCTTGGTATGAAAGGTTAAATAGATTCTTGATTGATCATGAGTTTCAAAGAGGGAAAGTAGACACTACTTTATTCATCAAGTACAAAAATAAAAATATTTTGATTGTACAGATTTATGTGGATGACATAATATTCGGTGCTACTGATGAAAATCTTTGTCAAGAATTTTCTAAGATAATGCAGAGTGAGTTCGAAATGAGCATGATGGGAGAATTAAATTTCTTCCTTGGACTACAAATCAAGCAACAAAGTGAAGGAATATTTCTGAACCAATCCAAGTATGTCAAAGAGATGCTCAAGAAATTTGGAATGCAGAATAGCAAAGGGGCAAACACTCCAATGAGCTCAACAATCAAAATCGACACGGATGAAAACGGTAAAAGTATCGATCAAAAGCTTTATAGGAGCATGATAGGATCTTTGCTTTATCTAACTGCTTCTAGACCCGATATCTTATTTAGTGTTTGTATGTGTTCTAGATTTCAAGCATGTCCCAAAGAATCACATCTACTTGCTGTGAAAAGAATTTTTAAATATTTGATGAAAACCTCAAACCTTGGACTATGGTATCCAAAGGGGTCAACCTTTGATCTAATCGGCTATTCGGATGCAGACTTTGCCGGATATAAAGTAGATAGAAAAAGTACCAGTGGAACTTGTCAATTTCTTGGACATATGCTAGTTTCATGGCATTCAAGAAAACAAACAAGTGTTGCACTATCTACTGCGGAAGCCGAATACATAGCCGCCGGTAGTTGTTGTGCCCAATTACTTTGGATGAAACAGCAATTAAAGGATTATGGTATTGATTATGTTGATATTCCTATTAGATGTGATAATACAAGTGCAATTTGTTTGACTAAAAATCCTATATTGCATTCTAGAACCAAACATATTGATGTGAGACATCATTTTATTCGTGAACATGTTGAAAATCATGATGTGTGCTTAGAATATGTGAAAACAGAAGACCAAATTGCTGATATCTTTACCAAACCTCTAGCCAAAGATACATTTTATAAAATTAGGAATGATATGGGGATGATAGAGCTTAACTAGAAAAATTCATAAGAAAATTAAATTGGAAAATGTCAAGTCGATGAGTCAAGTCGACTCCAGGGACGCCAGGTCGACTCCGCTTCAGAAGCGAAGTCGACTCCGCTAGGGTCGAAGTCGACTCCGCCCCCAGGCGAAGTCGACTCCAGAAGGACCGAAGTCGACTTCGCCTAGGGCAAGTCGACTCCGCGAGCGCGACCGTCCGACTTCCGTGCCTATTTCTTCTTCTTCTCTTTCTTTTCTTCCTCATTTCTTTCCGGTCTCCCTGTTTCTCTTCTCCTCCGGCGATTCTCCTTATTGCTCCATCTCCGGCGACAGCCTTTTCTCCGGCGATTTCTTCCTCATCTCCGGCAAACCTTTCCGGCAAAACCTTTTCTCTCTTTTCAGTTTTATTCTCCATTTCTTGCAAGTCCCATTCTCAAAATCCAAACTCCAAATGGCACCAAAGAAAGCAGTATCAAAACCATACCCCAAACAGGTTCCCACACAACCACAACCTTCATCCCAACCAAAAGAAGTTCCTAGAAGAACTAGGACTCCATCAAAAAGAGCCAGAGAGGAACCATCAACTTCGACGGGTAAACGGGTTCGATTCCAAACCTCCGCTCAATCATCGGAACAAGTTACAAGGTCGGAAAGCCAACCTCATGTCCAAGCTTCACAAAGCACACACTCCGGAGCAAGCAGAAGGGGTACTGCGGCAACGGGCAAAACTCAAGTCTTAAAGATGCCCACTACATACTTCAGAACCGAAATCAATCACGGCCGGTTCTACAAGAACTTCTATGAACGAAAGGTATTCATACCGAAAATCATAGATTTCAAATTTTTGAAAGATTATGGGTCCGACATAGAAGACCTATTGGATTTTCAAGGATGGACCAAATTACTCAAAGAGGATGACAAGGTCTATCCAGATCTTACCAGAATATTTTACTATGAATGGGATGAAGAAAATTTTGGCACACATGTCAAAGAAGTAGATATAGATTTTGGAATCGGGTTAAGTCCAAGCCAAACCAGAGCAATGAGTCATTTAGGACAGATACTTGGAGTCCCTTTCATCGAAGAGCCTTTTCCGGAAGATCTTACCATGGATCAGATATATAATCAGCTCACCCGGAGTAACAAGTATCACCCGGGGATCAAGTTTCTTCGATACATGGATTTGTCACCCAGACTTCGGGTATTAAGGCTTCTCATTGCTCATTGCATCTACCCCAAAGGTGGTGGTAGAAATCAGTTAAACCCACAAGAAGCTGGAATCTTATGGAAGGTAGCAAACAAAGTCAAAGTGAGTCTACCTAAATTATTTCTAGAAGCCTTGGCAAGTCGAAAGGATAATCCAAGGGGCGTCCTTCCTTACGGCACTTGGATCACAAAGATCCTTGAACATTTTGAAGTGGACATTGAAGGCGAGCCATTCGAAGTGCTCAAGTCCACAAATGCAATCAACAAGGCACTAATTCAGAGGATGAAAATCAATGTACTTGAACTCCGACCCGATGCTCCAGAAGAAGAGCATCAAGAGGACCAAGCACAAGCTGAGGGGGAGCAACCTCCCGAAGCTCCGGCTGCTCCAGAAGAGCCACCATCACCTCAATCCCACGGCTCCTACTCCCCACAAGGATCCGTTGCACGAGAACGGGTACCTCCAATCGCTTCTGAGGAGGTCACCCTAAGGGATCTCAAAGATGAAATCATTGCCATGAAGGCAGAAATGGGCTATCAAGAAAACCGGATGACAAGTCTTGTCACCGGTGTCCTTAATGCGATTGAAGATATGCATTCCCGACAAGATAGAATCGAGCGGGAAATGCGTAAAATCCGATATCATCTTGCATCAGGCCATCATAAGAAGAGACCCATGCCTGAACTCGATCCCTACGAGTCGGGTTCAGTTCATCGAGAGGCAACTCCCGATCACGCTTCTCTTGTTTACTCCTCGGCCCATCATTGTCCCATCAAACCTATTCCATATCCGATCTCTCAATTTCAATTCATCAAATCGTTATTTTTGCTTGATTGACAAAAAGGGGGAGATAGAATAGGAAGTGAGTTGAAAGTTTTTTTTAAGTTTTGGGTTGGGTATTATGCTTTAATTTTTGTTCTATGTAATGAAACTTCATATATACATATATGAAAAGATGTTTTATTGGTTTATGATTGATATATTTGATAAGTGATTGCAATTTTTATAAATACAAAGTATTCTTAATGATTAATACTCAATATATGGCTTGAAAGGTATTCAAGCATATTCTATGCCAAAATGACTAATGTTCTGAAAAAGTTCTCAACTCTAAATTATATGTTCAAGAAATATACTCTGTTTTCTCAAATGAACATGTTTGAATTATTGAAAGGTATCAACTCAAAATGAAGTTTTGTCAATCATCAAAAAGGGGGAGATTGTTGGAAACAATGTTCAAAATAAATCAAATTGGCCAAGGATTGAGTTTTGATGATTAACAAGAACTAGTTTGAGTATATATATATATATGACTAATATGTTTGCCAAGTGTTTAAGGAAAGCAGAGAAGTCAAGTCGATCTTCGAGTCGACTTGAACTTAGACTTGGGAGTGAAGTCGATAGTGAAGTCGACTCCACTAACGACTTCAAACAAGCCAAAACTGGACAAAGTTGAAAATGGAATTCTGACGAGTGAAGTCGCAAGCCAAGTCGACTCCACATGCGACTTGGGTAGTCAAGTCGCATACGAAGTCGACTTCAGCATCGACTTCGAAGTACACAAAAATGTCCAGCGTTGAAATCTGGCTCCCGAAGATACGAAGTCGCAGACGAAGTCGACTCCAAGTGCGACTTGGGCGAAGTCGCAAACCAGGTCGACTCCAACTTCGACTTGAGAAGTTTTGAAGTCCAAGATGAAGATTCAAGCATATCCAAGACATCCATTTGAAGTTTCTCACATACAAATGAGCTTTAAAGACTATTCTTAAAGTGACTTAAGATCAAAGCAAGAATCCAAGTTCAAGTTCAAATCTATCAAGCTCAAAGCAAATCTTCAAGCTAGCTTCCAAATGGAGTAAAAACCAAGTCATGAAGACCCAGTGAGTCCAAAGCAAAGCAAGGAAAATACACATATTTTGCAAGAACTCAAAGCTTTCAAATGGTTTGCAAGACTCAAGACATTTCAAGAAGATCAAGGCGTTTCTGCAATAGACCAAGCCAAGTCGCAACCCAAGTCGACTTCAGGATCGACTTGAGTCGAAGTCTGAAACCAAGTCGACTAAAACTCAGACTTGGGAAATTGGAGGAACTGGAGTCGCAGACGAAGTCGACTCCAGATGCGACTTGGGTTACCAAGTCGCAAGCCAAGTCGACTCCATCTTCGACTTGGGTATAACGGTCAAATTTTCGAACGTTGAAGTTCATTTATTGCACGCCAACTACTTCTACAACGTTCATATTTTCCTCAATCTATAAAAGGACATTCAAATGAACGTGAGAAAAACAAGAGACACTACTCTAAAGATCAAAGAGAGAAAAGAAGTACAAGAAAGACTTTCAAATACTTTTTCTCCATATTTGAGTGTTTCAAAGGAAGAAAGAGCTTCAAACTGCAAGTTGCTTCAACAATCATCAAGCTACTTTTGATTTCTTCCTCGAGCTCAAAACTGCCTACACAAATCTGTAAAGTGTAGTTTTTATTCATTTCTTTATTTGGTTGTATAAATCTTGATTTAGCTTGGGTAGCTAGGATCAAGTGTATGCAAAGTAGGGTGTGATTGGAGTGAGACTCATCACCTACTTGTGCAAGTGATTGTATATGCCCCCTAGAGCTTTGAATCTAGAAGAGAGCAAGTGGCTCTAGTTGTATATGCCCCCTAGAGCTTTGAATCTAGAAGAGAGCAAGTGGCTCTAGTTGTGTATGCCCCCTAGAGCTTTGAATCTAGAAGAGAGCGGTGACTCTAAGTGTATTCGTGGAATACATAGTGGAACCTAAGTCACAACGGAGTGTGAGCTTGGAAGAGTGGAGTAGGGAAGGTTTGCCCGAACCACTATAAATCTTGTGTTCTACTGCTTTATCTTATTTGCTCTCCATTTGCTTAAAAAAGGGGATTAACTTTTTCAAGGGGTTAAGATATTTGAAATTATCAAAGAAATTTTAAAGAACCCAATTCACCCCTCCCCTCTTGGGTTTAGCCATCAACTCGGGACCAACAAATCTAATCAACCTAGTAAAACTTAGTTGAGCCCATTTAATCCAATTCATCATGTTGACTTGGGAGTTAATATCCCCCTCATGCATACTACTAAGGGCTAATACCCCCTTATATGTACTATCACTTACCATTGTTCCTTATCGTCACTTCATGTTGCACTCTTCAATTATCCTTTACCATATCTTATTTTATTCGTATTCTTGGAAGTTAAGATTCTCTTCTACTCCTATCCTTTTCTACATTTGTGATGAGAGATAGGGCTTTCCTTTATTCATTTGAGAGATACGATTCTAATGTACTCTACAAAACATTAGAAAAGACCCAGACTCTACTTTTGGGGCTTCATAGTGTAGTCGATGGACCATTCATTATTCTAGTAATCTTAATAAGTGTAACGTACATTGACAAGCTTGTATTAACTCATAAGGTCTTTGGTAATGTTGACATAAAGAACTACCAAGGGAACCAATATCTTCAACATAAAGAAATATCAAGGGTTATGTATAGTCTACAAATTAATCACCATCCTTCCATCACATTTTCTCCTCACCTTTTGACTTCAAGTCACTATCTGATGCTCTTTCGTCAACCATGAACCAATTAGCCCACACTCTTTTGTTATTTATAGGCTAGTGATTGTGCATAATCAAAGTTATGGACTAGCTTCCATACATCTTTTATTTGCTTATTTATTATTTTTTGTATAGAGATTATCACAATTAGTTCCTTTAATTAAGGATTTTTTTGAAAAAAAAAAATAAGAATGTTAAACAATAAGCACAAATTAATGAAATGATATAATTATGTTTTCAATTATTTATGTTGTATAGATAGTTGAATGTGTTGTGTTATTTTAAGAGATTAAACAAAATAATAGATTGGATCCAGTGATGCTTGAACAAAATGGTAAACTCAATGTATAGGTCTTCCATTATAGGAATTATGGTATGTGTACTTACTTTCAAGTTCCTATTGAACAAAAGTTCTACTGTTGGAAATCATGATATATTATTCATGGTGCCTTTGATTAGTTAATCCCTCATTACTAGATTCACATGCTAGCATAAATAGTGTGTTGTACTTTTCACCATGAGGATTGCTCACCTTGCATCATCTCCTTGGCTGTAAAAAATAATTGACTTTCACTCCAAGAGTTATTTTACATATTAGTTTACTGCACCTTCACCATAGCCTAACAGTAAGGTCACACTCTACTCGGCTTCACCATGATTTACTAGCAAGGTCATGTTATGCTTTACTTCATTACATCCTACCAATAAGGTGGTGTTTGATTGTACAACTCTAACTTCACCACAACCCATCAACAAGACCACCTTTCACTATGTTTCTCCAACTTTATCCTGATCTACTGTTTCACCTCATCCAGTCTTTCATGTTGTTACTCTAACTGTCTTTCTGTATTTACAATTTGAATGAAATATAGCAATGTATCTCTTCTATTTGGATTTTATGGATAACCATTAAATTTTTTACAAAAGTGCTCCTCTAAATAGGGATACAATTAAAATTATTATCTGCAATCATTATTTTTATCGTAAATATTATAAAATTCGTTACAAAATAAATTTATGGTATTAAATAAGAAATATGGAAATAAATACTTTAATAATAATAATAATTTAATTTAATATATTTTGTTGTATTTAATTTACCAAAAAAAATCTTGATAAGGGTTGAATTGGCCCCTCCCAAAGAGAATGAGGTTAAACCAATTAGATCCCTTAAGATGGGCAAAAATCTTAATGAAGAATACTGATGTTAAGCGCATATAGAACCCCTCCCCCCATCCCCCAGCAAGGACTAACTGACAGCAAGCATCAGTCCTAGTAGAGCTTGCTATTTGAAGTACCACAATTTAATAAAGGCGGCTTAAAAAGAAGGCAAAGCAACCCTCAGGCCAAGCCAAAGCAAGCAACTCTCATTAAATGTTACATCAACAATACCAGTGTCAACACCATCCCATTCTCCCCATTGCTTCGCCCTCATCAAACGCTAATTCATCTGCTACCAATGAAAGCTAGACACCGTATCCATCCAACAATCCTAGGTAAATTAGATCTCGTGGGACTAAGTGTATGGGACCTCCTTTGAGGAAACATGTATACATACTAGAAACTTCCCTTAGAAACGTGAGATAGGCCTAAAGAGAGAAAGCGAGGGGGCAATACACAAACATCCAACCATGTTAAATTAGCCCCCTAAGAAGGTCAAACTGTACATTTCTTAGAAATAGTGGATTTCTCCTCCTGTTACCTTAAGGATTACTATTTTTCTACATAAATCTCGATCTCTTGTCCGTATTACTCTTGAATAACGAGTTTTTCTAAACTTAAAAATGGCATAATCCCTAACCAGTTTTGGACTTATGAATTCTAAAATAAATAATTTTTTTAAAAAATATAGCTTCCATTAAATAGAAAAAATTTGTTTTCTACTAAATTCTATAAAATTTCTATGTCATCCCATGCAGCTTACGCCTCCATTATAAGACTAAACATGTGCTCATCATATAGAAAATTGGGCAGAACCTCCCTATGATCTGAGGGGCAATGTAGACCATATATGACTTATTGAACATATTTAATTATCTAACATTCGTTTTGATAACTGATGAGCTAGCCCTACCCAAATAACACCCTCAGGTACAACCGTCACAAATAAGAACTAAGCCTTTTTCCGAAGCTAGCCAATTCAAACTAATGCCATGAAGATGAAGCTAGCAAAGCTTTCCACCCAAGGAAGTAATTAATGTCACAGCTTTCAATGCAAAATTGTCTAACATGAAATATAATGCTAATAGTTGTAAAAGATAAAGTCTGCTTGGCCATCATAAGCCGCCTGTAACTAACCTTATTATGTTCTCAACTAATCAGAGACAGATACATTGCCTTATGAAAGATTCGACAGAAATGATAGCATATCTTCCCTTGAAGATAAACATGTGAGGTTCCTCAGGTGAAATTGGGTATAACCGATAATTGGTGAGTAACAATATATTTTGTGGGTATTTTATGCTAATTTGGTGGGTAAATATTTGAGTTTAATTTGAAATTTGATTTAAAATACTTTTTGTAATAATTGGGCATTAAATATTAGTTTCAATTTATTTAAATAATTTTATGATCTTTTGTCTTGAAATTACATTTTATTTGTTGCCACAAAATTAAATGTGTTTGATATTAAAAATAATTGTTGTAAGAATTGGGCTTCAAATAATTTTAATATTTTAACCACTTGTCTATTAATGATATCAATTAATAATTTAAAATATTTATTTTATGCAGGAAAATAAATTTCAGCAAGTGGGCCGCACAAGATCATGTCCAGATTTTTAAATCCCAGCCATCCAAGCCATGCAAGATCAACGGTCTGAATTTTTATGCAGCCAGGCCGTCCATTAAAAATCAGCCACCCATTTAATGTCTACAGAACCATCAAGAAAATTAGCAACTGACCAGATTTTTCATCCATGCATGCTTGTCCAAAAATTAATACGTCCAATAGCAAATAGTGATTTTTTTAGCCGTCCAAATGCATAACTGATTTGCGGTCCACCAGAAGTACTTAGAAATTAGCAGCACTATTTTAATTCATCCAGCATCAAGATATCCTGGCCGTCCAAAAATTCAAAATGCCCAGAAATCATGTCCATTAATCCAGCCTGCCTATCTACCGGCCTTAGCATCTGAACCGTCCATTAATATGGAGCCTACCTATCGGCCTTAACATTATAATCCAGAACCGCCCATCCATTTTTAACGCACGGCCACAAGTCCAGGCCGTTCGTCAGATTCAGCTTGTACCGGCCTGAAATTACGCAGCCATCATTGAACAATAATGCATGCGTAATTAGCCCATCTTCAGCCGCCCATGTAGTGTAGAAATTACCGAGTATATTGTGAAACCTCAACCTAAGTAGGATTCAATGTATGCATTAAACATATACATGTGATTTATATGTGAATTAAATCAATTATGGATGATTCATGATTTTTATGATTTAATGGTATTTTACAATTAGGGTTTTAATTAAGAATGGTGATTAAAAATTTAATCGCCGGAGCCCAAAGTGAGTCGGTATGACTAAAAGGGGCTTAATGAGGATTAGGATATGCTAATGTGGCATGAATATTTATTTTAATTTCCATGATTTAATTAATGGAGATTAAAATGGAAATTATAGAATTATGATGAAAAATCATAGAAAATTCATAACTTTACGCCTGTAAGGCGAAATAAGATGAAATTTTAAAGGCAAGCTCAAGATTTTGGACTCAACCTTATGAGTGGATTCGATTAAGGAAAAATTAATGAGATTAAGGTGATAATTATTTATTTTTATGTCTTTTTAATCTCACACTCCAAAGGAAATTTCAAATGTTCATAACTTGACGTAGAAACGTCGGTTTGAGATGAAATTTGAAACAATAGGATAAAATTATGAAATCTATGGAATGAGTGGACTGGATTAAGCTAATTACCATGGAAAAGTGGTTAATGAGAAAAAGGTACCTAGCATTGACTTTGTGCACCCAAAAATACCATAACATTTATTAAAAAGCAAGTGGTTTAATGGCTTGAGTAAATGCTCCATATGAGGTGTCAAAAGGTGGGTTTTTTTAGCTTAATTTTGTGAATTATCTTAACTCACAAAATCCATGATAAATCTCATGCATTAATGCTTGAATTAAAGGGCTAACAAGCTAGCCTCTGGGGGGCCATGGAGGTGGCAAGATGTGGTGAATTGGGATGATTTTATGAAAAGAAAATTTTCAAAAAAAAACCAAAATAAAATCTAGCTGCATGTGGACGTGATTGGGCAGCAATATTAAGTGATTTTTTGATTTTTTTTGAAAAAATATAAATGAGGTGATAATGTGGCATAGCTAAGAGAGGTGATGTGGCAACCTATGGGCACATGTAGGGACACTTGGATGGTCGAAATTTCAGCAGCACATATGGGCACTTACATGCATGTAACCATGGTTAAAATGAGACCAACAAAGGTTAAATTATAGCCATTTAACAGCCCTATATAAGGGGGCAAGGTGGGCAGCCCTTGGGACTTTTTTTTTGCATGGTTGGAGAGAGAAAATTCTCTCCCAAGGGCAGCAGCTAGGGCACGTCCAACCCAGCAAGGAAGAGGAGAAAAGAGAAGGAAAAGAAGAATGAAAAAGGGAAGGAAAAGCTCGGGAAGCTCGGGGCAAATATTCAACCAAATCGGGTAAGTACCCGTTGAGTTTAAGCCTTCTAATTTTCAAGTTTTCTTCTTGATTTGGAATCATGGTTTTGAGTCATAAAAGACTTCTCAAAGAACATTCTTCAAGGATTAAAGATGGCTAGTTAAATGAGTTGATTTATGAAGTTTAATTTGGGGATTAATCAGCCCATATCATCTAATCTACACTCATGTGTAGCAAATCTGGACCTGGAAAGAAAAATATGGAAGAAATAGTTAATGAACGATTTTTATCATAAAAATTTGTGGGAAGACTCATGATGAGGTGATTAAGGAACGACCCAATTTTCAAAAAGATAAGCACATTGCAAATTAAAAATTTTGGAAAATCAACCTGGACAGGATTGAACGGGTCGCAGGATCAGCAGCACCAAATGATTTTTAATACTTTTTATACAAGGAATTTTGAGCTGAAACATTTATAGATGTATAAAACCTATTTAGGATCACACGAATAAAATAAAAATTAGGTTTTGATGGGTATAATATACCCCATAATTTACGTGATTCAGGCTATCTGAAAAAGGATGCTGCTGTCCAGCAGAGTAAAAATACCAATATAAATAGAAATAAATATTTCATGCTGAAAATATTTATTTTTTTTAATCATGTAGTTATTAAGGTATGGTAGAAATTTCATATCAAAAATTCTTGATTTGATATTAATTCAAGATTTTGAGAATTCAGTGTACCTGAATTCAATATTATGGACAGCTTAATGAATAAATCAAGATAAATGTTAAATTTCAAGTTTTTGTGATATAATTTGTCTTATAATGGGATATAAATAACTAATTATGAGGGTTTAACCTATTAGAGGTAAACAAGATTACCCTAAATAGAATTTGTTTAAATATATGCAAAGGGATGTTCAAAGAGGGGTGAAAACAGTACCCGAAATGGGTGAGTAAGTTGCTGTATGGGAACCATTTAATTATGAGATTTAAATATGTGTTAATACCCTAAATTTGGGTTAATAAAATCATGGTTTAAGGCTGGAAAATTTGGATTAAAAATCTGTTTAGACCATGTTGCTAAAGAGAGTATTGAAATGACGAAAAACGGATTCTAATGTTGCTATTTTGGAACCCTATGATGAATGGATTATAAATCCGAAATTAAACCCTAAATTATGTGTTAATTAAGGGGTTTAATCATTCTAGAATTAGATACAAGTTTCTATCTTGAAAAATTTTAAGAAACACATGATTTATGTGTTGAGAAATGGACTTATATGAAGAGATAAGTATGAATAAATGATATATGGATTATGTAAGTTGTTAAAATGAAAAAATGCATAAAAACATGATGAAAAATGTGGATTAGGGTACTGTTTAAGTAAATAATTATAATCTCAAATTTTGAGATTATTATATGATGTCTAAGTTAGCAACTAAGTACTTAAAATGAGCACCGTTGTATGAAAAATGGAAAATATATTAAAAGTGAGAAATGGAGGTAATGAACCTCCAAATAATGATTCAATAAATGATTGTTATATGCATGTAAGTTTACTCTACATAAGGGTATTAAAAATGAATGGATGATTTGATATGTATAGGCTATGTCGATACGTATGAATACCCGACTTGAAAGACAAGTGGATTAAGCTAGATGAATTTATGTAGGTTGGAAAACCTAAGAAATATAAGTATTTAAGGATGATAGAAATAAATAAAATGTTATTTTCATTTATCTAGGCAAAGGCAAGGAAAAGAATGGAAGAAAAGGATTATGGCGATCTCAAGTAAGCAAGCGAACCTTTCAAATTATGGTTTTTTCTCTATATGTTGAAATGATAATTATGTCAATGTTGTTATGATTATGTTTTAACGAATGGCCAAGCACAAGTTTTAAAAATGTCAGCTTTAATGAAAGGTCGTAAATTTGGAACAGGATGGCTTTAATGAAAAGCCTTAGGGTTTGCTTCATGGGAAGCAAACGACAGTTTTTAAGATAAATAATTTGTCCCAAGTGTTGCCAAGGTTGGGAATGCTTTATGTTAATGAAATTGAGAAATTTTCTTATGAGTAAGCAAGTTCTCCATGATGATTATTTTAAAGGATTTTAGTGATTTATGCTGATGGTTTTAGGAATTTGCTTTTAAGTAAGCAAGTTCTTTATAATATTTTATGATAAATAGTTAAGTTATGAAAGAAAAAGAAAAAATGATTTGATTTATGGAAAAAATTTGATTTCTCTATGTTATGATAATTAAATATAAACGATGATTTGGATAGAGTCCATACGTCTTAAAATGATATTCGAAAAGTTTTGATTTTCTTTAGATAAAGAAATCTATGATGAAAATGTCTTCAAAAATGTTTATCGGAATGTTGTTGAATGGGATTTAAGGATGACCAACCTAATAGGTGATTTCATAAAATGATTTAATTTCAGGTTACTAAATGGCATACAAAAGACTGTGTAATTTTTCTTTATGAAAAAAATAGTATAATAGATATGTGGACAATAATTTAATTTTTAGGTTATAGAGAAGGGGATGGTATAATTGTATAACTTTTGTAAGCAAAATGCTTTGAAATGGAAACCAAGAAAATATTAGAGAAATATATGGTTTATTTTTGGAAATCCAAAAGTTTTAAAATTCTTTTGTTATAAGGGTTTTTAAGATGTATTGTTTCTCAAACATTTCAAATGTTTATCAAAATATATTACTCAAAATGGTTTTAAAAGAATTTAAGGCAGGTCATCCTAAAACTAAATTTCAAATGACAACTTGTTTAAGGTGGGTACGCTCGCTTTACAAGTTACCACGGACTTGCAGTTTGTGATGTGTTTTTGAAAATAATTTTTAAAGATATAGACTTCGGTCTATGATGTTTGTGAGTATGGTTATAGGCTGCTATTTGTGATCCCGGTTTAAAAGATCATGGGTTGCGGTCCATGATATTTTAAACCAAACGGACTATAGTCTGTCAGGATGATGTATGTGCACCAGTACACGGAATAGGCCAGTTGTAGAGCACGGTCTGGATGATCGGGGCCCACACTACATAAGGCCAAGTCGCTAAGGGATGGCAGGAGTGTCAGCGGCGCCCTCCCTGAGTTGGGAGGAGAACTAAGGAACAACCATCTGGCTAGCGTGCTGTTAAAGATTCTCTTCCAAAAGGTAGCATGATCACTTGCTAAGTGTCACTACTGGATAGAGAGAAATGCATTTGCTTATGTTTTGCTTTTGAAAAGCCCAAAGATTGGGACATGAAAGCATTTTTAAGAAAAGTTATCCTAAAATGATTTTTTTTAATGGTTTATATATTTTATTTGCCTTGTTTGCTATAAAGAAGCCCCAAGACGGGGATTATGTAAAGGATTTATGGGAAACTTGGTTTGGACATAGGAATGTCCATTTCTAAAGAGCCTAAATGAAAATTGTTTATGAGCATGAGAATGTTCAATGTTAAAGTATTTAAATGAAAAGTGTTTTGGGACATATGGATGTCCAACACTAAAGGAAGCTATGTCAAAAATATTTTGAGACATCAAATGTCCCCGGGTTAAAGGATATTATGATGAAAAATATTTTTGGACATAAAAGTATCCTTTTCCGAGAAAGGCTTATGTGAATGATGTTTTAGGACATGAGAATGTCCTCCTCTGCCAAAGGATTTTTGAGAAAAATATTTTGGACGTAAAACGTCCACTGACAAAAATGGTTTTATGTAAATGTCTTGGAACATTGGAAATGTTCACTCAAGACAAGAGGGAATGAATTAAAGAGGGTAAAACATGTATGTTTTGCCTTAACAAGCCCAGACTTGGCTTGTAAATGATTTTAAGAATGAATGTTTTATGAAAATGTTCAAGGACATAGAATTGTCCTCATAAACGAAAGATTTCATGATAATATTTTAGAACATATAAATGTTGGAAACAATGTTTAAAACAATAAAAATTGACCAAATCTTGAGTTTTGATGATTAACAAGAACTAATTTTGAGTATATAAAAGGTACTAATATGTTTGCTAAATGTTTAAGGAAAGCAAAGAGGTCAAGTCGATCTCCAAGTCGACTTGGACTTCGACTTGGGTGAAGTCGATCCCAAAGTCGACTCAAATATCGACTTGAGAATGAATCCCAAAAGGCAACAGGTGAAGTCGCAGGTCAAGTCGACTCCACTTGCGACTTGGGAAGTCAAGTCGCAGACGAAGTCGACTCCAGCATCGACTTGGAGTATCCAGAGCTGAAAAGTGGAAACGAACATAACGAAGTCGCAAACGAAGTCGACTCCAGGTGCGACTTGGGTGAAGTCGCAGGCCAGGTCGACTCCATCCACGACTTGAGAAGTTCAAACTTTCAAAGATGCAGTTTTCAAGATATTCAAGAGGATTTATCACTCAAGTCCAAGGAATCAAGATGAAAAACAAATGAGTCAAATTCAAAGTCAAGAATCATGTTCTACATTCAAATCAAGTCTATCAAGCTCAAAGCAAATCTTCAAGCTAGCTTCCAAATGGAGTAATACCCAAGTCATAAAGACCAAGTGAGTCCAAAGCAAAGCAAGGAACATACATATATTGTGCAAGGACTCAAAACTTTCAAATGGTTTGCAAGATTCAAGACATTTCAAGAAGATCAAGGCATTTTTACAATAGACCAAGCCAAGTCGCAACCCAAGTCGACTTCAGGATCGACTTGAGTTAAAGTCTGAAAGACAAGTCGACCCAAGTCTCAGACTTGAGTTTCTGAAGAACCCAAGTCGCAGGCCAAGTCGACTCCATGTACGACTTGGAAGCCAAGTCGCAGGCCAAGTCGACTTCATCTTCGACTTGGAGTATAACGGTCAAATTTTCGAACGTTGGAGTTCATTTATTGCGCACCAACCACCTCCATAACGTTCATATTTTCTTCCCTCTATAAAAGGACCCTCAAATGAACGTGAGAAAAACAACAAGAGAACACAAGACACTACGTTAAAGTTCAAAGAGAGAAAATAAGTACAAGAAAGGTTTCCTATTTGCTTTTCTCCATTATTGAGTGGTCCGTATAAATTCTAAGGAAGAAGAAAGCTTCAAGTTGCTAGCGCCTTCAACAATATTCATCCACAGCTGCTTCCACAACTTCTTCCTCGAGCTAAATCTGCCTACACAAATCTGTAAAGTGTAGTTTCATTTATTTCATTGTCTTGTTGTATAAATCTTGATTTAGCTTGGGTAGCTAAGATCAAGTATATGCAAAGTAGGGTGTGATTGGAGTGAGACTCATCACCTACTTTTGCATGTGAGTTGTTTATGCCCCCTAGAGCTAGAATCTAGAAGAGAGTAAGTGGCTCTAGTTGTATATGCCCCCTAGAGCTGGAATCTAGAAGAGAGCGGTGACTCTAAGTGTATTCGTGGAATACATAGTGGAACCCAAGTCACAACAGAGTGTGAGCTTGGAAGAGTGGAGTAGGGAAGGTTTGCCCGAACCACTATAAATCTTGTGTTATATTTCTTTTTACTACTTTATCTTTATTGCTCTCTAGCTCTTTTCAAAAGGGGATTAATTACTCAAGGGGTTAAGACTTTATTTACCAAAGATTTTTTAAAGAACCCAATTCACCCCTCCCCTCTTGGGTTTTGCCACTAACTCGGGACCAACAATAAATGTCCTCAAGAAAAAGGGGTTTAAGATGTTTATGAAAAAGGTTTTCAAGGAAATCTTACCTTAATGATAAAATGCTTGCTTACTGAGTTATCACTCACGTTTTGTTTTCCAAACCTTAGATAGGTACTGGGAGACTCAAGCGGTCGAGGACCTAAGAAATGGAGAAACGGTACGAGATAGTACCATGTGGGCTAAAAGGATTAGCCATGGTGAGTGGAATGATATGAATAAAAGTATTTAGGTATGCTGATGTATATGAATTTAGTTAAAGTTCTAAGTTCTAGGAGAATTAGTGAATGAATGAATGAATGTATGTCTGGAATGGCATTGTCATGATTAGGTCAAGAGGGCCTATAATGTATAACAGCATGTTGAAATGGTTTAAAGGATATGTACGAGTGTACCCTTGCTAATGTTATAAATGAAACAATGATGAATGAAGAAATGAAAAGAAAAATTTAGACAAGATCAAATTAGGAACCCGCCGCGTGATCAGGGCAACAATCCTGATTCACATTTATCAATCAATAAGGTCTTGAGGTAAGAAAGTGACGTCTCGGTTTGGGGCGCCACAGGAGTTGGTATCAGAGCATGGATTGGTAAATAAGCGTGGTAAGAAAAGATTTGATATCACAAAGATGATATTTCAGCAAGGATTGATAGATAGATATAGAAGAAAAATAGAAAATGATGAAAGAGATAGATTGAGATTATAATACCTATACGATATGTATTGTCTTATATTGTGCATTATTATGACGCAAGAATATGATTATTTAAGGAAATATAGCTGGTTTGCTATATTTCATAATGTAAATGGAATATGAAGGAAAAATGATATGAGGTCAGATGAAATGAAGAAGGAGGAAAGTAGAATCTAAGAAAAGACAAAGGATAGAAGGGAATCAGAATAGATTATGGGTTGAATAATAGAACCCTACATAGAGACCCCCTATATCTAAGGCTTTACCATATCTCACATAAGATAGCACAAGACGGTGCTATATGATGTATATGTTTAAGACACAGAGCTATGGTGGACATATGGAAGGCACCAAGGTACCAACTTTCTAATTGATTGCTGGTTTAAAAATTTATAGTTATACTAAATTGACAGATTATGTAGGCATAATCTGAATGTGTAAGGAAAAACAACCTTATGCAATGAAAAGAGAAGATAGAAATGAGAAAGGTAGGAAAAAGGGAGTTTCTTTTTACTCTTTTATGAATGTATTATGTTTGATGTTATGAAAATATAAATGCATTTGATTTTATTCAGATGCTAAGTATATATATGAAAAAGGAATGGTCATTGATCTTTCTAGATTATATGATTCAATATGTATGGTATGCATGATTCTATGATAAGATACAATTATATTAATATGATTTTATATGTTGCTTTCTACAATATGCCTATCACCTTAGTTTTTGAACAAGGGAAAGACAGTTGCAGATGTGAGTCAATAGGAAAGAAGAGAAGACAGTAGCAAGTCTAAATGACCAGGACAAGTGAGTCCATGAGCTCGTTAACCATGGGCAACTATAAACCCTAAGTCAAATGATCGAAGGTGCTACCACTACAAGTACTACCTCAGAGGTAGAAAGAATAGATAATTGCATCTATAAAAAGAAGCCGTAGGATAAGCCACCCGAGGTTGGGTAGCCTAAATGATAGAAATGGCTCAAAATCTTTGGATGTTCCCCCCAATAGGACCAGACAAGAAGATAAGAAGGAAACAGGCCGATGTAGGCCGCACTTTCTATAAGAATAAATGATAAGGAGATAGAAACATGAAAGGCCCAATAGGACCAATTAGAAGAAGGCGAAAAGACAGACCAGTATAGATAATGAGTCTTAACCTAGTACCAAAACCCTTAAAGATTGTTGATGTTATGATAAAAGCGAGTAGGGAGGTTATCAACGCCTTTCTAGTTGAGCATCCACCTAAGTTCTCAGGAGAATTAGATTTTAATCAAGTTGGGCAGTGGATGATTGAACCCAAGAACATGTTCAAGGTTTGAACATGTAGCCAAATGTAATGTCAAAACATTGATTGACAATGCTTATGAATGATAGGAAACCCTAATGGCAATTATGTCATAATCAAAGAAGGTAATCTGGAAGAATTGATAAGAAATATCTTCCAATAGGATACCAAGATATAATACATGTTGGTAATGAACATGTACAATTAGGGTAAGGATAACTTGACCCTAAAGATTAAGGAACTTGGTGTAGGGAAAGAAAAGAGTAAGAAAGGTTAACTCAACTGATAACTATAATTGATAGGAAAGTCTCTGCAAATTATTGCAGAAAAATGTAACAAAACATGTCTAGTTAGCATGTATGGAAGCAAAAGGAGATTACATATATGATACCACAAAAGTTGGTGTATCATAGCAAGGAATGATAGATAAATGAAGAAAAACGAAGGAAAGAATGATTGCCGAAATTCTTTTCAATTCCAATGTAATTGAAAGATAGGTACGAGAGAAATTATTTCTCTATGATATTCATAAGAAATGAGATTAAAAAAATTGAAAATGATAAGGACCCTTATTAGTTTATGGAAATTGGAAAGGGGAGATAAGGAAGAAAATATTTTAGACTGGTTCAGTACCGGTATTCCTAATGGATAGTCTACAATGGTAAAATCTAGTAATAGATATTATGAGAGGAGAAAGAATGGATAACTTAGCAAAAGTGTCTTTTGCTAAGACATGTATGAAATTTCATGTATGAAACTCTATATGAGATCAACTTTCGCTCTATATTATAAAATGAATGTATTATTGATGATATGTGAAAATGATTGCCATCGATTTTTATGAATGAATGGGTAGTCTAGATCTTACCCTATGATAAGATGAGGAATTCTATAATTTCTCTATGTATAAGAATAATAGTATGCCTACCATAAGAATAAGAGATGATGGCATAAAGAAAAGAACAATTTCAATAAGATGTCCATATGGGAATAGGAAACAGGAAGTAGTAGAGACAAGTGATAAGTCTATGTGGACCAAGGACAAAAATGTCACTAGGACAGAGTAGTGCAGTGGAAGTGTAGTGAACCGTTGGAATATTGGAGGAAGATGATAAGCAAGCAAATTTATATGAGCTTTACCCCCGATATTTGAAATGTAATAGGTTTCGGGACGAAACTTGTTATAAGGGGGGAGGATTGTGAAACCCCAACCTAAGTAGGATTCAATGTATGCATTGAACATATACATGTGATTTATATGTGAATTAAATGAATTATGGATGATTCATGATTTTTATGATTTAATGGTATTTTACAATTAGGGTTTTAATTAAGAATGGTGATTAAAAATTTAATCGTCGGAGCCCAAAGTGAGTCGGTATGACTAAAAGGGGCTTAATGAGGATTAGGATATGCTAATGTGGCATGAACATTTATTTTAATTTCCATGATTTAATTAATGGAGATTAAAATGGAAATTATAGAATTATGATGAAAAATCATAGAAAATTCATAACTTTACGCCTGTAAGGCGAAATAAGATGAAATTTTAAAGGCAAGCTCAAGATTTTGGACTCAACCTTATGAGTGGATTGGATTAAGGCACAAGTAATGAGATTAAGGTGATAATTATTTATTTTTATATATTTTTAATCTCACACTCCAAAAGAATTTTCAAATGTTCATAACTTGACATAGAAACGTCGGTTTGAGATGAAATTTGAAATGATGGGATAAAATTATGAAATCTATGAAATGAGTGGATTGGATTAAACTAATTAACATTGAAAAGTGGTTAGTTAGAAAAAGGTGTCTAGCATTGACTTTGTGCTCCCAAAAGTACCATAATATTTATTAAAAAGCAAGCGGTTTAATGGCTTAAGTAAATGCTCCATATGAAGTGTCAAAATGTGGGTTTTTTTAGCTTAATTTTGTGAATTATCTTAACTCACAAAATCCATGATAAATCCCATGCATTAATGCTTGAATTAAAGGGCTAACGAGCTAGCCTCTAGGGGGCCATGGAGGTGGCAAGATGTGGCGAATTGGGATGATTTTATGAAAAGAAAATTTTGGGAAAAAAATCAAAATAAAATCTAGCTGCATATGGACGTTATTGGGCAGCAATATTAAGTAATTTTTTGATTTTTTTGAAAAGTATAAATGAGGCGATAATGTGGCATAGCTAAGAGAGGTGATGTGGCAACCTATTGGCACATGTAGGGACAGTTGGATGGTCCATATTTCATCAGCACATATGGACATTTAAAAGCACGTGACCATGGTTAAAATGAGACCAATAAAGGTTAAATTACTGCAATTTAACAGCCCTATATAAGGGGGCAAGGTGGGCAGCCCTTGGGACTTTTTTTTTGCATGGTTGGAGAGAGAAAATTCTCTCCCAAGGGCAGCAGCTAGGGCACGTCCAACCCAGCAAGGAAGAGGAGAAAAGAGAAGGAAAAGAAGAAGGAAAAAGGGAAGGAAAATCTCGGGAAGCTCGGGGCAAAGATTCAACCAAATCGGGTAAGTACCCGTTGAGTTTAAGCCTTCCAATTTCCAAGTTTTCTTCTTGATTTGGAATCATGGTTTTGAGTCATAAAAGAATTCTTAAAGAACATGCTTAAAGGATTAAATATGTATAGATAAATGAGTTGATTTATAAAGTTTAATTTGGGAATTAATCAGCCCATATCATCTAATCTACACTCATGTGTAGCAAATATAGACTTGGAAAGAAAAATATGGAAGAAATAGTTAATCAATGATTTGTATCATAAAAATTTGTGAGAAGACTCAAGATGAGGTGATTAAGGAATGACCCAATTTTCAACTTAAAAGAATAAGCACATTGCAAATTAAAAATCTGGAAACATCAACCTGGACAGGATTGAACGGGTCGCAGGATCAGATGTACCAAACGATTTTTAATACTTTTTATACAAGGAATTTTGAGCTGAAACGTTTACAGGATGTATAAGACCTATTTAAGATCACAAAAAAAAATAAAAATTAGGTTTTGATGGGTATAAATATACCCCATAATTTACGTGATTCAGGCTATCTGAAAAAGGATGCTGCTGTCCAGTAGAGTAAAAATACCAAAATAAATAGAAATAAATATTTCATGCTGAAAATATTTTTTTTGTTAATCATGTAGTTATTAAGGTATGGTAGAAATTTCATATCAAAACTACTTGATTTGATATTAATTCAAGCTTTTGAGAATTCAGTGTGCCTAAATTCAGCATTATGGACAACTTAACAAATAAATCAAGATAAATGTTAAATTCCAAGTTTTTGTGATAGAATTGTTGGTGCCGAGTTAATGAAAATTACCCAAAAGGGGAGGGGTGAATTGGGTATTTAAAATTTTTCAACTTGAACAGAAATTTTACCCCAAATTAATCTAGTCCCCTTTATGAAGAAACAAATGAAAAACAATATAGTACTGAGAGCAGAAATAAAAAACAACAAGCAAGATTTTATAGTGGTTCGGGCAACCTTCCCTACTCCAGTCTTTCAAGCTCACACCTCTTGTGACTTGGGTTCCACTATGTATTTCATAAATACAACTAGAGTCACTGCTCCTTTCTAGATTCCAGCTCTAGGGGGCATCAACAATTCACAGCACAAGTAGGTAACGAATTTCACTCCAATCACACACTACTTTGCTTACACTTGATTTTAGTTACCCAAACTAAATCAAGTTCAATACAACAAAAAAAAGTAAAAGAAAGTTTCTACACATTACTGGTGTGTAGAGGCAGATTTGGCGTAGAGAAGAACTTGTAAAACAGTCTGAAAGATTCAACGAGCAGCTCTTGGCAGTTTGAAAGCAAGGTTCTTCTTCTAGATGTTGGCTTGATCACTTAATGCTCTTAGAGATGGGAGTTATGCTCATTCAATGAATTCTCAGCTACCCTCCACGTTCATATTGAATGCCTTTTATAAATGTTGAGGGAATCCGAACGTTTAGAAGTAGGTGGTGCGTATTTAATGTGCCAACGTTCAAAAAATTTCCGACCGTTGCAACCCAAGTCGCAGGTGGAGTCAACTTTGGGTGCGACTTCGCCCAAGTCGTAGATGGAGTCGACTTCGGGTGCGACTTCAGCAGTCCGCACCTTCTTCAAGTTCCACTCTAGGTCGACTTGGTCCTCGACTTGACCCAAGTCGCAGGTGAAGTCGACTTCGGGTGCGACTTCACTTCCTCAGCTTGCTTGATGAACTTGAAATCCTTGGAGATTACTTTGATCACTTGATTTTCTTCATATTGATTGTTCTTCTATTCATTTATAACTCTTGGAGCTTAGTATAATCATCCTAGCTTGATGTCCTTTAGCTCCGTGACTTGCAAACTTTGAGTCCTTGAAATCTTGAATACTCGAATCTTTGAGTGCCTAATGATGTCCAAATGTGTGTTCATAATCCAACATGATGGATTCATGCAACCTTGGTTACCTTGATCTTCATTTGATCTTCATTTGAGTGTTTGAGTCGTCTTGGCCTTCACCTTCACTTGAATCTAGCATTGAGCTGACTTGATCAGCAACTTCCGCACTGAAGTCGAAGCTGGAGTCGACTTGGTCTGCGACTTCACCCAAGTCGCATGCGGAGTCAACTTGGGATGCGACTTCGGCAGCTCTCGTTCTCGATTTCAACTCTAGACAGAAAATTAAGTTTGAAGTCGATGCCAGAGTCGACTTGGTCTGCGACTTCACCCAAGTCGCATTTGGAGTCAACTTGGGATGCGACTTCGGCAGCTTGGCTTCCCGATTTCAACATTGGATGAAAATGACGGGTTGAAGTCGCTGCTAGAGTCAACTTGGGGATCGACTTGGCCTAAGTCGATGCCTGAGTCAACTTGGAAATCGACATGACCTGTCATGCTTCATTTGTATATCCTTTAATCATTTTCAGAAAAATGTTAGTAACCAAAACCTACACAAATTGATTTGTTAATCATCAAAATACAAACTTGGCTTATTTTCTATAAGTTTCCAACAATCTCCCCCTTTTTTATGATTGACAAAACCGATTTGAGTGTACTATTTTGCATTTTGAAGTTTACCATATATTTCACTTCCAACAAATCACAAGTTAAGAACATCCATATAAACATTAAAAACCGAGACTACTCAAATCCTAATCTCTTCTCCCCCTTTTTGTCAATTGATCAAAAATAGAGATGGAGCGGGATAATCCTTTGAGAATGGTGGAATTACTCCCCCTGAACCTGTGCTCCCCCTCAGCTTGTGCTTTTCTAAGTTAATTCAAGCATTCCCATATCATTTTTAATTTTATAAAATGGTTCTTTTGCTAGAGGTTTGGTAAAAATATCTGTAATTTGATCTTCTATTTTTAAACATTCCAAACATATATCATGATTTTCTACATGTTCTCTAATAAAATGGTGTCTAAGGTCTATATGCTTGGTTTTAGAATGCAATACTGGATTTTTAGTTAAACATATTGCACTAGTATTATCACATTTAATAGGTATATCTTTAAAGTTCATGTCATAATCCCTAAGTTGTTGTTTCATCCAAAGTAATTGGGCACAACAGCTCCCGGCGGCAATATATTCGGCTTCCGCCGTAGATAGAGCAACACTAGTTTGTTTTCTTGAAAACTATGAAACCAACATGTTCCCTAGAAACTGACATGTTCCACTAGTGTTTTTTCTATCTACCTTGTAACCGGCAAAATCCGCATCCGAGTAGCCGATTAGATCAAAATCAGAGCCCTTTAGATACCAAAGTCCTATGTTGGTAGTATCTACTAAATATCTGAAAATTCTTTTTACAGCTACCAAGTGTGATTCTTTTGGACATGATTGAAATCTAGAGCACATGCAAACACTAAAAGTATATTGGGTCTAGAAGCAGTTAAATATAATAAAGAGCCTGTTATGCTTCTATATAACTTTAAATCAACTGGTTTGCCTTTCTCGTCTTTGTCAATTTTAATGTTTGAGCTCATAGGCGTGTTTGCCCCTTTGCTATTTTCCATGCCAAACTTCTTTAACATTTCTTTGATATACTTGGATTGGTTTATGAATATCCCTTCACTTAGTTGCTTAATTTGTAGTCCAAGGAAGAAATTCAACTCCCCCATCATACTCATCTCAAATTCTTTCTGCATAAGCTCAAAAAATTCTTGACAAAGCATCTCATTAGTAGCACAAAAAATAATATCATCTACATAAATCTAGATAATCAAGATGTCTTTTTCTTTATACTTAATAAACCAAGTGGTGTCTACCTTTCCCTTTTGGAAGTCATGATCAATCAGAAATTTGCTTAATCTTTCATACCAAGCCCTTGGAGCTTGTTTTAATCCATATAATGCTTTGGTTAATTTGTATACAAATTTAGATTGATTTTTCTCCTCAAAACTAGGTGGTTGTTCAACATACACCTCTTCATTTATATACTCATTCAAAAATGCACTTTTAACATCCATTTGAAACAACTTAAAGTTCATGTGAGATGCAAAAGCTAGTAAAATACGAATGACTTCTAATCTAGCAACCGGAGCATAGGATTCCTCAAAGTCTATTCCTTCTTCTTGTGAGTATCCTTTTGCCACAAGTCTTGTTTTGTTTCTCACCACAAGTCCACTTTCATCTAATTTGTTCCTAAAGACCCATTTTATGCCAATGACAATATAGTCTTTTGGTCTTGGAACAAAATGCCAAACTTGGTTTTTTTTCAAATTGATTTAGCTCTTCTTGCATTGCTATGATCCAGTTTTCATCATCAAGAGCTTGATCAATAGTGGTTGATTCAGTTTTAGATACACAGGCGTATTGTCCATAAATATTTTTTTTATCTTCTAGTCTTTACACCTTTATAGATATTCCCTATAACTTGCTCACTTAAATGGGCATTTTTGAACTTTAAATCAGTTGGAGGTTTATAGGAATTATTACCTTCACTTACCCTTTCCTCCATGGATTCTTCTTGCTTCTCCACATGCAATTTTTCAAGGTTACTTGTGACATCATCTGCATCACTTAAATCATCTTTTCTTTTGGAGCATGGATTAAATTCATCAAAAACAACATGTATTGACTCTTCTGCAACTTGGTTTCTTTTATTGAAGACTATATATGCTTTGCTATTTGATTAGTAACCAAGAAATATTGTCTTATCACTTTTAACATCCAATTTTTCCAAATTAGTTTTTCCATTGTTCAAAACATAACATGTGCAACCAAATGCATGAAAATATGAAATATTTGATTTTCTACCTTTCCATAGCTCGTATGGGGTCTTTTTCAAGATTACTCTAATGGTAACTCGGTTCAACACATGACAAGTTGTACTTACAGCTTCACCACAAAATTTCTTGGATAATTTACTCTCATTTAGCATTGTTCTAGTCATCTCTTGTATGGTTCTATTTTTCCTTTCAACCACGTCATTTTGTTGTGGAGTTATTAGTGCAGAAAATGTGTGATGAATTCCTTTTTCATTACATAATTCTATGATTCATTTATTTTCAAACTCACCATCATGATCACTTCTAATGGTCATAATAGTACTTTGTTTTTCATTTTGCACCAAGTTTACAAAAGTTGCAAACATAGAGAAGGCTTCATCTTTGCTAGCTAAGAGAATTACCCATGTGAATCTTGAAAAATCATCAACTATTACAAACACATACTTCTTTCCACCAATGGTTAAAATGTCGGATGACCCATATAGATCCATGTGTAGCAATTCAAGTAGCCTAGTGGTGGAAATCTCCTTTTTGGTAGAGAAAGTCATTTTAGGTTGTTTTGACAATTGGCATGTCTTGCAAATTTTATCTTTGTCATATTTCAATTTTGGCAATCCTCCTACCAAACTTTTCTTCCATAGGGTTTTTATATTTGTCATGTTTATATGCCCAAGCCTCTTATGCCAAACTCATGGATCATTATCAATGGCCATTAGACATTGACCGTCTAATTCGTCAAGTGAAACCAAATAAATATTTTCATGTCTTTTTCCGCTAAACATGATATGTTCTCCATCAAATACATTGCATATAGATGATTCAAACGCAATCTTGTATCCTTTGTCACATAATTGACTAATACTCATTAGATTGTGCTTGAGTCCTTCAACAAACAACACATCCTCCATACATGCATTTGAAATACTATAAATATTTCCTTTACCTTTAATTTTACCTTTCTTGTTATTCCCAAAGGCAACAGTTCCATCATTGCAAGGCTTATGAAATAAACTTCTTTCTCCAGTCATATGCCTTGAGCAACCACTATCCATGAACCAAACGTTGCTTGCCTTTGCTTTGAAACATATCTGAAAAATGAACAAATAAATCTTATATCTTTGGTACCCATTTTATGGGTCCATTTGGGTTAGTAAACTGATTTAATCTTTGTTGTTCTATTCTTGGAAGCCCAAATCTTGTGTTTATTGGAACCCAAACTAATTTTGTACCATGGTCATATAGTTTCTTAAAGTTGCATTTATAGATTTTATGACCCATCTTAGTGCAAAAGTTGCGAGCCATTGGTAGTCTAGGAGTAGGCCTCCAAATATGTAACGGTTCAAAAGTTTGCCTTTTAGTTCAAGCAACTTGTTTCCCTTTGGGTTTGTAAATAAGTGCAGTTTTAGCTTGATTTTTCCCAAGTTTTGGCACACTTAATTTGCTACTTTCTCCTTGCTCAAATGTAGAGTATCCAAGACCTCTTTTATTGTTTTGAGAGGTCATGTTCAGAAATATTTTCAAACTTTCTCCTGGATTAGAGAACTTAGTTAATGATTCATCTAAGGATTCATTTTTCTTTTTCAATTTTTTCACTTTTTTCAATAGTAGTTCATTTTCTTCTTTCAGTTTTGTTGTACTTTCTGCTAGTTTTCCATTTACAATAATAATGGAATTGCATTGTTGTCTCTTTAATGATAACTTGTTTCCTAGTTTTTTGATTTCCTCATATAATGAATCATATGCATGTTGTAATTCCTCTAATTCAGAACATTTGAGACATTCTTGAATAGAAGAATAAGTAGATTGAGAATGACAAAATTTGGAAGTTACCTCTTCATTACTTGTGTATTTTGTTGAGGTGGTTTGCTCTTCCAAAACTTCCGTTGTGTTCAAAGTTTCTTCTTGCTCAATCCGCGTCATGCAGCATATTCTTGCGCAGTTTGCTGCTTCAAAATCATCGGTTGAGGAGCTACTTGTTGATGAAGTTTCTTCATTCACGTACATTCCTCTTCCCTTGGGTCTTTGAAATTTTCGGCTTTCATATCTTTGCTTTCTTTCTTGATGATCCTTTGATCTTTCTTCCGGTGTAGGACATTGAGCTTGCATATGTCCCATACCGCCGCATCTATAGCACTTTGTAGCCTCCTCCTTTTCTTTTCGAGGTCTCTCTTTGAAATCTTTGAAGTTCTTTTCTTTTCTCACAAACTTTCGAACGTTTAGAAGTAGGTGGCGTGCATTTAATGTGCCAACGTTCGAAAAATTTCCGACCGTAGCGACCCAAGTCGCAGGTGGAGTCAACTTTGGGTGCGACTTCGCCCAAGTCGTAGATGGAGTCGACTTCGGGTGCGACTTCAGCAGTCCGCAACTTCTTCAAGTTCCACTCTAGGTCGACTTGGTCCTCGACTTGACCCAAGTCGCAGGTGAAGTCGACTTCAGGTGGGACTTCACTTCCTCAGCTTGCTTGATGAACTTGAAATCCTTGGAGATGACTTTGATCACTTGATTTTCTTCATATTGATTGTTCTTCTATTCATTTATAACTCTTGGAGCTTAGTATAATCATCCTAGCTTGATGTCCTTTAGCTCCGTGACTTGCAAACTTTGAATCCTTGAAATCTTGAATACTCGAATCTTTGAGTGCCTAATGATGTCCAAAATTGTGTTCATAATCCAACATGATGGATTCAAGCAACCCTTGTTGCCTTGATCTTCATTTGATCTTCATTTGATCTTCATTTGATCTTCATTTGATCTTCATTTGATCTTCATTTGATCTTCATTTGAGTGTTTGAGTCATCTTGGCCTTCACCTTCACTTGAATCTAGCATTGAGCTGACTTGATCAGCAACTTCCGCACTGAAGTCGAAGCTGGAGTCGACTTGGTCTGCGACTTCATCCAAGTCGCGTGCGGAGTCAACTTGGGATGCGACTTCGGCAGCTCTCGTTCTCGATTTCAACTCTAGACAGAAAATTAAGTTTGAAGTCGATGCCAGAGTCGACTTGGTCTGCGACTTCACCCAAGTCGCATTTGGAGTCAACTTGGGATGCGACTTCGGCAGCTTGGCTTCCCGATTTCAACGCTGGACGAAAATGACGGGTTGAAGTCGCTGCTGGAGTCGACTTGGGGATCGACTTGGCCTAAGTCGATGCTTGAGTCGACTTGGAAATAGACTTGACTTGTCATGCTTCATTTTCTTCATTTGTATATCCTTTAATCATTTTCCCAAACATGTTAATAACCAAAACCTACTCAAATTGATTTGTTAATCATCAAAACACAGACTTGGCTTATTTTCTACATGTTTCCAACAAGAATTTGACTTATAATGGGATATAAATAAGTGATTGTGAGGGTTTCACCTTTAGAGGTAAACAAGATTACCCTAAATAGGATTTTTCTAAAGATATGCAAAGAGATGTTCAAAGAAGGGTGAAAACGGTACCCAAAATGGGTGAGTAAGTTGCTGTATGGGAACCATTTAATTATGGGATTCAAATATGTGTTAATATCGAAAATTTTATTTAAGAAAATCATGGTTTAAGGCTGAAAAATTTGGATTAAAAATCTGTTTAGACCATGTTGCTAAAGAGAGCATTGAAACGACGAAAAACGGGTTCTAATGTTGCTGTTTTGGATCCCTATGATGAATGGATTATAAATCTGAAATTAAACCCTAAATTATGTGTTAATTAAGGAGTTTAATCATGCTAGAATTAGAGATAAGTTGCTGTGTTGAAAAATTTTAAGAAACACATGATTTATGTGTTGAGAAATGGACGTATATAAAGAGATAAGTATGAATAAATGATATATGGATTATGTAAGTTGTTAAAATGAAAAAATGCATAAAAACATGATGAAAAATGTGGATTAGGGTACCGTTTAAGTAAATAATGATAATCTCAAATTTGATATTATTATATGATGTCTAAGTTAGCAACTAAGTGCTTGAAGTGAGCACCATTGTATAAAAAATGGAAAATATGTTAAAAATGATAAATGGAGGTAATGAATCTCCAAATAATAATTTAATAAATGATTGTTATATGCATGTAAGTTTACCCTACATAAGGGTATTAAAAATGAATGGATGATTTGATATGTATAGGCTATGTCGATACGTATGAATACTCGACTTGAAAGACAAGTGGGTTAAGCTAGATGAACTTATGTAGGTTGGAAAACCTAATGAATATAAGTATTTAAGGATGATGCAAATAAATGAAATGTTATTTTTATTTATCTAGGCAAAGGCAAGGAAAAGAATGGAAGAAAAGGATTATGGCGATCTCAGGTAAGCAAGCGAACCTTTCAAATTATGGATTTTTCTCTATATGTTGAAATGATAATTATGTCAATGTTGTTATGATTATGTTTTAACGAATGGACAAACACAAGTTTTAAAAATGTCTGCTTTAATGAAAGGTCATAAGTTTGGAACAGGATGGCTTTAATGAAAAGCCTTAGGGTTTGCTTCATGGGAAGCAAACAAAATTTTTTTAAGATAAATAATTTATCCCAAGTGTTGCCAAGGTTGGGAATGCTTTATGTTAATGGAATTGAGAAATTTTCTTATGAATAAGCAAGTTCTCCATGACGAATATTTTAAAAGATTTTAGTGATTTATGTCGATGGTTTTAGGAATTTGCTTTTAAGTAAGCAAGTTCTTTATCATGTTTTATGATAAATAGTTAAGTTATGAAAGAAAAAGAAAAAGTGATTTGATTTATGGAAAAAATTTGATTTCTCTATGTTATAATAATTAAATATAAACGATGATTTGGACAGAGTCCATACGTCTTGAAATGATATTTGAAAATTTTTGGTTTCCTTTAGATAAAGAAATCTATGATGAAAATGTCTTCAAAAATGTTTTATACGAATGTTGTTGAATGAGATTTAAGGATGACCAACCAAATAGGTGATTTCATAAAATGGTTTAATTTCAGGTTACTAAATGACATACAAAAGACTGTGCAATTTTCCTTTATAAAAAAAAGTATAATAGATATATGGTCAATAATTTAATTTTTTGGTTATGAAGAAGGGGAATGAAATTATGTAACTTTTGTAAGAAAAATGCTCTGAAATAGAAACTAAGAAAATATTAGAGAAATATATGGTTTATTTTTGAAAATCCAAAAGTTTTGAAAATTTTTTGTTATAATGGTTTTTAAGATGTATTGTTTCTCAAACATTTCAAATGTTTATCAAAATATTTTACTCAAAATGGTTTTAAAAGAATTTAAGGAAGGTCATCCTAAAACTAAATTTCAAATGACAACTTGTTTAAGGTGGGTACACTCACTTTACAAGTTGACACGGACTTGCGGTCTGTGATGTGTTTTTGAAAATAATTTTTAAAGATATAGACTTCGGTCTATGATGTTTGTGAGTGTGGTTGCAGGCTGCAGTTTGTGATCCCGGTTTAAAAGGTCATGGGCTGCGGTCTGTGATATTGTAAACCAAACGGACTGCAGTCTGTCAGGATGATGTATGGTGCACCAGTACACGGAATAGGCTGGTTGTAGAGCACGGACGGGGTGACCGGGGCCCACTCTATATAAGGCCAAGTCGCTAAGGGATGACAAGAGTGCCAGCGGCGCCCTCCCTGAGATGGGAGGAGGACTAAGGAACAACCGCTGGCTAGCGTGCTGTTAAAGATTCTCTTCCAAAATATAGCATGACCACTTGCTAAGTGTCACTACTAGATGGAGAGAAATACATTTACTTATGTTTTTCTTTTGAAAAGCCCAAAGATTGGGACATGAAAGCATTTTTAAGAAAAGTTATCCTAAAAGGATTTTTATGAAATTGTTACCCTAAAGATAGGGTGTTTTACACAAAAGTGTAAATAACAGAAATGAAAGAAAATGTTTTTATGCAAATGCATTTATGAAAATGGTTTATGTTTTTTATTTTCCTTGTTTGCTATAAACAAGTTCCAAGACGGGGATTATGAAAAGGATTTATGTGAAACTTAGTTTGGACATAGGAATGTTCATTTCTAAGGAGCCTAAATGAAAAATGTTTATGGGCATGAGAATGTTCAATGATAAAGTGTTTAAATGAAAAGTATTTTGGGACATATGGATGTCCATCACTAAACGAAGCTATGTCTAAAATGTTTTGAGACATCAAGCGTCTCTAGGATAAAGGATTTTATGATGAAAAATATTTTTGGACATAAAAATGTCCTTTGCCTAGAAAAGCTTATGTGAATGATGTTTTAGGACATGAGAATGTCCTCCCTTGCCAAAGGATTTATGAGAAAAATATTTTGAACGTAAAACCTCCACTGGCAAAAGATGATTTTGTGTAAATGTCTTGAAACATTGGAAATGTTCACTCAAGACAAGAGGGAATGAATTAAAGAGGGTAAAACATGTATGTTTTGCTTTAACAAGCCCAGACGTGGCTTGTAAATGATTTTAAGAATGAATGTTTTATGAAAATGTTCAAGGACATAGAATTGTCCTCATAAACAAAGGATTTCATGATAATATTTTAGGATATATAAATGTCCTCAGGAAAAAGGTGTTTAAGATGTTTATGAAAAAGATTTTCAAGGAAGTCTTGCCCTAATGATAAAATGCTTGCTTACTGAGTTATCACTCACGTTTTGTTTTCCAAACCTTAGACAGGTACTAGGAGACTCAAGCGGTCGAGGACCTAAGAAATGGAGAAAAGGTATGAGATAGTACCATATGGGCTAAAAGGATTAGCCATGGTGAGTGGAATGATATGAATGAAAGTATTCAGGCATGCTGACGTATATAAATTTATTTAAAGTTCTAAGTTCTAAGAGAATTAGTGAATGAACGAGTGAATGTATGTACGGATGAATGTATGTCTGGAATGGCAATGTCATGATTAGGTCAAGAGGGCCTATGATGTATAACAGCATGTTGAAATGGTTTAAAGGATATGTACAAGTGTACCCTTGCTTATGTTATAAACGAAATGATGATGAATGAAGAAACGAAAAAAAAAATTTTGGGCGAGATCAAATTAGGAACTCACCGCGTGATCAGGGCAACAATCCTGATTCACATTTACCAATCAATAAGGTCTTGAGGTAAAGAAGTGACGTCTCGGTTTGGGGTGCTACATATATGTTACATACAATGTTCTATTCTCTAGGGGAAACTATTCTTATAAATAGGTCAACGGGACAGAAAATAGAACAAAAAAGAAATCCACAATAGAAGAGAGAGAAATTTAGAGAAAGTGAGAGCAATGGGGTGGAGAGAAGGCGGAGGGCACGAGGCAAAAGGCAGAGCGGCGAGTTGTGTGGAGTGACCAACACAGCATTGGAGCTTCCAACCAATAAGCTTTTATTTCTTCTTTCCTTTTTATTTTTAATTGTCTTATTCAAGATGAGTTTGAATTTTAATTTTATTTTGGAATTAAACATACATTCTAAATCTACGGTTAGGATGTAGCATATGTACAATATAATTGGATGTGTAGTTTTGATTTGTTTATGATGAATATTATTGTTAATTTAACATTTTGTGATTTTAATGCTTACTTTTTACATGGGCCCGTACTTTGGCATGATTATATGTATTAGGTGATAAAACCGAGAGGTGAAAATCCAATATACGATAATCAAGGTATTAAACTTGAAAATCTAAGACCATAAAAATACGCATGACGACCTTGAGGAATTTCATGAACAAGCCACAAAATTTAATAGATTCTAATTAACTTAATCCTATGAGAATAGGTGGTTAAGAAAATTATGGTACACATTGTAGGTTTTGAGAGATGGTGTATGGCGCCCCGAACCGAGGCGTCCACATAGTCCTTACTCTAAGATCTTGTCGATTGGTAAACGTGACTCAGGATTGTTGCCTTGATCACACGACGGGTTCTTAATTGGATCTCATCAAAAAAAAAATCATTTCTTTCTTTTTCTTTTCTTTCATCATCATTCATAGTGGAATCATCCATATCATCATAAATCATCAATTTGTTATATTATTCATAACTTCATAATTTCATACAATCTATGTCTTTTCTCATCATATCCCATTAGGGAATCTATTCATACAAAAATCTATTAACCTTTGTATATTTCTCTTTTCCTTTAGCAACACATGCCCTTCATCTCTTGGCTTTCCCTACACCTGTCTGAGGTTGGGAAAGCAAAACATGAGTCGAAACTCAATAAGCAAGCATTTTTCATTTTAAATGCATTCCTCTCCATTTGGTAGAAGACACTTACCAAGTGATCAACTACCAACGGAATAGAAACCTTTTCGTAAATCATTTTTGGAAACCTTTCATAAACCATTCATGAAAACCATTCATGTAAACCATTTGTAAATGCATTTCTCTCCATTCGATAGGAGACACTTAGCAAGTGATCAACTATCAATGAAATAGAAATATTTTCATAAAAATCATTTCATAAACACTGGATGTGCAAATGTTTCCTTTCCACTCCTGACATAAACCTTTGTATGCGGGTACGCTAGCCTAGGGAAAATCTCACATAGCATGGTCCAATACGCCGGCTGTCTGTGACTTGGCCTCGTCAAGGGGAACCTCTCTTCCTCTTGACGCCTACATGGTTCCTACATGCATGACTTTTGATTTCTCCAGAATTATATACCTCTTACACCAGGTGACTTGTTATTCTCATGTAGAGAATTATTTGCACAATCACTTAAAAACATCATTTCAAATCTATGCTTTCCTTTTCAATCCATGTATGAAAAATGCAATGCATTCATCACACATAACATTCATTTGCCTCTACCTCTGGGGAGGACGCCGTCGGCACACAGTTCATACGACTCGGCAATAGTGAAGGGGGACCCTCTTATCCGCTTTCTACCTCCACCAAAGCCTCTTCATTATACATCATACATGTGCACATGTCTATAAATATCACATGATATCAATATGCCGGCATGACTTTTCACAAAAACTCATAAACATTCATCATTTCAAAATATTATAGAAATGACCACCCTTAAATATAATTCATAAAACATGTGAGCAAACCATTTTTAATCATTTAAAAATATTTTAGAAAGCATATAGCTTGCTTACCTCCTCAGTTTGTGTCTTCCTCCTTTTCCTTTCTTTTTCATATACAGGGACAAATGATATTTTATCTATATCATTCCATGTCTTAGATTGCTTCCCACGAGTGCTTTATAATCATTCATTATCTCATTTCTATAGAGGTTAATTTTATAAATATACTTGGTCATTACCTCCTTATATGGATTTTTATCCATAAATTCTTTAAAAATTCCATCCATATATCCTCATAAAATATAAAAATAATCTCAATTTTTTCCAAAATCACGCTTTTCACTGTTTATAGTACTGTAGCAAATTATTGTTCACGTTTACTGTTCACCCGAGGTTACTGTTCACAACAACGTGGGTTACTGTTCATGGGTTCCAAAAATTGACATTTTTTCCAAAAATAAAAAATACCATGACATAGCTTATGATTAGTATATCATGAAAAATTTCATACATTTTGAATTTATCATCATTTACTTGGCTAAATAAATCATTTTCTCCATATACTAAAAATCAACATAAATTCACTTAAGCATAATCCTTAATTCCAAAAATCATGAAATTAATATATCATCATTCCAACATCATATTTATCATATTCATTCATCCTGAATAATCATTTATCAAATTTGGAGCATTATTTACACATATCATACATGATTTTCCCGAATGCTCTATCTTCGCTCCAAATTTTCGATGTTTTGGCATAATTCCAATTAAGCATTATAAATTTACTTATTTTCTCATGCTTAGGCAATATCTAAGCATGGTTTTACCCTAATTAACATCCAAAAGAAATTTGGATAGAATTCACTTACCCAAAGTGGAGATATCCCACTTTTTCTCACACTTTCTCTCTCTAACTTCCTCTTCTTCTTCCTCCTCAAGGCTAAAACGTGGTGGGGGATGAAAAATGTTCAAATGGAGCTGGGATGAAGTTCCTTGGGCGTTCACCCCTGCCCCATATTTATTCTTTTTTATTTTTCATCAAATTGGAATTTACCCCCTTTCTTGAGGTATTAAATTATAAAATGTATTTTTTTTTATAATTTTAAAAGGCGCATTGAGCCAAGAGAAGCCACCCTATGCCTGCTCCAGCCCACCCTATGCAGCCCTATTTATTTATCTATTTTTTAATTTTTAAAATTATTTAATTTAAGCTAAATAAATCCTAACCGTTGATTTTGGATGATGATGATCATGGACCATTGTTTTGGTCAAATATTCCCAACCAACCCCCTGCAATTGTTTCTGTTCATTTATTATTTATTATTTTTTAATTATTTAATTTAATAAAAAGTCAAAAGTAGCATTAATGGAAAATTAAGCTACTTTTTGTTCTCCTTTTGACGTTTCATCTTGACCCTTGATTTATGATTTTTTATCAATATTGGACTACTCATTATGTTCATCATCATATTTTGGTCATCCATAAAAAATTTCATCTCAATCCGATGTCTGAATTGCAAGATATGAATTTTTCTTCATTTTCTTCACAAAAATCAATAAAAATCCGAAAATTATTATTTTAATCCAAAAAGAAATTTTGTCCTTTAGTGGGAAGCTTCATTTTTCGTCTTTTATGATTAAGTTAATCCAAGATGATTAACTTAACATATTCCTTAATCCCACGTTTACTATTCACGTTTACTATTCATGTGCACTATTCATCCGAATTTCATAATTAATTATTTTAACCTTTATTCCCACATATTTTTATACTCATGAATATATATTTTATTAATATATTACCTAGGGTTTACAACCCTAGAGTTTCATATACGTGTCTAAAATCAGAGTTTCACATGGTGCAATGATAAATTAGAGTTTGTTCTCCTTTAACTAACCATATCGGGATTAAATAATTAAACCACTACCCGTTACAAAAGATGCATGTGAAACCCTAAATCCTAGGTACTCGCATCCTTGCTTTTCCAATATTTGTTCTAGTTTTGAATTCTATTTTCTCTTCCCACTTTTCTATTTTTCTATTCATTTTACTCTCTTGAAATTTAATAAGAAAGTATTTAAAATAAGGTCTTAAGTCCCAAATTACTTGTGGATCAATATTTTATATACTACAATCTATGACCTGTGTACTTGCGGTGAAATTTGTAAAGAGTATTTGGTGCCGTTATCGGGGATCGAACCCAAGTCGTCCGTGTCATAAGCGAGAATACTCACCACTATACTACAATGACCCGTGCACTTCCAGTGAGATTTCGAATAATAACAGTTAAGGTATTGGGGTTTAATGAGAAAAAAGTCTTCTAGTATTTTATCTATAACCTTGTGTGCTCTAATCTCCGAATAGTAGTTCATTAGCTTTATTAGCCTCATGATTTTTAAGTGATCTTGTGTCCATACATTACTCTTTTCCACATCAACCTTGTGTCTATTCAATCTACTCTTTATCGTTAATGATTTAAGTCCTTGCACTAGCTTGGGTTGAGTCTCAAATAAATTTGGACCTATATTTAGTGTTGTTTGTGGGAATAATTTTTTCTCATTCCTACATTTCACACCACATATTCTTTCCCATTCAATTTCTAACCAAGTGTGGTTCCAAAAATTACTCTATATGGATGTAATACAGGCATATCGGATCCATATTACCATAGCTGATATGTGATACACCCCTAAAGTGGTTAAGGCTTAAGATTTTTCTATATATCAGACATTTTCTGTTCGTATTTGGTGACGAGGGCAAAACAAACAACATCCGACCTGTACAAGCAGACAACAACTTCATATTTTTCTGTGATTCATTTTTTCCATTCTAACCCACATATGCTTAATCAGAAAGATTATTGAATCCTCAGATGAAAGAATCAACACAAAAGAAAGGATTTTAATAAGTAGTTTTGTTATATAGTTTTTCTATTTAAATGCTATTCTTTATAATGAACAAATAGGAATTAAAATTCGTTAAAATCATGATTTTTGTTAATTTTTTAATTGAATTGAAAGTGGAGGAGTGAAATTTGATCAAATTTAAAGTAATTAAAGAACAAAAAACTAATTATTGTAGTAAAAATTGAAGATACAATTCAAAGAAGAAAACCTAAAAAATCTAGTGGAATTTTCACATTTAATAAGTCACTAAATCTAATTTCAATTTAATGATTAGAAGCTAAAATCATGCCGTCTTTGTAAATTATTTTATATATTTTATTCTAAAAAATTTTAAATGAAAATTCACTATTTTTTGATGAACTTGTGTAATCATTTTTTAGGTTTTATAATAGGTTGCATGGAAATAAAAATGAAAGCATGCAAGATTTCTAAAATTGGATCTATTTTGTTTTTTATTATTTTTATATTTGTTATTTACTTTGAACATGATATTTTAATATCTAATTAGAAATTTTTTATATAAAAATTGTACTACATAATGCCATTGTAGACAACTACTTACAAAAAAAATGGATAGATACACTATCCTCTTTAAATGAAAAATGTTAAATAATATATGTTCTTGCATTTCTCAATTTTCTAAGCGTGTATATATATATATATTCATATTTTTTGGATTTGGTTATCAATACTATGATAATATTTTATTAATTCAAATTCGTACTAAGTTGTCCAGCAGGGTGCTGAAAATAAGTCTGTATTGAGTCCTAAAAATGACTGCTTAAACGTCATTACTTTGAAAAGTTGTCAACATGAAAGTTGTAGACCTCATTTTACTACTCAATTTTGACTATTTACTCATCAAATTCTATTTTACTTTGATGAAAATATCATTGATTTATCGAAATGTCTCTAAAACACATTATCTTTAGGACACTTCTACCAAAATAATTAAATGATCATAATCTAACTTTAATAATCATGATCCAAATCATTAATTTGAAAGAAAACTAGCCCAAATATGTAGGATAAATAATAAAAAAATCTAAGACCATTACCTTTTTGTTAATCTCTCTTCTTTATCACTATTATTTTGCTTTTTCTTTTGTTTCTTCTCATTTCACCCTCCCTTGCTAGTACATCAGAATTTCTCACCTAAATATAATATGTATTATTTAGTGTGTGGGATTTACTTTTGGATAGGCTATACTTAGTTTTTTGATAAGAGTCATCAAGTTTGCACCAATATAAGAGCTCCATGTGTAAATTACTTGAATTTGTTCTGCCCCACGTGGCAGGACCTTATCTTGCCATGTGGCAAATCCAATGCATCAATTTTCTCTCTTATCTATCTAGGATTATCTTCAATTGATATGGCATCTAAATTCAGCTCAAACTTGCTTGTTATAGTTGATGATAACCCACTTGTGATGCTTTCGATTAATGTGGCTAAGCTAAAATCTATGTTAACCACTTGATTTCCAATAATTTTTATTTTTATATTTTTCTCCCAGACCCATCATACTATATATGGATTAATTTAAAATTTCATATTATTTTTAATGATATAATTTGTTAAAATTTACCTAAAAATTAAATATATTTTAATGAATTAAATCAGAATTATTTCTATTTCCGTCGTAGTGTAGAAATAAGGATATACCTTCACTATTCTTCATATATCTTTCTCATTTTCTGTCCGATTTCAATAATTCTTTTTGGATTATAAAGTAGACTTCAAAAGTTTTCAAATGATACTAGTTTCATATTATCTGGACCTATATATATATATATAATATTTTATGATTTTTTAAAATCAGTTATTATGTTGTTTTCTGCTACTTTGCAACTTTATCATAATTCTTATAAAAATTCTAAAATTCTTCCTTCTTAATTTTAAAATTTTTTGAGAATTTCAAGAAAATTTTCTTAATCATCTTTCTTTCATTTAGACTTACTTTTATAATTTTTTCATATTTTCATTATTTGTATAGTTTTGTTTTGTTCTCTTTATTTTGTTTTAATACAATTCACTATGATTTCTTCCACCCATTTTTTCAAACAATATTATTCATTTTTATTACTTTATTTCCTTATTAGTCTTAAGAACAAAATCATGCATTTCTTTAATCATATGCTAAATAGAATTTAGTCTCCAAATAAATCACATTTTAATAGTAATAATGTAAAAAATAAGGTAAGTAAGAGATTAATTTACACGACCATTACAGTAGCTCAGCCTCGTTGCTTCCTGCTTGCTTCCCTTATGCTCGAAGCTTCCTCCTACACTTTTGGGCTATCCTTGGGCACTATTTTACTTTAAAAGTGAGTCTTAAATTTGCATTTTAACCTTCCTTTCATCAATACTTACCAATTTGGTCATGAATTACACTAAAATTGCACATTATTCCTTCTTTTTCACAAATTGAATCAAGTAGTGAATATTCTTATAAAAAAAAACTAAATCAAGGAATAATTGAATTAAATCATCTCAATTAACCAAATTTTCATCAAATAATGAACCAAAAAGAGTGTATGAAATCGAGTTAACAAATTTTCCCACAATTGAACTTTTGCTTATCATTCAAGAAGGCATTTCAAGAATCAATCTGATTCAAGATTTGTACATTTTGTTTGAAAAAAGTAAGGATCCATAAGAATCGATCTTTCTTTTAGTTGCTGAATAAGCAATCTCAGAACAATTGTTAGTTAAGATTAAAATGTGGAGTGAATTAAGAACTCATGAAGAACTTCGAATCATAAATTTCAAACACAAGGCTCATTAGAAAACCTCATTAAATTTTCTTCCTCACTTGACAAATTCTGTATACTCTTGCATTACTTATCCTGTTTCAAAAAAAAACTTCTTAGATGCATTCTCCTTCCTGTTATGATCATGATGGACCAAAATATGGATAAATTTTACACACAATTTATTCTATCTTAATATCATGATCTCCTTTTCCAATTTATTTAACTAATTATAGACTCACAAGGCTTAAAAATGATAATTTAATCAAGTTTTTAGAAAAAATCCACACAATTGAGTGTATCTTCAAATTGAATTTGAGCTTTTTATGCAACCAGAAATTAGGTCTCACCTCCACACTTATTTCAAGTCTGTTCTTACCCTTGGTTTTTTTTGTTTTATTACTGTTGTTTTTTTAAATTTTCAAAATTAGGTCCGGTCTCCTCACCATATTTCAGAGTATTTAGAGATTTCTTTTTTATAAATAATCCGTATCACCATATTTTAGGGTATACAGAGAATTCTTTAATGCATAAGTAGTTTGGTTCAACTCTTATCCTATTATGCTTTTTAGCTCAAAAGTTTGAAATTAACTCAATTGTGTAGGAGTTAAAGCTCAAAATAATATGAAAAGAATGCCTTGTTCATTATCTACAAACAAGTCAAATAAAATATTAGTCTTAGAGATTTTTCAATTAAATTAGACTTTCCTGTACATGAAATTTATTATCAGAACAAATCAAGGAGAAGTACTCTCAACTTTTCAGAAAATAGGTCTTAGCAATTTGGAGTATTAAAGTCTTATCAATTCATTCAAGATATTTTATATGAGTATTTTCTAATAGGTCTATGTTTAAAAATAGGTTCACTTTCATACTAGAGTTCATTCATTCACATAGGATTTACAAAAATTCAGGGTGGAGTTTTATTATCTCAGAATCAAAAAATCTTTCCAAATTCATTACATTAGCAGGTTTTAAAAATCTCTCAAATCAGATATTTTTAGAACAATTTCATCAAATTTTCAACTTCATCAAACTTTCAAAATAAGAATCTTAGAAAAATCATCAAAAATAGTTCAAAGTATCAGTAAAAATCACCAAATTTGCATCCCCCACGCTTAAAACAACATTCTCCTTAATGTTAAGAACAAAAGCTTAATACTTGGTAGATAGTAGTCATGCATAAAATATCATAGGTAATGAGTTCAAAAATGACAACCAATCATCAACAAACCAAAGTAGAAAATCTAAGTGTGTCCAAGTATGTCCCAATACAAGTCTAGAGCTAAAATCATGAAAGTTCAAAAAGAGATGGAAAATAGTCAAGGCCTATTCCTAATAAAATTCATTGCCTCCTCTAAGGAGCTAATCCGCCCCTCGACAACATCAAACCTAGTAGTAACAAAGCCTCACAGATCATGTATTTGCTCAATTAGATAGTCAAGTTTTTCATTAATAGATCTAGAGCTAGAGGGAATGTCGGATGGGGAAAAAAAATATCAGGAATAGGTGCATCAAGTGGATCAATGTGCTCTCGGTGCTCTGCAGGTGGCAGAATAGGTGCTCTTTGCTTGGGGATGATCGATCCATCTAGAAGCTTCAAAAGATAGTTGTTATCCCTATATTTAAATGCTATCTTCATATAAACAAGTATCGGTAGATCAATATACTCATGATCGCCTATATGAGTATGAATAGGGTCCTAAAAATTGGAGTCGAATTTGGTAGCAATCATTGAGACAATGCTCCCCGCATAGATCTTGTCGGTCAGCTTGTGAGCAACGGAGAGGAGAGTAGTCAATATCCTAAGTCAACTTTGATTCCTGTTCTCATAACTATCAAAAAGAAAAATTCATGTGTGTTGATCACTCCTTGGTTATCCCCTCGAGAAAAAATGGAATGGGCTATGAAGCAGTGCAGATAACGAAGTACTGGGTCCTAAATTTTAGAAGCTTTGGCATAGCTCGGGTTGTACTCTTCTACACTATGGACATTCCAAGGGGATCTTTAGGGTTTCTTGTTAGTCTTTCTCATGTTGAGTGGAATACAAAGTCATAGCTAAAGGTATGCCACCCCTCATTAGGAAATCCAAAAATTTGATTGACTTATACCAAGCTGAGGACATGCTCATGTCCTATTTGTCTAAACTTCATGCGTTCATCAAGAACATTTGAGGTTGGTAGGAAAATAGCCTCAACACTACTCAAAAACTCAAGTGTAATTTCAGCATAGCCTGGTACTCATGTTTATGCAAACAACTGTTGGAAACAATTGATAAAATCAAATATAAAATATCCCAAGCATGTGTTTTGATGATTAACAACACAATTTGAGTAAGTTTTAACTACTAATGCATTTTGTGCATTGTTTTAGATATAAAAAATGAAAAATAAGAAGTATGGCAGGTCAAGTCGATCTCCAAGTCGACTCAGACATCGACTTAGGCCAAGTCGATCCCCAAGTCGACTCCAGCAGCGACTTCAAGTGCCTATTTTTGTCCAGCGTTGAAATTGGGAACCAAGAGGTGCCGAAGTCGCAGACGAAGTCGACTCCACATGCGACTTGAGTGAAGTCGCAGGCCAAGTAGACTGCAGCATCGACTTCAGTTAGACAGGGCAAGATTTCAGAAGTCAAGTCGTAGGCCAAGTCTGTTGAAAATATGTGAAAAATAAGCTAAATCTATGTTTTGATGATTAACAAATCAATTTGAGTAAGTCTTGGCTACTAACATGTTTGTGGAAGTGATTAAAGGCTATACATTTGAAGAAAATGAAGCTTGGCAGGTTAAGTCGATTTCCAAGTCGACTCAGGCATCGACTTAAGGCCAAGTCGATCCCCAAGTCGACTCCAGCATCGACTTCAAAATGACATTTCCTTCCAGAGTTGAAGTCAAGACTCCGAAGTGGCGAAGTCGCACCCCAAGTCGACTCCACTTGCGACTTGAGGTGAAGTCGCAGGCCAAGTCGACTCCGGTAGCGACTTGGAGGCGTCGTTTTCTGTCCAGAGTTGAAACCGAGAACTAGGGGTGCGAAAGTCGCATCCCAAGTCGACTCAGCATGCGACTTGGGCGAAGTCGTAGACCAAGTCGACTCCGGCATCGACTTCGATCGGACAGAGGAGAAATTTTAGAAGACAAATTGGGATTAGATCGACTTCAAAGCAGAACTAAGTAAAGATGAAGAGCAAGTCAACTCAGATGTTCAAATTGAAACATATGAAGACTAATCCAAGTCCAAAGAAAACAAGTTGCATAAACTCAACTATTCTAATCAAGATATACTAAACTTGCTCATGAATACAAGATTCAAGACTCAAGAACTCAAGGCTTGCAAATCATGGAGCTAAAGGAAACAAGCTAAAGTGAAGACACAATGATTCAAAGAGAACTAAATCAGGGAAGAACAACAAGACATGAAGAAACCCAAGCAATCAAAAGCATTCCAAAGATTTCGAGTTCGTCAAGCAAAACTGCCGAGGTGAAGTCGCACCCGAAGTCGACTCCACCTGCGACTTGGGTCAAGTCGATGACCAAGTCGACTCAGTTAGAAACTTGAAGTTGCTGCGGACAGGCGAAGTCGCACCCGAAGTCGACTCCATCTGCGACTTGGGCGAAGTCGCACCCGAAGTCGACTCCACCTGCGACTTGGGTCACAACGGTCGGAAAATATTCGAATGTTGGCGCATTAAATGCGCGTCACCTACCTTCAAACGTTCGGATTCCCTCCACAATTATAAAAGGCATTCAATGTGAGCGAGGGAGGTAGCTGAGATTCATTAACTGTTCATAACTCCTATCTCTAAAGAGCTTCAAGTGATCAAGCCAATCCTTAGAAGAAGAACTTTGCTTCAAACTGTAAGAGCTCAACTGCTGATTCTTCAAAGCCAACTCAACAAGTTCTTCTCTGCTCCAAAACTGCTTCTACACAACTGTAACGTGTAAATTCTTTTGCTATTATTATTATTGTTGTATTGAACTTGATTTAGTTAGAGTAACTAAGATCAAGTGTAAGCAAAGTAGTGTGTGATTGGAGTGGAACTCATCACCTACTGTTGCTGTGATTTGTTGATGCCCCCTAGAGCTAGAATTTAGAAGAGAGCAGTGACTCTAGTTGTATTTGTGAGATACAATAGTGGAACCCAAGTCACAAGGAGTGTGAGCTTGGAAGAGTGGAGTAGAGAGGTTGCCCGAACCACTATAAAATCTTGTGTGTTTAATTTATATTTCTGCTCTCTACATAATATTGCTTTCCATTTCGTTTCTTCATAAAGGGGAACAGATTAATCCGGGGTAAAGTTTCTGTTTAAGTTATAAATTTTTAAATACCCAATTCACCCCTCCCCTCTTGGGTAATTGCCATTAACTCGGGACCAACAAAGTCAACTTAAGGTTAGACTTGAGTCAAGTTGAAGACCAAGTCGACTTAAATATTCGACTTAGAACATATGAAGATTAATCCAAGTCCAAAGCAAGAAGGTTGCATAAATTCATCCATTTAGATCAAAGACTATATATTGGACTTTGTTCATGCACACCAAGACTCAAGTTTTCAAGATTCCTTAGATATGAAACTAAAGGATTTTCATGCAAAGTAAAAATATTAAATCTCAAATACTGCAAATCAAAGAAGGAACACCTATGCTGAAGAAGTTAAGCAAGCAAAAGAAATTTCAAGAAAACTTAAGCAGACTTGGCAAGATCATGAAGGTCAAGTCGCAAAACGAAGTCGACTTCAGCATCGACTTGGGCGAAGTCGCATCCGAAGTCGACTCCATATGCGACTTGGGTCAAGTCCAAGGCTAAGTCGACCCAAGGATCAACTTGAACAAGTGGAGCACAATCGAAGTTGCACCCGAAGTCGACTCCAACATGCAACTTGGGCGAAGTCGCACACGAAGTCAACTCCACCTGCGACTTGGAGGAAGAATGTTCAAATTTTTGAACGTTAGAACATTTATTACGCACCAACCAACTCTATAACGTTCAAAATTCTCCCTCCTCTATATATAGACACTCAAGCAAACGTGGATATACACAAGGAAGAGCTAAAAAAGAGGAAAGAAGTGCTACTAAGAGTTTCAATCCACTTTTCTCTACAATTGAGTGATCTATACACTTTCAAAGGAAGAACAAGCTTCAAAGTTACGGTTTACTTCAACGCAAAACGATTCGTTGCTTCTACAAATTCTTCCTCGAGCTGAAACGTGCTACACAAATTTGTAAAGTATAGATTTCTTTCATTTCATTTTGATATTTAGTTTTTGGTGCTTGATTTGAGTTTGGTTTTTCAAACCAAGTTATAGCAAAGTAGGGTTGTGATTGGAGTGGAACTCGTTACCTACTTATGCTGTTTCTTGTACACGCCCCCTAGAGCTAGAATCTAGAAGAGAGCGGAGACTCTGGTTGTATATGCCCCATAGAGCTAGAATCTAGAAGAGAGCGGAGGCTCTAGTTGTATTCGTAGAATACATAGTGGAACCCAAGTCACAAGGGAGTGTGAGCTTGGAAGAGTAGAGTAAAGAAGGTTGCTCGAACCACTATAAATCTTGTCTATTGTTTTTTCATTTCCGCTTTCATTATCTTACTGCTTCCCATTTGGCTCATTAAAGGGAATTAAACTAAACCGGGGTAAAGCTTCTAATTCAAGTTTTAAATTTTTAAATACCCAATGCACCCCTCCCCTCTTGGGTAATTGTCATCAACTCGGGACCAACAACAACTTCAAACCAATGGTTTCTACAAAGTGCCAAACTCTCTTAGTAAGTTCAAGGTGGGTGAGTCCTCCAAAGTCAACAAACTGGGTGCAATCCATCTCTCTTAAGGCAAGGAGGTTATACCTTTCTTGCATGGCTCTATCTCTCATTGGTCATGACAATGGGTTGGGCACTGATGGTGATGATGGCGGTTGCGATGGGGATGGTGATGGCTCTTCTGTTCGCCGAGTGTGTCCCCTTGTTGCTTGCCTTGAGGTCCCCTCTTGATTTCTCTCCCTTACTCTCCGTTTGGAAGACATGAATATGGAAGGTGAGTTTGGAATGGGTGTAAGAGTTGGTTGGAATGGTGGAGTTAACACTTGATATATAAGTATTGATATGGTAATTGGGTTTCCAAATCAAGTGCTTGTGGGTCTTGGAGGTATTGTGGGTTGGAGAATGAATGGGGAATGATATGGGGGTGGATTTAGAGTGGATATGAGTGGTGGATTGGTTGTGGAGTTTTGACAAACACTTGATATGCACTAGATGGAGGGTTGAGTTTGAGTGAGAATTTCAAGTGTTGGATGGTGGATGTGAATGATATGGTTTAGGTTTTGAGTGAAGAAGAGAAACGTATATGGTTTAGAGGTGTTTGAGGTTCGGATATTTTTTTAGGCATTTGATCAAATATTTGGTGGGCATGGTTTGAAGTTAACAATGGGAAAATTTTTGGGTATGGATTGGAATGGAGATAGAAAGAGGGGAATCTATGAATGATTAATGGTTGTTTGGAAGAGATTAGAGAGGTTTGGGATGGATTTTGTGTCGGCCGGGGTATGAGGGAGATTGAGTGTGAGACAGAGGGAGAGGCGAGAGTAATGGGAAAACCAGAGGAGCAACGGTTTCATGAGTAGTTGCTCCATTTGCTTGTCGTAGAAGTGACTTCCTCTATTATTTATGATTGCTTGTGGTATGGTGAATCTGGTAAAGATGTTGCGCTTTAAAAATTTGACGACCACCCATGAGTCGTTTGTTAGAGAAGCAATTGCTTCCACCCATTTGGCTACGTAGTTGACTACTAGGAGAATATATTGGTTATTGAATGATGATGAGAATGGACTCATAAAATCTATCCCCTAGACATAAAATGGTTTGACTTCAAGTATGTTCGTAAGTGGCATCACTCTAAGATATTTTCCATCCTTTGGCACTTGTCACAAGTTAATGTAAAAGATCGAGCATCTTTGAACAAGTGGGCCAGAAAAAACCTAATAGCAGAACTTTTGCTATAGTTTTGGAGGATCACAGGTGTCCTTCATAGGGTGAGGAATGGTAATGATGCAGAATGTTTTGTACTTCCTCGTGTTGAATTCATCGACAAACTAGACTGTCGCTGCATCTTTTGTAAAAGTATAGGTCTTCCCAGATGTAGTGTTTCACGTCTGCCAAATTTTTTTTTCTCTACTAGTATCTTTGCTGGTAACTCAAATCAAGCAGAATAATCTTACAAACCAAATAAGTAATAATATCTCCATACTAGGGCATTTGTGCATCCTTTAGTGCAAGTAGAAATTCATAAAAAAATTTCATTGATTTGCTCGTCTTTGGTCAGATAGTCTCCTTAGTGGATGGTAGCCTAGATAGATGATTAACTACCACATTCTCTGTGCCTTTCTTGTTATGAATTTTGAGGTCAAACTCTTGCAGAGAAAGATCCATCGTATCAACCTCGGTTTGGTATCCTTCATGGCAAGCAAGTATCGAATTGCAGCATGGTCGATGTAAACAATAACCTCCAATCCTACAAGGTAAGAATGAAACCTATCAATTGCAAAAACAACTGCTAACAATTCTTTTTCAATTGTGGCATAGTTAACTTGGGCATCATCTAGAGTCTTGCTCGTACAGTAAATCACCACCAGTTTGTTGTCTCTCCTCTATCCTAGAACAACCCCAACCGCATGGTCACTTGCATCACACATGATTTCAAAGGGCAAATTCCAATTCGGCAGTTGAATGATTGGAGTTGTCATCAGTGCCTCTTTCCGTCTGCAAAAGACTTTAAACATTCATCGGAAAAATTAAAAGGAACATCTTGATTAAGCAGATTAGTCAGAGGTTTATCCATTTTAGAGAAATCCTTAATAAAGCATCGATAAAAGTCGGCATGTCCAACAAAGCTTTGGATTCCTTTGACCGAATTAGGTGGGGGTAATTTTTCAATGACTTTTATTTTTGCCCAGTCAATTTCAATTCCCCTATTTGAAATTAAATGTCTTTACACAATTCCCTCTTGTACCATAAAATGACACTTTTCCCAATTCAAAACAAGGTTAGTCTTTTCACACCTCTGCAAAACCTTAAATAAGTTAGACAAGTATGATTCAAAAATGATGCCATAAACAGAAAAGTCATCTATAAAAATTTCAATAATATTTTCAACATAATCATAGAATATTGCTATCATGCATCGTTGACAAGTGGCATGTGCATTGTAGAGTTCGAATGGCATACGTCGGTATTCAAAAGTGTCATATGGACAGGTAAAGGTCGTCTTCTCTTGGTCCTGTGGGTGAATAGGAATTTAGAAATAACCAAAATACCCATCTAAATAGCAAAGTAAGAGTGGTTAGCCAGTCGTTCGATCATTTGATCAATAAAAGTCAAGGGAAAGTGACCTTTTTGGGTAGTAGTGTTCAGCTTGTAGTAATCATGCACATTCATCAATCCGTGATTGTCCTGGTTGGTATAAGTTCATTTTTATCATTTTTTTACAACAGCCATCCTCCTTTCTTTAGTACCACATGTACTAGGCTTATCCAGATGCTATCTGAGATAGAGTATATGATTCTAGCATCAACTAGTTTTAAACTTTCCTTTTTCACCACTTCTTTCATGTTTGGGATTAGACGCCTTTGGGATTCAATGCTAGTTTTGCAATCGTCTTCCATGAGGATCCTGTGCATACATAGGGAGGGGCTGGTACCAGGTAAATCATTAATGCAATAACTAATGGCCTTCCTATGTTGTCTCGGTTGAGTTAGAAGAGCATCAGATTGGAATTCAAAGAGATTGGTGTTTATTATGACAGGATAAGTGGAATTAAGGCCAAAGAATGTGTACCAAAAAAATAAACGAGTATATGCACCCAGGAGCATTGAAGCTCAATGCTCTTGGGAGCATAGGATCATATTCCAACTAAGAGGGCTTTTGTCCAAGAGGGCTGCACAAGTAGAAAGTTTAGGATTATCATTTCAATTTTTGTGCTTTGAATGATACATAACTCCATTAGGTCATCTTTTTCTTCAACCGGCAGGGGGACGATGACGTTGACTCATAGGCAAGAGTTACTAGTTTATGGGTGCTTTGTAGCCTCAAAAAGGTTGAATTCCACTTTTTCGTCTTCCAACTGTCAGAGATAGTTGATGATTCTTGACGTCTATGATAACTCCAGTGGTGGCTAAGAAAGGTCATCTAAGAATGATTAAAATTTGGTAGTCCTCCTCCATGTTGAGGACTACAAAGTTGATGAGAATGAAAGCTTGCCAACTTTCAGAGGTACATCTTCAAGGATGTCAACTGAAAACTTGATCAGTCGATTGGTAAGTTGGAGTGACATAGAGGTAGGTTTGAGATCACCCAAGTTTAGCTTTTTTACAGATAGAGAGAAGGGATTAGACTTAACTGGCTCTAAGATCACATAGTGTCTTCCTGATATAAATATTCCCAAGAGTACAAGGAATGGAAAAACTTCCAAGATCTTCAAGCTTTTCAGGTAACTTATTTTGCAGAATGGCACTACACTCGTCAGTGAGTGCAGTGGTTCCATACTCCTCAAGCTTTCATTTATTGGACAACATCTCCTTTAGGAATTTTGCATAGGATGGCATCTGAGAGAGCACGTCAATGAAAGGCACATTGATTGACAAGTTCTTTAGAGTTGAGACAAACTTCTCGAACTTCTTCTGAAGTTTAGCTTGTCACTGCCTTTACAGGAAGGGAAGAGGAGGTTAATAAGAAGGTGGAGAGATGTACAACTTCTCCACAACTGGTTCAGGTTGTGGCTCCTCTTCTTACTTCTTTACCTTCTCGGCCTCCTTGTCAACATCAGTTGAAGGTAGTTGAGGTAGATCAAGCTATTTTCCACTCTGCAGAGTGATTGCTTGCACTTGCTCCTTGGGATTTACTTCATGTTAGCTAGGGAGTTTGCCCTGGTCTTTGTGGAATGAGGTTGCGACTTGTGGGGCAATTCGATTCTTAAGCAATTTCATATGAGTTTTCACTTGGTTTATTTCTTCATTGCTTTTCCTGAGCATAAGGATAATATTTTCTAGCATAGACTCAGTAGTTGGTGCAAGTAAAGTTGGTTGTATAGGTGGGTTAAGAGGTCTTCTTTGGAAACTAGGTGGGTGTCTTGTTGTTTTGAGCATAGTTTTGAATATTTGACTAGTTTGTCCAAGAGAAATTATGATGATTTCTCCATCCAGGGTTATAAGTATTTGAATAGGGATTACCATATGTGCAAGTACTATACTGGTTGTTGACTCCATTGTCTTGCTCGCTTGTGGTGTCCTGTATGGTAAAGCTACACTCAGACATGTAGTGTGATGCTCCACAGATCTTGCATGAATTTATTGTGAAGTGGAAGCACCTTGGTCTGTGGTTTTTGGCTTCTTTCGCTGAAATAACTGGTCTAGTTTAACATGAAGAAAATGCATGGATTCAACATCATACATATTACCTCGTCAGGAAGGACCTTGGATGTCACTATATTAAGATTCACAGAGGGCCAAATCATCGAGGAGTTCGAGAGCCTCTTCATTAGTAAGTCACATGAATTGTCCTCCAATAGCTAAATCGACGGCACTTTGAGTTAGTTTATCAAGTCCGTTGATGAAATTTTCAATGATATCACCCGGAGAGATGTCATGATGTAGGCACTTGCGCTTCATGTCTTTCATTCTTTCCCATGCATCATAAAGGGTTGTCGTCTTCTCTTTAGATGAATTGGTAGATTTCGTCCTTGATTTTCTTGATTTTTGTTAATGGAAAGAATTTCTCTAAGAACGTAGTAGAGAACTCATCCCATGTGTTGAAGGTGTCGGTTGGCATAGAGTAGAACCACTCGCTAGCCCTGTCACGAAGAGAAAAGGGAAAAAGTTAAAGGCGGATTACCTCATGTGTGATTTCTTGTACTTTGATTATGTTGCATAGCTGCAGGAATTTGATGATGTATACATTAGGGTTCTCAGAGGGTAGTTTACAAATTAATCTTGTTGCATCATCAGGATAAACCCCGAATTAAATTTAAAGTTTCTTGCACTGATTTCAGGTTTTACTATGCATGATCAAAAATCTTAACGGTTTGAACAATTTCGATCACTTAGAGTTACCCTCCGTGGAGGGCTGTTATTCTCAACCTAGCCTTCCTTCTGTTCTTATTGTGGCAGGGCTCAATTATTGTGATTTTCCATGGTTTCTTGTGAGGATTGCTGCTTTTCATACTCACGGATTCTTCTCCTGAAAGAATGTTCAATTTCAGGGTTAGTAGCAAAGAGTTTCTTAGCTAGTTGTTTTGTAAAATTCCAAGTATGTGAGTGCATACAAGGACTGGGTAATGCCACTAGCTGAATAAAAAGAAATTAAGAAGAATAGATGGAGGAGGATAAAATGGATAGAAGAGGAGATAAGAAAGAAACAAAGAGGTGTCCAATAGCAAAATTTAAAGTAATATTGAGTTCCCTGGCAACGATGCCAAATAAGTGTTTTCTTTCTTATCACAAGTGCACGGGTCTTAGAGATTTCAGGACTTAGAACGTTGCTTTTAAAACATTTTAATTAATAATCAGAAGATGGTTGAATAGAATAGAAGAGAAATAGTAAATAAGAAAGAGAGAAAGTTTAGAAATGTAAAACAAAGGATTCAAATCAAGAAAAGAGCATCTAGAGTTGTAGGGTTTCATATGTAATAACTGCAATGGGTTCATGGTATGGTTATTTAATCCGAATATTAATTATTAAAGGAGAACTATCCTTATTTTATCCTAGTACTTTCTTTCGAGACCTACAAGGCATACCCTTATCTTCTTAACCACTTACTTTCATGAGATTAAGTCAATTAGAATCCATTAAGTTCAGTGGAAGTTTGTGGGATTTCTTAAGGCCATCATGTCTGTTTTCATGATCTTAGACTTTCAGGTTTAACATTTCGATTATCGTATATTAGATTTCCACCTTTCGATTCTGTTACTAATATATGAAATCATGCCATAGTATGGGCTATGCATCAAGCAAGCATTAAGAACACAAGATATTAAATTAATAATCAATATTCATCATAAATAATCCATAACCACAATTCCCACTACAATGTACACATTCTACATCCTTCACCCTAGATTAAGGGCTTAGCCGAGCATGTTCAAAATAAAATTGAAAACAATATTGTATATAAAATCCATTCTAAATAAGCAAATAAAAACAAAAAGAAAGAAAGAAAAGAAAGCTTATTGATCAGAAATCCACAACAGTGTCTTAGCAGCTCAAAGCAACTCACCGTCTCGCTCCTCGCCTTCTATAGCTCTTGGACCTCAAACCCTAGCTCAAGTCACGTTCTAGGATCCTTAATACATTCCTAGGAGGTGTTTATATAGGGTTCATGGAGGCAGCTTATAAACAAGGTTTGTTGCGCATTTAGGAGTCTACACAGTTTGAACCCACATGGTTCAAACCGTGTTGGTCTCTAGGTTGCGCACTTTGGTGCATAGCTTAGCCTCCTTGCTTCCCTTCTTCTTGAATCTTCCTCCTACTATTTAGGCTATGTTTGGGCACTATTTTGCTTCAAAAATGAGTATTGAATTTGCATTGTAACCTTCCTTTCATCGTTACTTGCCAATTTGGTCACGAATTACACTAAAATTGCACATTATTCCTTACTTCTCACAAATTGAATCAAATAGTGAATATTCTTATAAAATCAAACTAAATTAAGGAATAATTGAATTCAATCATCTCAATTTGGCCAAATTTTCATCAAATAATGAACCAAAAGAGTGTATAAAAATGAATTAACAGCAGACTAATTAATTATAAAAGTACATAAGCACAATTCATATGTAGGGGGGACTTCAATGATAAATGCACCATACCAATAAAACTATAGATATGAGTAGAAAAATTATTATAACCATGACAACCCCTTCTTATTGAAAACCTTTTCTCAAGAACTTACGATCCTAATAAGCCTACACATTCGAGCTTTTCCTGGTCTAGTAATCTTTCCTTTCAATCTGATTAGAACTGCTTTCCATCTCTATTTCATGAATTAAAATTTGAAAATATGTTGAAAAATCTTCTTCTTCTATTCAATAACAACTAACACTTTTACCACAGTCTAAAGAATCTTATATCGATAGTCTTTTAAAACAAATTCTTAAGCAAAAGGAGTCAATGTTATAACAAGTGCAACAACAATTGCTGTAATTTGATGAAGAAATTTCCTAACTAAGAAAGCATGCTCTCAAGTTGCACAACAAGGTAATCATTTAAACATGAATTTTAACGAGCCCCTTAATTGATCCCACATGGACTTTGCAACTTTTTTCAAGGATTATTATAAAATCATCTCGAGTAATGAAGATCAAGAAAAGGATGACATGCATGTAGATGAACAAGTGTAGATTCCGAACCCGCCATATCATGAAGTTATTATGGACAATGAGAATCAAGTAGAAAACGAGGTTCCGGATAATGACTAAGAGCAAATTCAAAATCAGTCAATTCCTTAGAAAAGGAAAAATGAAAGCAGTGAGAAAGTAAAAGTGGTCAACTCGTCCTAAGAAACAAAGACAGAGAAGTCATCCATACTACTTGAGCTACAAAATCCATCACTTTTTCCCAAAAGAGAGCCACTGAACATTGTATAAATTTTAAAGAGAGATATTGATGATTATACCTTTGAAAAAATTTCTCTCTCATTATATTTAGATCCTTATTTAGTCACTAACAACATCTTTGACATGACAGGTTACTCTCAAAAGATGATGTTGCAAAAAGAGTTTACGGATATCATACCCGATGATAATCCAAGTTTGTGCAAGGAGAGAAACATAAGTATGCAGAATGAGCAACAACAAAAATTGAAGAAAGAACCATATAAACTTAATTTTGAAAGATTGGGTATTGGTTGATATAATTTCAACGAATCTGGCTGAAGTCATTAAACTTAGCGCTGCTTAGGAGGCAACCCAAGGTTTTATTAGGGAAGCATTGGTTTTTTTAGTATTTTTATTTTTAAAATTTTGATGCTTTGTAATTTGAAGTTTTCATTTGGTATTTTGCAGGAACTCGTTTAGGAAGAATGTAACTTGAAAGCCTCGACGCTTTGATAGGGAAGTTGATAACTCTCACCTCTTAAAAATACTCACTTATTTTGATGCATGTTTAATTAAATAAATTTCTCTTGATATTAAGGACAATGTCACCTCTAAGTGTAGGGGTGAATGCATTGCATAATTTTTTATAATTATTTTTTCTATTGATTGTTGTGTTGTGTTGGATGATCGTTGTGTTGAATTTTTATCATATTTTGAAAATTTTCAGTTGAATTTTGTTGAAAATATGCATGAGTGTTGATACTGGACTAATTTAGAGCCCACTTTGAACTCTTATAAATCCTTTAGTAGACCACACTAGGGATTTCAAAAACTTTAAGTTAGGTGAGTAATTGGATTTTAATGAGATATTAAATTTATTTTCGAGCATGTACTTGTTGAAAATACTCATATTTTTTCTAATTCACTTGATGAAACTGAAATAGTAAGACACTATTTTAGCTTTACTTTGAGTAATTCTCTCTAATTTGTCCAAAATTATTTATAATACACATAGTTGATGAATTAAAGAAGATAGTTTTTCCCATATATATGAAGATCTCATTCTGGTTAAAGGATTTTCAAAACTAATACTCTACTTAACTTGTTTGTAGGACATGATTAGGGAATTTTTGTTTAATAATGAGTTTAGTTTTGAATAAATTATATTATTGCACCACATTAAGCCTAAACTTGAATTTTTCTGGTCCTTAATTCCCTCTATTTAAGTTGAGTAATCATTGAATCTGAATTTTGAGCCAAAGGGCATAATGGGAATTGACTTAACCATATGCTTGTGCACAATTCAAAAAAAAATTTTAAAAATGTTCCTTAGATATCCTGAAATATGGTGAGAGGAACCAATGTCTGACTTATGTTAATAAAAATTTGAATCAAGGGTAATAATGGGCTCTCAAAAGAATAAAAGCACTAATTGTGGGGGTTATTTTATTTCATACATACACAAGGGCTTAAATCAATGTAAAGATGGTTCAACTCTGAATTTTTAGTGCCTAAGTTGAACCTAACCATTATCTTATTAAGTCCTTATGATTCTATGAACTAGTTCAGTTAGTCGACGGAGGAAATTTTGATACTGAGATTTGATGAGATGTACGTGAGATAATCTGACTTGTACTTTTCTATATCACTACCATTGAGTATTGATATGCTGAATGTGTATATTGAAATAACATGATTAAAGAGGAGAGGATACCTGAGAATTAGGAGCTTTTGTTGTGAGATTTTTGAACTCCTAATAATTGAAAGTAGAAAAGGTGACAGTGCGTACCATGTTAACTGATTGAGAAGTGATTTTTAAATGAAATTTTGATAAGTGCCACACTTCAAAGTTTTTGATTTAACACTCTTACTGATTTTTTATGGATGGTTAATCATTTATACTCCCTTTTTGCTCAAAGTTTTTGACATGCCAATTCTTAAAATCTTGTAATTTGATTCTTTTGTATTTACTTGAGGACAAGTAAAGGTTCAAGTGCGGGGGAATTTATGTAACGCCCCAGGCCTAACAGTAAGGTATTGTCCGCTTTAGGCCTCGGCCTGCACGGTTTTGTCCTTCTGGATTCACACGCATCCCGTCCTTCCCCAAAAGGCGCCTCACTGAGGTACCTGGCGGCCTCCACTTATAGCCCAGGCTCCCCCCCTCATCCTAATAGATGTGGGATTCCACATCCACCTCCCCTTGGGGCTCCAGCGTCCCCGCTGGACACCACCGGCCGGAGGTCGGGAGTCGGCTCTAATACCATTACTAACGCCCCAGGCCTAACAGTAAGGTATTGTTCGCTTTAGGCCTCGGCCCACACGGTTTTGTCCTTCTGGGTTCACACGCATCCCGTCCTTCCCCAAAATGCGCCTCACTAAGGTACCTGGCGGCCTCCACTTATAGCCCAGGCTCCCCCCCTCATCCTAACCGATGTGGGATTCCACAATTTATTAAGTCATTTTTATGCTATTTATTTTGGATGGTAATTGGATAAGAATGTAAGTAATTGAGATGATTTGAAATATATTTTAAATAATTTAGATTTATATGTCATAAAACACTCACATTTGACTGATACATGCATAGTCGGCTAAAATCGGTACAAAAAGCAAGTAATTCTTGGAGATTTGAAGCATGATGACAAAGACCCACTCAACTTGATAATCTTAAAAATTCAAAAGGAAGCAAAATAGTGATCAAGATGGCTTAGAATGTGTCATGAAAGTTTCAACATAGTTCCGAACGTATCGGGTCAAAATCAACAAAAATTCAAACAAATTCGAGGAGACCAAAAGCCCACACAGTTTCAACCATGTGGAGCTTAGTCCCTCATGGTTCAAACCGTGTTGGCACTTGGTTGTGCAATTCCAAGAGCGATGTGAATTGATTGCTTGAGTTTTCTTTGGAGCTCTATATAAAGACTTGTTATGAATATTTTAGGGCATCTTAGAATATCCTTGGAGTTAAGGTTGAGGTTTGGGAGTAAGATAAAGTGAAAAGCATAAGGCAAAAAGTGAGACAACTAGTTGCTTGAAGCATCCAAGACATCATCAGAGCTTACAATCAACGCAGTTTCCTTTTCTTCTTTTCTTTTGATTTAATTATAATGTTTGTGATGGATCTTATATACAACTTTGATTTCTGTTTGAGTTTAATTATCAATACGCTAGGCTAAACTTGTAATCTAGGATTTAGTATGTAACATACGTACAATGTAGCGGATAGTGTGGTTTTCTTGATTTATGAAAGGTATTTTGTGTAATTTGATACCTTTTGATTTCAATGCTTGTTGGGTGTTTGAGCTCGCATTTCAACATGAATTCATATGTTAGGTATGAAATTGAGAGGTGGAAGTCAAATAATCAAGATATTAAATCTGAAAATCTAAACTATGAGAATAAGAATGATGACCTTGAAGAATTTCATGAATGGACTCAAGAATTAATAAATTCTAATTAACTTAATCTCATAGGAATAGGTGGTTAAGAAAATTAAGGTCACGCCTTGTAGGTTTCAATATCTGCATAACATTGACACTCTACGTATCCATTGCAGATATTGTATGTGAAATCCTAGACCCTACGTATTTGCATCTCTTGATCTTTAATTCTTGTTTCGTGTTCTCAAGATTCTCTTTATTTCTTTAATATTCTTTCAATTCTACCTTATTCTCTTGGTATTGGACATAAATGTTTAAAAATAAAATCTTAGGTCTCGAATTCTGTATGAGATCAATCTTTATTAACTACTATAAACCGCGCACTTATGGAGAGAACTAAACATTCCCAAAAAGAACATTTAGCCACAAACATCACCAATAAGAACTAAGCCTTTTTCCTGTGCTAGCAAACTTAGACTAATTCCATAATGTCATGGTGACATCAATAAATTTGTTCCTCCCGAGGAAAGCCAATTAGTGCTGCATCTTTGGAGCCAAGCACAACTAGTTGATGTTAAATGTAATGCTAATTATTATGAAAGATAAAGTTGGCTCGATCATCATAAGCAGCCTGTGGCTGATGTTGCACTCAGCCAATTAGAGATAAACTTATTGCCCTACAAAAGATCTAATAGGAAATCAAGGCATATCCTTCCACTAGCAATATGTGTGAGGTCCCTTAGGCCGAGCTGAGTATAAAAGTTGAGGAATTTCTTTGAACGATGGGAAACAAAGACTTATAACATTATATCTACAACCAAGTGTATTTCACTTTCAATCATGGAACTTTTGCCTTAGTGGGTCCCGTAATTTTTAGGTGACCTTATGTTCATAATCACTATTTTCTATGTAAATATTGTGTCTATTTAATCCATTCTTTATCTTAATAATTTTAAGTCCCTGATCCGGTTCAGGCTAAGCCTCAGACAAAGTTTAGACCTACATAAATAAATGTCATTAAAGAAATAATCTACCATATATAAATATGCAACAACCTATTAATGAACAATTTGTCATCACCATCCACAATTGTCGATCAAACACTAATCCATTATATCAACCCATCATGAATATATATAATTGTGTTATCCCAAAAACTAAATTTTTGATTATTTTGTTATGTACATATTTAGTTTGAAAAAGAAATCACCCTTAGATCTAATAATGAAATTACTCAAGGATGAGCTCCATCTTCACCCTACTAGGAATGTCAACCCCTCCGTTGAGCTCCATCATCAAACTACCATCTGGGATTAACGCAAGTGGTAATGGGCGTTGCCCCTTTAGTTGTCATTGGTTGGCTCGAATTTTAGTAGGGGCTATCTCCCCTTATTTTACTACTAGGGGCAGGTGTCCTCCTTATTATATTATGGGAGCTTGTTATCTAAAGAAAAAAATATAATAAATAGCGCGATTATAACAAACTAGACATTTGACTAACTCAAAATAAATACAAATAAGAGTCAATCATTACATAAAAACATCATGAATACTAATGCGGAAGGGTTAAACATTAACCCAATATCAATATAAAAATGACATGTTATGTTACCGCTAACGAAGTATGCGATGCAATGGTGCAAATTCATCCATCTTATGCATTTGTGATATCCTTATAATCTCCTGGGGAGCTTCATCTCCAACTCGAGCTAATCAAACAATTACATATAGCCACCCCATCTGTATGCATGCCACTCTTGAGTCATGAGATTTAAGCAAAAACACATGGCACCTACAAGTCATGAGGTACAAAATTTTGTAATAATTACAACTCGCTGGCAGGTGTGCAATGCAAATTAAACAAGTACAACTAGATGCATGAAAAAAGTTTATCATCCAAACAACCCAAACATCTCCTTTGTAGTGACAAATTTTCTTCCTTACTACTAAAACTATATTTCTAATGACAATATTTTTTTCCATTTTTCTAAAAGGTTACACAAAGCTTAGATTTATTAGCGCCACTAATTTGTATCTTTGTTAATAAATAAAGGATTAATTCCAAATATGACCACAATTTATATCCATATTTATGGATATAACCTCCCATTTGATAAAAATAGTTATCCTATGGATATAACCTCCCATTTGATAAAAATGGCATGGATAACTACATATTTTATCCATAAATTCCAAATATGGGAAGGCAATGAGGTTTTCTTAGATATGGTAAAAAATTTTGCGATGACAAAGAAGCACTTAATATTTCTTTAAAAAGAAAACGTACGTGCGCATAGGAATGATTGAATCTGCCTTTACTTTGAGTTTTTATATCGTTTCACTAAATTTTTCATAATATCTAATAAAAGTATCTTCTTTTTACTTTTAGCAAAGATAATATTGTAACTTCATATCACTACTAATGTTTTTGTGTAAACAGAAACGGATCACATGCGTAAAGACAAGCAGTTTATTTTTTTGATAATGAACACAAGCGGTTTATTAATATCACTTTTAATGTTGGTTTTAAGGACATTGTCGTATCTAGAATCAAAGGTAAAATACCAACCGAGGCTAGCTCGGTTGGTCGTCACCAGCGGCGCACCACAGCGTTCTGCGGTTGACGCGGGATCGAATCCCATTCGGGATTTCGGTCCCAAATAGATGGGTGTGGGAGCGGTTTGTCTCCCGGGTGAGGTGTGGGAGCGGTTTGTCTCCCGGATGAGGTGTGGGAGCAGGTGGTCTCCCAGGTGGCTGTTGGAAGTTGTGTCTTCCAGATTTCTTTGGGATGTTATGTGTCCCCAGATTTGTAAGAATGTCTCAGATCTTCAATATCATATGTGTTGAGATACATGTAATTATATACCAATCAAAAAAAAAAAAGAATCAAAGGTAAAATATGGGGTCATATCTATAAATGTGAGTATAAATTATGTTTATATTTGAAACTAATCCATAAATAATAAATAATCTTACTAAGACGGCCCTGCAAAATGTTGATTTTTCGTGCGACGGAAAGCTTTCTGACCATTAGTTTGGCTTGGGTCGAGTAGCTTCCATTTCCTTTGGTAACAAAGTTAAAGACCGTTGCATCCTTGCTAATTTTGCGACAGCATGCCGTACGCCTCATATCACGAGGCAGTGTAATTGATAGACGACACCCCTTTTCCCTCAACTTTTTTGTGGCAGAACCGAAACTTATACTGTTGTATTTGCGTTTGACAGCTTGACCGGGAACATGATTTTCCACTCTTGCAGAGAGGCGTCCTTTGCTTAACGTAGGGTTTTTTTTTTCTTGGTATTTAAAGGTTGTGACAATTAGTATTACAAGGGTGTGTCTGTCAATGTGCAAAAAATATCAGTTAAAACTTTTCACTCTCTACAACTACCATATTTTTTAATTATTTTTTTCACATTTTCCTATATAACTACCTTATTTTTCAATTATTTCTACACAACTAATTTATCTATTTTAACTTTATCTTATTTATTCCTCATCATTACCCCTATCATATCACATCATTTGACAACTTTTACTCACCAAAACTATTCATCAAAAGTTTTATCCATTCCCAAACACAACATAAGAAAGCATTTTTACAATCCTCACAATATAGTGGGAACTTTGTTAACACTCCCACCTTCACGAGTAATTTGTAACACCTCCACTCCCTGGGGAAAATTCGTAGAATCCCTGCAAAGAAGGAAAAATGCAATGAAAAACCTCCATTGAGTAGGACTAAAACTGGAATTGGCATATTACATGCCTTGTACCGTACCACCAGAGCACTAACCTAGTGGCCACAGTAAGTATTTAAACCATCAGCATTAACAAATAATAAAATATCTCAAGGAAGGCTGGAAAGCAGCATGCCCAGCAGAATTGGGGAAAAAAGTTGTCTTGGGTGTCTTGGGTGTCTTGGTCGATCATTTGCTGGCAAATTCTGTATATCCATTAATTAGGAAATGTCTAGCTAGATTTTGGAAGCAATCAATGAATAATTAAAAGTTAAAAATGGCCGATGAAAATACTGCCAACTATTGTCTGGGCGGGCTATAAAACAATTCGAAAAGTTGTATTTAAGAATAATAATAATAATTTAAAATATAATATTAGATATTGAAATGTGGGCATTATTCACTTAAAACTGGTTTATATTTAAGAAATGTTGAACCGGGTCAAGGGTGGCACATTTACACCATTTTATGGAATCCGCCGTATCCGTTGTATTTAAAATAGTATATTTAATTAAGTATATATTAATTTAATTTAAATTAGATGCCATTTTAAGGAATCCGTTATATCCATTGTATTCAAAATATTATATTCAATTAACTATATGTTAATCTGATTTAAAATAGATATAAACGACCTGTACAATAAATATAGTTTTACAGTAAATATAAACACGTTAATATTCTCATCTTATGTGTCACCCACAAAAAATTTAACTAAAATTTTTAAATAATATAAATAAATTATAGCAAAGAAAATAAATGAAATGAACTCATTAAATAATGCAAATGAGTTCACCTATTTTAAATGTAAACTCACTTATGCTAGAAGCTTTTCATCAAAAAAAATAAAAGTTATGTTGGAAGCATGGACTCCGTGGATGTCCCTTACTTAAGTCCAACAGAAGGGGTTGGATGGATCAAAACTTAATCTCGATCCTCAACACATTTGAACATTAATTCGTTTATCCATGTATTTTAAAACCTCAATCCTAATCCATTTACAACTCTTTTAATAAACGTGTTGGCAGGTTGTTAACAGATTGATTAGTTTCCACACATTCTTCACCCATAAATGTAATTCTTAATTGTATATCGGTCACAATAAAACAGTGCATAAATTATACTTCTCATTAACATGATAATAACATAGTGCGTAATAATACCCGACTGCAAAAGTTCGTGCAATAGGTAAAGAGAATAAGAGGGGATGGAGAGGGAAATAAGGAGAGAGAGAGAGAGAGAGAGAGAGAGAGAGATGGTCAAACAAAGAGAGAGAATGAGAAAGATAATAGGAGAATAGAAATGATCAAAGAAGTGGCAAGAGAAACAAAGAGGAAAATCTAGAGAGAGATAAGGGTGGTGGTTGGATAGAGAGGAAGGGAGGAGAGAGTAGAGAAACAGAAAGGACTGAAGGAGTGACAAGAGAGAGAAATATGGACGATCAGAGAAGAAGAGGGAGAGAGAGAGAGATATTAATTAAGGACAACAGGGGGGAGATGATAGAGATAGAGAGGGATGCAGGAAGGGAAGAAACTCGCTGACAATGGCAATAGACATAGGAAAGTGTGAAGGTGAGTAGTGGTAGATTTTTTGCATTTTAAAGCATTCAACTTTGCCTATCTGTATTTTAAATTCAAAGTTTGGTTGCTTGCATTTTAAACCTTGAAAATTTTAGTTTCTTTATATTTTAAATCCTGACTCATAATGATATTAAAAACTAACATTAATTCATACACAATAACATCAATACTCTCCAGTATTTAAATAAGAAATTTTTTTATATTTTAAACTTTACTATTAGGCTTTCTTTATTTTTTTGGAGGCTCCAACAACATCTTCACTTTAATATAGATTTGGATTTTTTAAAAAAAATGTGGAAGAGTATTCACATCGTTTTGCATGAATTAACAGTAGTTTTAACACTATTATGAGTCAAAGTTTAAAATGCAAAGGAACCAAAGTTTTTAGGGTTCAAAATGCAAATGATCAAACTTCGGAGTTTAAAATGTAAAAAACTTATAGTTGCAAGTTGGTGACAGCACTATAGGAAAGACACGAGAGACGAAGGAAGAAAATCAAATGAAAAATCAATTTAGAGTTCAGAATAATATTTTTATGTCCTACCTTAATGGATTATAAACACATTGTGAGTTTAATGAGTTACTAAACAGGTTAACGGGATGTAAAATTCTAATCTTATTTTATTTATTTATTTAAATAATCGAATGGGTAAATGAATCGCAAACTTTGTATTCAAAAATCTTAATCCAAATCCATATATAAATGGATTGGACAGATAGGTTGATAATTTCAATAAATAGGGTAGAGTCTCTTATCAATTATAACAACCCAAAACAAGTCTTACATCGAAAAGGGAGATAGAGTTCTTGTGGATTTTTAAGTTAATTTAAATTTTAACATGGTATGGCTCATTTTAAATCTGTGCAATTGAGCTGCCAAGGCAGAACAGATAATATCATATTATAAGACCCATAACCCGCATGTCCAAGATTGTTTTTATAGGTTTAGACATTAAAATGGTCTGAAAGTGGCCCCCCTCTAGTAGATATGAGGCAAAGGTCCTAAGTTGCATTAAGTTGTAGGTTGAGTATGAAGGGCACAATCTAGAATTGAGATGAGTAGACAGAGGTCCAAAGTTAAGCTGAGTTGTGGTTCAAGGACGAAACAGACGGAAGTTAGTTGATTTGTAATTGTCCAGAATTAAATTCCACATCGAAGAAGATAGAGTTTTTTTAGGTTTATAAGTGAGTCTAAGTTTGAAACATAGTATGATGTGTTTTAAAATCGTGCAGTAACTTGAAAATGAATAGAGTTATATAAAACTCACTTAGGTCACATAGAGGCCTACTGTTTATATCTTGCTTTGTCGCCCGCACGTAGTCTTTTCTTAGAAACTTTATTTCGTCACATAGTTTATTTCTTATTGATAACAATAAAAAGCGTTTCAATCACAGACCACAAAAAATATACCATTCATGTCTGTTTAACTTGTGACTAAAGATTTGTATGGTTTTCCCCCTTAAAGGTCCCTTTTATCCGATTCTTTGTGATTCAACCAGACATGAAAAAGTTAACAGTCAGCGTTGACTGAAAAAAGAATGGCCTGTCTATCACTAGTCTGGATTATATACCCATCCTCACATTGGATTGCGTATCCAAACAAATTGAGCGGGACAGACTACAAGCTTGGTTACAATATAATATTGCAACAATCATTCATCTTATAATAAAATTGAAAAGAGAGGCAAGAAGCACTCACTTATAAAATTAAGGGCACTTCTTACATTCTAAAAATGTCATTGTTGTTAGATATTTAGCCTTTTAGAATCAAATTTTAGAAGTATAATAGTTTATTAAATTTTCTTCTGAAAAAAGTTGCAAAGCTTAATCAGCGTTAATCACATTCTTTACCAGTAACCATATTATAACAATTTTTTTGCAAACGAAATATGTCATAATATTGTTAAGTAAGATTTCCACACAAACTAGTATTATCTTCCAATGATCTATGCTGGTATTTCTTCCTTCTCATGGATGTCCTAAACTACTTCGACCACCATAATTTCTTTGTAAATTTGTTTGCATTTAACAGAACCGTAAATCGCTTCCAAGAAGCTTTCAAGATACAAGTTCTTTTAAAAAGCAGTGCCATTTTTTCTAAAGAAAAAATCACTTCCGTGGAAATGAATTGATATTTATCGTGCACGGTGCACAGCTCTAGCTAGAAAAACTTTAATTCTGAAGTACGTAACTGGCTTACATATACAACTTGATGCATATACGGGACAAAATTTAGTTGCGGTCAACGTGCGTGTGGATCATTAATACAGAAAAACACACACGGCAACACTTGTGTACAAAGTCGCTACTTATAACCAAATGCCACCATTTGAAAGAAATCAATTAAGTATTGCAACCAACAATCAATTAAAGGCGTCGTGGTAAGAGTATTTGCCCTGTCAATTGGGCAGCTCGAAAAAAATAGAAATTATGAATGTGTATGCAGTAAATCATAGGAAATGTGTAGAATGTCTCCGGAGCTTGAATGTAAAGATAAATGTTTGAAATGATTGCAAATAAAAATATATTAAAAAATCAGTTATGTTAAATCCATTTAAATATAGCCACAATTATGACCCATGCAGAAAAAGCTACATTTAAGGTCTATTTTACCAAATATAAATTTTTTTCACTCTTTTCTATACATTTTTTAATATAATTTAGCATCTTAACTAACGATATTACTTTTTTTTATTACTATCTTCACATTCCAATAATGTTATATATCAAAGAAAACGGGTGACCATATTACTGAGAGCCGACTCGGAGTCTCCCCCGTTGTCTGCCCGATCGGCGACCAGGTCGTGCTCGTGGTAGGGTGGTGAGTGGCGGCGGATCTCTGGCGGGAAGTCTGGGGCATGCCCTGGTGGTGATTGATAGGGGAAGTCACGGGTGGTTTGGCAACTGAAGCTCATCGTGTCTTCTTAGGCCAGCGTAGAAGATGAACCCGTCAGAGCTGGACTTTCTCGGCAACGAACTTCAGACCATGGCCATTTCTATCGGCGAAATGAGGAAGATCCAACCGGGCGAGAATGCTGTTGTGCTCTGCTCGATCTGGACATCGAAGTCTTACAATAGGGACATGTTTCAGGCGATGATGAGAAGGCTTTGGAGAACAACGGGACAATTCCAGTTTGTCGAGTTGGGTGACAACTTATTCAAGATCGTCTTCACTGAACAGTTGGATAAAGAGAGAATCATGGCGGGCAGGCCATGGTTGTTCGACAGATGCATTGTCCTTCTTCAAGACCTCCGGGAAGAGACCGACTATGCCCATGTAATGCTCGTTAAAACTCCTCTACGGATCCACATCTCTGGAATCCCGTCCATCGTCGACAAAGACCAATTGGGGCAGAGAATTGGTAAATCTTTTGAGCAACTAGAGGAGGTGGTGGCATCAGAAACCGAAGTCAAGATCAAGGTGGTGGTGGACTGCCGGGAACCACTACGAAGGGGCCTGTTTATCCAGGTGGGAGCCCAAAGACGAAGATGGCTAAGCTTTCAGTATGAAAAATTACCGGTCTTCTGCTATTATTGTGGGATAATGGGGCACGCACACAAGGATTGTACCATTCTTAGATCAAAGGAGACGCAGATGTTTGAAGCTGATATGCCATATGGAAGCTACTTGAAAGTGGGAGCAAGGCCCATGCGATTGAGAGCTGAGGCTGATCGGGGGAACAGGGTGCTGCCAATGAAGTATTTGGGGGAAGATGAACGACAAAATCAAAACAGGCCACCAGTAAACAGAGTTCCATGGGAAGGAGAAGGGGACAGACAAATGCAAACTGATGAACCTGTGGGGCAGAGCTGCTCTGTGAGGATGGACGACTCTATGCAAGTCCATACCATTCCCAAATAACCCAATCCCATCCCGAGTAAAGAGCAGTCCTATGTGGGCCAGCAAGAGATACCTAAGAAAGGGCGAGAGCAGCTGCTGATTGCAGGCTGTTTTCCAACACAAATAGGAGAGGGAAGTAGCGGTGACAGATCTGGAATGGGGCAGAAACCCAACGGGGGTGAAGGAATGCAGGAAATCATACCGGAAGGGGTAGTTGCTGCTGCATTTTCAAATCCACAAGATAAGGGGAGGGTGTCAAGTGATGGAAGAGCAGCGCAATCAACAAGGAAGTTTGCGGGACTAAACTACCAATGGGGGGAGGGGACGGACGGGCTACGGATTGAAGAAGAGAGTAGGGGAATGCCCCTGCATGTGTTGGAAGTGGACGGGGATCCTAAAAGAGCAGATGGGGAGGAAGACCAAGGCAGCTCGGGAAGCCATCTACCTTCTTCCAGCACTGTTATGGGGCATCAGTGTTCTGCAAAGGGAGATAAAAGACTGACTAGCAACCAAAATGACGAAGAGGCGGAAGGAAACTCTCCAAAACAGCAGCTATGGGGAAGGAACAGGGAGCATGGAAGAGGAGGAAGATGGAAAAGGAGGGCAAGGGGACTGAATGAAATTCCCAAGTGTCTGTCAAAGGGGGGTAATGGGGGGAAACCTACCAAGAGGGGTTTACTAGCTGAGCAAAATGAACACCAAAACAACCCCAAGAGGATAAGGAAGGTAGAGGAGACCATTATGGATGAGGCAGTGGCTGAGGCGGGCTCTCAGCCCTGCCTCAATTGATATGGCTATCTTAGGGTGTGTTTGGTTGGGGGTAAAACTTTTGATGAAAAGTTTTTGAGATAGAAGTTGTTACATTGATAGAAAATGATGTGATATAATAGGAGTAATGATGAGAAGTAAAGAGAATAAATTTAAAATAGATAGGTTAGTTGTATAGATAGTTGTGTAGAAATGATTGAAAAGTAGGGTAGTTTGTATAGGAAAATGTGAAAAAATAATTAAAAAATAGAGTAATTATGGAGAGTGAAAAGTTTTAGATTGAAAAGTTTTAGTTGACATGTTTATATCCCAAACAAACACACCCTTAGTATGAAATTGCCGTGGGCTTGGGAACCCACGTGCAATTCCGTGTCTCCTGGACATGGTCAGGAAGAAAGCTCCCTTGGTCTACTTTTCCTCAGTGAAACTAAGCGAACCACAAAGGAAATGGAGGGAATTAGACGAAAACTGAAATACGATAGCTGTTGTTCCGTCGACCCGGAGGATAGAAGGGGGGGACTGGCGTTGCTATGGAATAATGACTACCCAGCTAACATCAAAAGTTATTCTGCCCACCATATTGATGCGTTTATCCACAAGTGGAGATTTACAGGCTTTTATGGTCACCCTGAGACACACCATCGACATCAAGGATGACATATCCTCAAGCATCTGAGCGAGCTAGATGACCGGCCATGGATTGTTATGGGGGACTTTAATGAGGTATTGGGCCCCTCGGAATATGTTAGTCGAAGAATTCGCTCCTAAAACCAGGTGGACAACTTCTGCGACACAATGGACAATTGCAACCTGATGGATCTTGGCTTTGTTGGGGCAACTATGACATGGACAAACAACAGAAGGGGAACTCAAAGGGTCGAAGCTCGACTGGATAGGGGACTATCCACCCCTAGTTGGATGAACCTATTTCCTTTTGCAAAGGTTATTCACCTATCGGCTTCTACTTCGGACCACTGCCCGATCTTAATGATTTTGGACACTAAACATGGCCAACGGAAGCCCCCGAAGGAGTTCAGATATGAAACTTTCTGGGCTAGAGACAAAGAGACACACCATATTATTCAAAATGTCTAGACATCGGCACCACGCATAATTACCCAACGGGGCGAACTCTTAAGGTGGAAACTCAAGGCTTACGGTGCTACACTGTCTAACTGGAACCGGCAGAGGAGAGGAAACCTCAGAAAGAACATTGAGGAACGACAAAAGAAGCTTGCATCTTTACTCAACCATCATCCATCTGATCAGAGGGACGATGATGTGAGAAGGCTCAAATTCCAAATCAATCTTCTGTTGGAGGATGAAGAGCAGTTATGGAGACAACGAGCAAAGACGCATTGGCTCAAAGAAGGTGATAAAAACACGGGCTTTTCCACCGAATGGCATCCAATAGAAGAAGGGTAAACCATATCGATGCCCTTCAAGATTCAAATGGACTATGGGTTCGGGAACAAGATAAAATTCGAGAACTGGCAGTGGATTATTTCTCAAATATTTTTTCCTCTTCCGACCCAGGCGAGGCTACATGGATCGATGACCTTATCACTAGGAAAATCTCCGAGCAGCAAAGGCGATCACTTACCAGATCTTTGGATTTTTAGGAGGTTACAAGGGCGGTTAAATCTATGGGTCCCACAAAAGCCCCAGGTCCGGATGGGATGTCTGCTGGGTTTTTCCAGGCACATTGGTCGACGGTGGGATAGGATGTATTCCAATGGTGTAAACAGTTCATGGAGGGGGAAGATATGGCTTCTCAACGGGGTCTTCTTCAGGATCTAAACTCCACCACTCTCATATTGATCCCCAAAATCTCTGTAGCGAAAAGTTTATCTCAGTTCAGACCCATAAGCTTATGCAATGTTGTCTACAAGATATTGGCAAAGGTCCTTGCAAATCGACTCAAGATAACTCTCCAGGATATTATATGTGAACAACAAAGTGCTTTTGTCCCAGGACGACTGATCACTGACAATATGTTGGTTGCCTATGAGGCAATTCATGCACTACGAAGGCGAAAGAAGGGGAACAAGCGGGAGATGACTATAAAGTTGGACATGTCAAAAGCTTATGATAGAGTGGAATGGCCATTCCTATTGCACATCATGAAAGCTATGAACTTCAGTCCCACTTGGATAAACTGGATTATGATGTGTGTTACCACAGTTCAATACCGGGTGAATATTAATGGAATCAAATCGAGACTCTTCAAACCTTCAAGGGGAATCAGGCAAGGTGACCCTCTATCTCCGTACTTATTCATTCTTTGTGCTGAAGGTCTATCTGCTCTCATATCTAATGAGGTAGCACAGGGAGGCATTCATGGAATCAGGATCAACCCTCGGGGGCCTACTCTCTCTCACCTCTTTTTGCAGATGATGCCATCATCTTTGTCCGGGCCACATGGCAGGATACCAAAAACCTCATGACCATCCTCAGGCGGTATGCTGTTGCGTCGGGGCAGATGATAAACGTCAGCAAAACCTCAATTTTCTTCAGTCCTAATGTGGGAGTCAACAACAAAGAGATGATTATGCAAATGCTTGGCTCATCGGGTCAGGAACTTCACCATTATCTTGGATTACCGGCTTCGCTTAGCAGATCAAAAAGGGGGTTGTTTAAAGGACTTAAAGAACGCATCTGGCAAAGAATTCAGGGATGGAAAGGAAGATTGCTTTCCTGGGGTGGGAAAGAGGTTCTGATCAAGGCTGTTGCCCAAGCCATCCCGACATACACCATGAGCATATTTTTTCTCCCTAAATCGCTATGTAATGACATTAATGGTCTACTGAGTAGATTTTGGTGGGGCGAAAACGGAAACAAACGGAAGATGAGTTGGGTCTCGTGGAAAGACATGTGCACCTCAAAGTTGTCGGGAGGCCTTGGTTTCAGAGACATACATAAATTCAATCTTTCCCTTCTGGCAAAACAAGTCTGGAGATTATCTACTACTACCGACTCATTGTGCTCAAGGGTTCTAAAAGCGAGGTATTTCCCATGCGATGATATATGGGCCTGCAAGACGAAACCATCCAATTCGTTCACATGGAGGTGTATTCTAAAGGCGAGAGAGGTAATAAAAAATGGGTGTATGTGGCGGATTGGTAGTGGGGAAAGGGTGAGTTTTTTCAATGATAGGTGGACGGACACCAAGCTACAAAAGGCCGGACCCCTCCCGCTAACTATCTCGGATATTGTGTTTGTTAGCCATTTCATAAATGAAGAGGCGCGGTCCTGGAACAGGGATCTTATTCTGGCTGCGGTGGGAGAGCACGGCTGGCATGCTATCTCCTCTATCCCTCTATCCCCGAATGCGGAGATTGATTACCTCTTTTGGAAGTATGAGCCAAATGGTGTGTTTACGGTTAAATCTGCCAACAGAATGCTTTGTTCTGGTGATGAGAACCCTGATGATGCGGCCTTCTATCGTGCTATTTGGCGAACAATGTTACCTAGCAAAGTGCAAATTTTTGGGTGGAGGCTGTTCAAGAATGTTTGACCCACGCTACAGAATTTGTGTGATCGGGGTATTGCTGTGGACTCCTTATGTCTATTTTGCAGGTCCGAGACGGAAGACATTGATCACCTATTCCTAGGATGTATGTCCAGTGGGGGAAGCTGTAGAAGACTGGCGGGGGCATCCTATCAACAGCTTTCGATTCACGAAATTTTGAGATCGCTAACTCACAAAAAAAGGTCTGCTGACCTAGCTGTGTTCATCATTTGCTGTTGGAGGGTATGGTATCTCCGTAACACTTTTAAGGAGATGGGCACCCGACCAGATTTCGAGGAAACTTTAGATTAGGGCGAGGAATTCTACGAGGAATTTTTGCGAGCTAAGCCTATCATCCAAGGGGGTTATTTGGACCGAATTCTGATGCCGCGATGGACGAAACCACCAGGGGGAGCTTTCAAGATCAATGTGGATGCAAGGAAGAGCAGGGATAGACTATCCATGAGTTTTGCTGCGATTGTCAGGGACTCTAGAGGGTGTTTCATCGCTGCTCAGGGATGGAGACGAAGGGGAAACATGGAGCCCCTCCTCATGGAAGCCATGCCTTTTTGTTGGCAGTCAGGTGGGCTACCCAGCTCTCGTTTTTGCGCATTCTCATCGAAACGGACTCTCTCCTTCTTTGTAACTTTTTGACTGTTGATGAACCCGTTCGTGCACTGGTGGGGGTCATAACTGACGAAATCAATGGCTTGCTTTCCAGAGCCACCCACATTTCTGTTCATCATGTTCTCAGGCGAGGAAACGCGGCGGCCCATGCTTTAGCAGATTTTATGTCCTTTTCTGTTGTTGATCATCATCTTTGGTGGGATCACCCTCCCCAACAAATTTTGGGGAAAATCTGTATAGATAATTTTTTGGAAAATGAATTCCAGGATCCTCCCTGCCCGATCCCTTTACAAACTGCAAGGGGAGCGGCGTAGGGCTGTGTATACTTTTCATCAAAAAAATAATAATTTTATATATCTTTTCATACGATTATTTTTTTTATTTTTTCCTTCCTACTTATTTTCCCAACAATTGCATCATTTTGGCCAACCAGGCTTATCCTAGTTGACATTTGTAGTGTTTTGATTGTCATTAGACGGAGGGTTTAAAGCTCACCCCTTGTAGTTTTGTAGGATTTTATATCCATTTGTGTGTGTCCGTTTAGTGATTGATGTATTTATATAGTTGGTCTCCCCTGAATATCAGAGTATTTATAAAATGTTCCTTCATTGTAAGGGCAGTGAGCGAGACTAATTTGTAATATCAAGATGTCATAATATATATAGGAGCATGAATGTATATATTATGATGTATTTTAGACTAAAATACATCATTCATTTACTTTTATTTGATTTTTCATCTATTTTAGGGGCATTTAAGTCATTTTTCATCCCTTGAAAAATCAAAAATAAATATGTAAAGTATTATAAAATAGTAAAATTTGATATATATAGATTAAATACAGTTAGAAAAATATATTTATGAAGAAAAATTAAATAAAAGTAAAAATAAAATAAAATAAATGAACATTGTATTTTAGCCTAAAAAACATTATAGCTTATATAATCATACTTCATATATAATACCGATAAAACAATTACATCATTTTGTTGCAGGGCGCATTGAATTCGCTGTATTCATTTCCTACTTTTCTATTTTTTTGACCCATAACCACATTTGTTGCTGGGCACATTGAATTCACTGTATTCATCAAGGTGGACATCACTGAAAAATTCCCACGGTGTTGTCAAACAGCTAGGCGGCAGTGCAGAAACCAGATGGCTTGCATGGATTACAGCGACAAAACTCTTTCTGCTTTTTTCATCTGCATACGTTGGCAAATACATTGATAAATAAAATTAACTAACTTTCGAGATCTTTGTCGAGAAAAAGCGGCATGACATCTTGGGTGGTGGAAATCGGATTCGAAAGCAGATGCCATGGGCTGATGTAGCCATGCTGTTTGAATGTATCGCACTTCACATCTTGTAGACAGGCATATTTCTGATGTGATACTGCCCAAAAGCCAGCGTCGCAGGGAGAGTGTCTTAAAGGAAGTTGGCTTTTCTGCGGAGACGCACACAACTCCACGCCCTCCGTACCATTCTCAGAATGTAACTTATTAGTACTCGGTTGTGCCGAACCCTTCAGATCTGATGCAGTTTCAAAAATAAATTTTATTTTTATTTTTAAAATTTTTCCAAATTAAATTTAGGGTGTGTTTGGCAATTTGCAAAAGTTGTAAGTTAAAACTTTTCAATCTAAAACTTTTCACTTTCCATAACTATTCTTTTTTTAATTATTTTTTACATATCTTTATATACAACAACCCTACTTTTCAATCATTTCTACACAACTACCAATACAACTAACTTATTAATTTTAAATTTATTCTCTTTACTCTTCATCATTACCCCTACAATATCACATCATTTGACAACTTTTATTCTTCAAAAGTTTTCATCAAAAGTTTTATTTATTACCAAACACACCCTTAGTTTCAACGTTAGGGTGTGTTTGGGAATGGATAAAACTTTTAATGAAAAGTTTTGGAGAGTAAAAGTTGTCAAATGATGTGATATGATAGGGGTAATGATGAAGAGTAAAGATGATAAAGTTAAAATAGATAGGTTAATTGTATGGGTAGTTGTGTAGAAATGATGGAAAAGTAGAGCAGTTGTATAAGAAAATGTAAAAAAATGATTAAAAAATATGATAATTGTAGAAAGTAAAAAGTTTTAGATTGAAAAGTTTTAAGCTGACATTTTTTTTTCATTGCCAAATACACTCTTATCCAAGAAAATCCGAAATCAATATCGAGTTTGCATAAAAAACCCGATCAGCTCCGAACCCGATATTCTTCCTAATTTATTAAAATAATTATTTTTCTTTATGTATTAAGTATTTTAACTATAATCATAACAAAAATTATTCTATATAATCATAACTTAATTAAACTCTAAAATATTTATTATAAAATATAAACGTTATATACATTTGCTGATAAAATTTAAATACATTATATCTATATTAACTTTATTTGTAAATAATTATAAATATACCAATTATTTAAAATCATTGTATATATACTAATTAACTACAAAATATATAAATTTCACTTATTAAACTTTAGATAGTAATTTTATATAATCTCATTAATTTTTCTTATTTTGATTGTTATTTGTAAATTTATTATGTTAATTTTATTTAAAATTATTTTTTAATTAAAAAACCAACTTTCATAAAAACGAAAGGTGTCATAGGTGATATAAATATATACATCTCTAAATTATTCATATGCAGATTTAATAATGTTTAAAAAACTTATTATCTATGGGTGTGTTTGGTTGGAGGTAAAACTTTTGATGAAAAGTTTTTGGAGTAGAAGTTGTCAAATCAATAAAAAGTGATGTGATATAATAGGAGTAATGATGAGGAGTAAAGAGAATAAAGTTAAAATAGATAGGTTAGTTGTATGGGTAGTTGTGTAGAAATGATTGAAAAGTAGGGTAGTTTGTGTAGAAAAATGTGAAAAAATAATTAAAAAATAAAGTAATTATGGAGAGTGAAAAGTTTTAGATTGAAAAGTTTCGGTTGACACTTTTTTATATTAAACAAACACACCCTATATCGGTACTTTTATTAGTTTGATAGTGACTCGAATTTCAACCCCTAACCAATCAAATTCAAATTTTAATTTTTTAAGTTTGAGTTGAGTTTAAATTCACCCAAAACGAATACAACCCTTGCACCGGTTGCCATTGTGCACATTCCCTCGTTCGAAGCACGATATTCGACGTCCCAGTCATTTCACGTCCCCTTCCCTTGGAAGCAGCGCAAGTGAATTCGTCTTGCCTCGTCTCCTGACCGGATTCCATCCTCTATGGGCCTGCGCGACGTGATGGCGATGGTGAGTGTTGATTGGTGGGACATTGATGGCCCACCCATGCATTAATTTAGAGTATTTCTATACACCTGAAAAATATGGGTTTTCTCCAAAAGGAACTGTTATAAGATCGCCTCAATTTAGGGTGCGTTAGTAGCGGTGCCAAGGAAAAGCGAAATGGAAAAATTAGCCATTTCTGTTAATAATGGTTGGTCGTGAACCCTCTTTTTACAAGCCTTTTAAAAAATAATTCGACTTTTTTATTATCTAACTTATTTTTCCAATTTTTATCTTTATATTCTAATCAGTCTCTCTATTACGTAACATCACTCATATTTTCCAAAAAAAATTTCTGCCTTACTTTACACTCTTCCTACTCCTGTTACCAAAGAATAACCAAGTTTCTTTTTTCTAAAAATCTATTTCAATGACTTTTTTTTTTTTTATTTTCTTAGGCAACTATCTTTTCTCACACAAATACCTTATCTATCCCGACCTTACATGCATCGTGTCAGGTTACTGACAATTTTTAAAAAAAATTACCATTTTTTCACTTTTCACTGCCCTTAGCAATGAGAGTCATTGTTGTTTTTTGGTAGCTTCCCCGTTCCAACTATAATATTTATGCGCCTTGCTATGTACACAATAATGCAATATGTATGACCTGATCCATCAAATTGCATCAACTGTGTCACCATATTTGAGAACGTGTAACATTATTGTCCTAGCTATTTTTTCTAGCCAGCCTGTGTTGTCTGCGTGAAATAATTACCCTACTCAGAGTGACAGAATGACTCCGCATTTGTATGCTAACTAGCTGTAAAACCATCCACCATTCTCAATGACCCACGCGAAGGAAAGCAAAGATCTCCCAAATAAGCATGTTATAATAACGAAGATTAACGGAGTAAGATTAGCAGAATTCTATACTCCTTGACAGCACGCATTGTTAAGTGGAAGACATGGTGCCTATAATAAGATTAGGTTGGATAATGACATCCCAGCTTATATTCTATTCAAGAAAATTATTGCTCAGTGATATGTCTTACATCAACGTGATAAAACAAATAAAATATCAATAAAGAGAACCAAAAAAAAAAACAAAAAGCGGAGGCGACAGCTTTGGCCACCCCGTTGGAATGAGGTTTTCCGGCACATGCATGCGAACTTTTTCTTCTTCTTCTTTTTTTTTTTTTTTTTTTTTTTTTTTTTTTTTTTTTTTTCTGTTTTGCGTTTGTACCTCTGGTATTATGTTAATCTGGCGAAGGGCCATAGGCTGGTTTCGTTGCAGTACACGTCCTGGGACGTGTTGAAAGACCTGGACAATGATCGCAGGTTCCACGGCAATGAAAGATCTTGGTCTGGAGTCGAGCAAAATGTGAAACTGGGGTCACTGAAGCAGCTAGAAAGCTGCGTGGTGGTCTCTGAATGGCCGTTGAGTTGGGAGGCGGCGAAACGGTCGACGACAACCCAGTTTGTAAGGCCTGTCCTTGTTTGGCTGCTGATGCTTTCTTCAGAAGTGTTTACTGGAGCTTCTACGCAGTAGGTGGAAGGCACCAAGGCATTAGCATCAGCTGAAGTACTATAGCAGTTTTGAAAACTGTAGGTGTCACAGAACTGTTGGTTATGATCAGTACTGTGATGGGTTTCCATAGTTGGGCTTTCTAGGTGAGGCATCTGCATGAATGTGTCAAGCGACACATCGCCCATCTCTGTTTCGGTTGGCCCAGAGTATCTATTTGTGTTGTTGGGGTCACTGCCGAAGCTGTCGATATTGTAGATATTCATGTTGTTGGAATCAGCTTCTTGTTTGCACGTCTTTCCCATGCAATGGAGAATCTCCTCAAAGGGGGTGCCATCAGAGCCGGAAACACCCATTTGGCCCTGGGCATGCGCATCCACCTGAATTGATGAATTGCTGCTTGGGATTTCTACTGTCTTTGGATGATTCTTTTTCTTGAAGATGCGGCAGACCACCCAACCATCCTCTTGAGCGGATTCCCCAATGCAGTTGGATGCCTGCATTCGTAGCTCCAACGATTACTATTAAATCTCAGGGAACTAGTCCCCAACAAAAAAAAATCCATGTGTAAACAGGATCAATTAATGATAGGGTAGCATTCTATAAAAAAAAAAAAAAAAAAAAGATAGGGTAGCTTACGCTAGGTTGAGCATTGGAGTCAAGCTGGTCATCAAGTCTGTATTCGTGCATAATCCAGTCGGATTTCTGGCCGTGAGGTGCCCTCCCCTTATAAAACACCAGTGTTTTCCTCATTCCAATGCGTTCACAGCTGGCGTAGATGACCTTGTCACGGCCGGTAGCTTTCCAAAAGCCGGCAGATGTGGCTCGATTTGTCCGAGTCCCAGTAGGGTACTTCTTGTCTTTGTGGCTGAAGAAGTACCAGTCGTTTTGTGGCGTGGATCCGATTTTGCACTTCTCTGAAAAATTCATGCACATGATGTGGTGAGAGGCTAGGCAAATTGCTAGATTTCCTAGCAATGCGTAGACGTAGAGCAGAGAAGGATTAATCAATACCTTGTATCTCCCAAGGCTCTAGTTTGTTGAGATCGATTTCTCGAATAACGTCCAAGTCTATCTTCTCAAATGCCACCTTCTTCCTCAAGTAATATTGTAAAAGCTCCTCCTCCGTTGGATGAAAACGAAAGCCGGGTGGGACACGGGAGTTGGATGAGGACGATGCGCTCATGCTGAAAATGTTGGCAGATGAATTCGGAGCTGCTTGACCAGGACCTCGAATCAAAAAGTGGCAACAAGAAGTAGATAGCTCACGTGCATGAAATGAAACCTTGGGTTATGGGCGGAAGAAGACGATGGATCAAGCACACAACTTACCAGCAGAAGCAAAGAGAAATGGTTGGGTAATATAAGTTTTTTCTTGGGATCGTTAATGAGAGGAGAAAGGGAGATAAGAAGGAGAAAAAGGGGTAGGTGGTGAAAAGAAAAAGAAATGACAAATGAGGGAGAGTGTTGGTGGAGCGTTCTGAAAGAGGGAGCAGAAAAGAATATTTATATGGGTTTGCAGCACAAGGGAGACGGACACGGAAAAAAGGTTGCAAATTTCTCGGGTCAGTGTAATTTGTGGTGGGGTAGTTTTGCTGTCTTGGAGAAAAAATAATGACCAGTTGGCCTAGAGAGACGAGTGATTTGATGGTGGTCCCTATCAGCCGCTGGAGAATGAGCCGTAGGGCACTGGGCATGGGGTTCCCATAACGACATCCATCGGAAAAAGCTTGTAAATGGAAGAATCATTGCTTATTACTCTGGCGGACATGCAAAATGCTACCATTCATATTCCTTCCAGTAAATCGAATTCTTCCGTTTCTGTGATCCCTCCTGCTATGCCTAGGAAGGTGACAATTTGTACTATTTTTGGCCCGGAAATTCACCACGAAGCAACCATCTTAGCAACCAACTTTGGTTCGGTGGGCTTCTTGTTTCGTCCTATTCTGATATTATTTTAAAAAATCCTACTTTATTGTATGCGGAGGTCTATTTGGTTTGAGATATATGTGTGAATCTTACTGCATGATTTCCGCATGTCTGTTTAGGTTGAGATGGATCTTACTTTACTCATCTCAAGTTCGAGTCAATTTCATTCCAATTTAAAATCAGTTGCCTAAAATAACAATAATACTTATAAAGTTTGGACTATGATCATACACAATCTATTGATTAGGATGATCTTATGCAATTGATTGATCACTACAACAAATTTCATTTTATGTACTTAGCATTTTAGTCGCATATTATATATATTTGGCTGCATATGATATATTTTAGATATAATTGATCATTTAGTAACAAATGCATGGTTTCCTTCAAGCAGTGACAATTGACAAAATGTAACCATTTTAATATCAAATACAATCAAAAGTAATATTTAACAAAGCTATTAAAATTTAACTACAAATAGTAATAAAATTATAGTTGCAATTAATATGAGAAATTGTTACATTAGTTGATTTGGTGCCAAATGTGTAAAAAGGGAAACATATAATCAATTCAGTAATGAACTTTATAGATAAAATTTTATTTTTAAATTAAAGCAATTAATAATATTTAATATTATGTATTTCTTTTTGGACACCCATCATAACAAATGCAATCTAAAAACAAAAAGAAAATAAAACTATCAAAAATTTTCTTTTATTAATAAATAATTATTCAAATTGTACTCCAGACATTATGCAATACACATTAACTTACCCATTTAAGTTTGTTACAGATACTACCTTTTTTGTATTATAAATATGTTTCATTCCAAATCACAAAATGTAGAAGTCTACATACACTTGGTTAATAATGTAATTTGGTGGGTTTCCTCACTACAACAAACACGTCTTTGGCATTGATGCTGCATGGGTTGCTAAATTGTGAGTGACCAGGTTTCCTTCTCTTGGCACATGTGGAAATGTGATTGATTGAGCCAGTAGTCTTTGCTATTGTTTTTATTTTTCAACAAGAAAGCCCACACTCAATAACATTAAACTTTCCTCAGTCAACAAATTTATAACTAATAGAGTTTTCTCAAGTCCCAATGCTTGAAGGTTCATCTCCAAGCCAGTCCAATTGTCATTGCCTTCATGATGACAACCTCTAATAATCCTTCCACTTTCCAGCAATGTGCAGCTAGGAACTCTCCTCTTGAATTTCGCAGGTCGGCCTCCATCGCTGTGCATTCCCCTTTAGCATTCCTACCACCATCCACATTTGTCTTCTACTTCCTAACAAGTCGTCTAACCTATCGAGGTTGAAAGTCTCTATAGAAAGTGTCTTGCTCCTTTTGCCCGTTAACTTTAGCAACTGAATCCTGATATGCTCTACACTGCTCCAGAATATTTCCAAAATGGGGCATAGACAAGAACGTTATGGATACCATTTAATTACATTTAATCATTATAAATTATTTCCATGAGTAATAAAACTAAAAATAAAGTAAACCTATAAATATTAAAATGTGTAACATACCTTGTCCAAAAAAGGGTAAATAGGGTTGCTTCACGGTTATGTTGCCTAAGTAGCTCACCTAGTGTACCCAACGATAATAGCAACGAAAAGTTGGTTACTTATACTGCTTTACATGTTAATCTTGTTGGTAAAAGTAAAATTAATGGATTGTGCTTTTTCCAACGCATATAAGCCATTTGGTGAAGAACGGCAAGTGTTTATGTCCGTGCATTTGTCGGGAACGCTCTATTTTTCACGTTGTCTGAGCCATCATCTCACGGAAATTAATTTGTCAGCGGAAAACAGTGAGCAGTTTGGATGGCATAGAACCTCAGCTGTTGATTGTTATATATCCGGAGGAAGGCCCGTCCAGTAGCGTACAGCAGGCTATCTTGCAGCCGTCTCACGTTACTTCAGAAGCAAGTAAAACAATTGACGGCTGATAGATCTAGAAGCACTTAGCATTCATTGCGTCCATGTACGTAGAATCTCTTTGCATGCATGTATAAATCAAGGAAATTCGACACCGGATCATCCAAAGACAAGGACTTCGTCGCAATCATCCGAAATTATGGCTCGCGCCATCACTCCAACAATGATGCGGAATTAATGATCAAAGGTGGATAACAAAGAAAGAGATGATTAACCACTTTATTACAAATTAACCATGCCTAACAAACCTATGCATGACCAGCTGATCATGCTGAATTAATTAGAAATTCTTTTATCTGGAAAAAATGTAGGTCATCATATTTAGTGGCCCCACATATATATTTGGGAAAAGGTGTGCTATAAATGAGACTTTTGTTCCGATCTTCCGGGCATCTTAATTTCATGATCTCCCTGCAGGGTCTGGGGATCGGACTGCAACAGTACGAAGCTTTGTCATAAAATGAAAAGGTAAGCCCACGTCTATGGCAACTCCTCGTGCTTCACCTTTTGTTTTCTTTTAGTAGAAAATGACGCATTTAATAAGACTGCCGACTTTAGAAAAGTTTGAAAGGGTCGATAAAACATGATAACTGGTTGATTGTAATATACTTCCAAGCGTACAAATCGGGTAATCTTGATACCTCTGTGCATTCATCTTATCCGACCTGACAGCCACAATCAATGTCTTACTAAAGCAGCTCTAATATATAATTCCAATAATAAGGGGAACTCATCCAAAATTTTAAAATTCCAATACCTCATAGTTGTTTGCTTTCGTCCTGCACTAGGTAAAGTGAAGCCACTTTAAGCAGCAAATTTGGAGTTGCTGCATTTAAGAACAAATGCAGCAACATGTTCTTGCAAATAAAAATATTACTACATGCAGCAACTTTAAGTTAGCAAGTTTGGATTTTGTTGAATATAAAAATAAACGCAACAACATGTCATCGAATATAAAATATTACTTCGTGCAATAAAAATTGTTGCAAATAATGCCCAAATAAATAAATAATTTGCTACATATCTGAGCCAAATTGAAGCAAAAAATTGCTGCATCCATTGCATAGTTGAAGTAAGCCAAATTGCTGAAGTTAAAAACTAGCCGCATATAGTCATATTTGGTATATTAAAAGATTTATTCGATAGAATATCATATAGTAAAATCTTTATATCTCATTACAACTTATATTATTCAATAGTTACATATATAATTTTTTAGGAAATAAAAAACATGTACACATCAAATGGCACCTTGTGGAGCCACGCATTTGGCTCTCTATTTAGCTATTGACAACTTATAACCTCCTTTTTAGTCATAGGGTATTGCCAACACTTGTTATCGTGACTGTTCCAACTCTTGACCTCATTTTTGATGCCCTCTTTCGATACCCTAGATCATCTGGTCTCTCTGGATCTGAAGCCAACAAAAAGAAATGGAAGATATGCTCTCTCTTTCTTTTATCGGTAATTTTGCCTCTCATTCTTTTTATCTTTTCATTCTCTATAAACCTTAAGAATCTAGTCTTCTTCTTTGATGTTATCATCATGTGTATTATAGTTGGCATAGGCAAATGGAGACCGATTGTGACGCCCCGTTGGCTAAACATCCCCAATGGTTAGTTAATAGGTGCCACGTGACTTAAGAAAAATTCGGCAGCATCTCCCCATAACTATAAGGGGGTGGTGTGGTACAAAGGACTTTTTATATGAGTATCATAATTTCATTTCAAAATATAAACTTTTAACCCTACATTCACACAGTCACATGCTCATACTATAAAACGTTCATTCAGAAGGAAAGTCATCATAACTCATCATTACACTACAAGTAACTCAAAAGGTCACATACACGTTGTTGCCATTTAAGAAAAATTAAGCACAATCCATGTTTTGATGATGAACAACTTAATTTGAGAAAAATTAACTACTAATGAGGTTGATAAGTGTTGCCAAGGTATATAAAATCAAAATTCAAAAGATAGCAGGTTAAGTCGCAACCCCAAGTCGACTCAGTCATCTACTTAGGTCAAGTCGATATCAAGTCGACTCCAGGAATGACTTCAAATGACAAAAAATCTCCAAAGCTGAAATTGGGACTCGGAGACAGGTGAAGTCGCAACTAAAGTCAACTTCACTTACAACTTAGGTGAAGTTGCAACCCGAAGTCGACTCCATCTGCGACTTAGGCAAGCCTTAGCTACAAACTTCGAAATATCAAAGTTAAGTCACTTTTCAAGTCGATTCCATCATACGACTTAGGTGAAGTCGCATCTCAAGTCGACCCGAGTATGCAACTTGAGTATCGTCGAAGTCCAAGTCGACCCGAGTATGCAACTTGAGTATCGTCGAAGTCCAAGTCGACCCAGGCCTGCGACTCAAGTATGTGGCAACCTTATACTGATTCAGAGATATCTCATTAAAGAATGGACAACAAGACTAAAAAAAGTAATCGTCATGAATCAAGGCCACAAGAAGGATCTTTTCAAGAGACTAGTGTATTGCTCAACTTAAGCAACACAATACACATCAAGGACATCTAATGAAGATCAAGAGAAGAAAGAAGATATACACAACATATAGATCACATGCAAAATCTTGAAGTTCTAATATAATCAATGGTTGGTGAAGTCGCATCCAAAGTCGACTCCACCTACGACTTGGGTCATGTCCAAGACCAAGTCGACCTGAACCTGGAACTTGAGTTGGAAGTTGAAGACCGAAGTCGACTCCAGCCTGCGACTTGGGTGAAGTTACACCCAAAGTCGACTCCACCCTGTGACTTGAATGAAGTCGCATACCAAGTCGACTCCAAATGAGACTTGACTCGCAAAGGTCGGAAAAATTCAAACGTTGGCGCATTAAATGCGAGCCACCTACCACCAAACGTTCGAATTTACTTCTCATTATTTAAGGAGCATCAAGTGAACGTAAATGCAGTTGGAAAAATATTGAATGACACCTTCCATTCTCTCTTGCATTTAAAGTGATCTACAAGAAGTTTGATGAAGAACTTGACATTTAAAACTACTGAAAGCTATATTTCTCAATCAACAACTGCTTCTACAAGTTCTTCTGCGTGCACGAAACTGCCTACACAATCTGTAACGTGTAGATCCTTTTTTATTCATTGTTTACTTATTTTTCTCACTTGGTTTGGTATTGGAGATTGAAACCAAGTGAAGGCAAAGTAGTGTGTGATTGGAGTGGAACTCGTCATCTACTTGTACTGAGATTGTACAAGCCCGCTAGAGCTAGAATCTAGAAGAGAGTTGTTGCTCTAACTTGTATTGATAATACAATAGTGGAACCCAAACCACAACGGGTGTGTACTTGGAAGAGTGGAGAACGGGAGGTTGCTCGAACCACTATATATTGTTGTCTCTTGGCGTGGATTGATTGCTTGTGTTTTATTCTTTCTATTGCACTATTTCACTCCAACTCACTGATCGTTTCATTGAGGGGATTAATTCTACAAAAAGGAAAATTTCTGATTAAGTAAAGAATTTTAAAATACCCAATTCACCCCTCCCCTCTTGGGTATTGCCATAAACTCAAGACCAATACATGTGTCTACGTAGATTATAACCAAGTTTAAAGTAACCACATACAATATGTTTGTCATAGTTGGATCTAAATGTTTGCGTACATTAGTATAAAAATATCCAAAAATACTAAGAATACAAATGCTAATCTAAATGTCTCCAGGATTATGTCCTCCTCCTCCAATCATATCTCGAGGCTCCTCACCTGGCCTGTGATCTAAAGGCAAAATAATAAACCACGTGGGTCTAAACAGACTCAGTAAGTAGATAGCAGTTACCACAAGTGAAAGAAATAAGACTCTGATGCACATACCATGATAGTACTGTAAAAATATGATTCTTAAATGACCATACCAGACATATGGATCCGACACCCACACCTAAGATCATGTACATATAATCACATATAAACCAAAGATGACAAATACAACTCCTTATGTCAATCAAGGGCCATGAACAACCCTTCACAATCACCCATCTCAGATAGCACATCATCCATAAAACACAAAAATGAATGTCACAAATCATGCATACAATATCAGCAAAATTAACAAAGTTACATTAAATCTAGCATACCAACAGCTACACAAACATTTTCTCAAACACATGATGGATGCAAAAGGGAAAACCTCTATTCCCTCATCCTGGTTCAACCCATTCGGTAAATGTCATCTTCTAATCATATAAAGACTATTAATGGTTCATCTATTTTGCAAAGATTACATAGTAACATTCGATTTTTTCCCAAATCCTATTAATCATAAACTATCACGAACCTAATATTCTAAACCACAAAATTATAGGACACTACCTCTTCACACCAGCCTTATATCATGTCTAAGATGAGATTCCATCACTAATTCAACAAGAGGCGGCATCTACTTACCTCAATTGTGATTTCCCTCGAAACAGTGGCTTAGACTCGGATCTTCCAAATTTTTAGCTTCCTTGGTGCGAGTTGACGATCTTCAAAGAGGTTTGGAAGGATTTCTGGAAAGACCTCGAGCTGCCAAGATTGGGAAGAAAGGAAGAAGGACAAAGAAAGCAGAAGAAGAGGGGAGAGGACGACATGCGTGAATGAAGCCCTAGCGCAACCCTTCTTTAAACTAAAGTCTCATTGAGACGGGCTGGGCACGAGCTGGGCCCAAGCATGAACCGAGTCCAATCATAATTTATAACTTACTTTCCCACCCATACGACTTAGTAAGTTAAAAATTTCTATGGGGTGCTACCCCCTTTACCCCCATAACTTGACTAGGCAGATTGAACCCCGTACTTATTCTGCGAAGTAGAAGACAGTCATAGTGCCACAAACAATGTATCAATTATACACTCCTAAATTAATACCGAAAAAATCACATAATAACCAGGGGTTGCAATTACAGAAATATGCCAAGTGCAAAACTCATACTCATGTCTAACATACTTCTGAATGGTGTCCCATACAACCCTACATGCCAAAATTATAATACATGCATATATACACTACACGTCTCTCCTAGAAGCCATATCTACATATGTTCTGTACCACATTAATATCATAAATTCCTAACAACATATTCATAAATTACCTCATAGATAGGAAAGTGTTATAATTGGTCCTCACACCCATGATGACAAAAGCAACTTCAATAGATCAACTTTGCTCTACTTTATCCATGTTGTTTACTTTATGATCCCGTAAGTAGACTAAGGAGGACAGCAAAAGGTGCCTTCCATTTCTTTTGTCTCCTCTCTTTGTTTTCCATGTAATCCACATTGGTTTTATACTTATGTTATTTTTTTATTTGGTTGATTTTAGAGAGATTTTATTTTCATTTTTATGGATCAAAATATATGGATTGTGTTTTAGTTTCTACTTGTTACAATTGTTTCAATCATTTGAGTTCATGCATTAAACAAAACTAGTTACATCTGATTAATATATCAGATGCTTTGGTCATTTTTGCCGTTTTTAGTCTCGTAATATGTTTGTTTCAAGTCTCTATTTCAGTCGATTAAGAGTGATGTAATTTTTTTGTTTTGGTAACAATTGATGAAGTTAGTAATGAAGTAAGAATTGGTGATAATGGATGAGCTATTTGAATTGGCTTAATTGCAATTAGCCTCACGATATCTCTATTTTGAATCTGTGCAAGATTGCATTTTGCTTTTAGTTTCCTTATATATATATGATTGCTCCTATATCAGATGATATATAAGAATTTTCCATTTCAATATATATATTTGTTTGTAGATGTTACTATTTCTTTCCTTGTCCTTTATCTAATACCATATATTTATTCGTAATCTATAATCATGTGAGCTATGACATACTGTGGTCTTGTAAATAATCCACGTGTTTCGCTATTAGTGGAATTTTAATGAATCTTGTTCCCTACTACATGTGCATGTTAAGTTCTTCAAAAGAATCTATGGATAAGGAGGATTAATATTTGGAATGATGTGTTGAATAAATGAAGTTAATTTGGCTAAAAAATTGTTATAATGCTCCTTGTGTTATAGAATTTTATCATTTTACAACCTAAAACATGAGAAATTTTATGGTTGGTATCCCATTTGTTCTTTTGTGAAAAAGCTTACAGAAACCATGTATTCATTACTAAAATGAAGCTCTCTTGGGAATGATTTACATATTTAAATGTGGAAACGGATTAGTATTGCCGCGTTGAATGAAATCTTGTAGTGTCATGAATTTGAGACATGCGTGATGCAGTGGCCTAATTTTACCATATTAATCCAATTACTCAAATTTGATCATCCTAAATACTTATTTGATAATATTACTGGCTCCGATTTGGTTTGGATATGCAAGGTTGCACATGGGCCTAGCTTGAAACTATATATATTCTTATCAGTTTTTGAAGTTGTCAATCATTCGGTTAGTATGATGCTAGCTAGATATTAGTGTGACATCATAAATGAGTTCTAAATTATCAAAAATTTTAGAAAAATATGTTGGAACTTGGATTGCCACCACTTTTTGTTGGATTATTACTACTAGTTGGGATTCTCTTTGTCTCTATTTATGGTTTTAGTTCAATGCTAGCTTCTGAGTAACTTGCTATTAGTTATTAACTATTACGATGTTGATGATTTTATTTCCTCAACTTTTTAAAGAAGAAATGATAAATTTTGAAAATTTCAAATTAGACACCATCGTGGCCAAATTTAATCTAAATCATTGCTCATTTTGGTAAGTTATAGTAAGGTTCAGATCTAGAAAAATGGTCTTGAGCTTGTAGGTCATGGGTCTTATAGTGTGACATTATCCACTCTGGCTTTGCAACTCAGTAGTAAGATTTTAGAATGTGTCACACCATATTTCAAGCTTAAACCCACTTATGAACATGAGAAATTTTCTTTCCTTTTCAATGTGAGATCCAATTCAGGGCTATTATAGACTTTCCATCTTTTGCTTGGTTCATTCTCGAATTACAACTCAACTTTGGGCCTCTACCCACTCATCTTAATTCTAGGCCTCAATCCTTTGTTCTTGAACCACAACTCAACTTAATTTTTAGCCTTTGCCCCACATCTATTAGGGGGATCCGCTTTGATACTATTTATAACTCCTATACTAGAAAAACCATTATGGGCCTATGAGCTAGTGTGATGTTGTTTGCTCTGGCTTGACAGTTCAACCGTATGGTTTTAAAACATCACGCCATATTTCAAGCTTATACTCATTTATAAACTCCAAGGAACTCTCTCTACTTTTTGATGTGTAATTTAGTTTTGCGCTATTGCAGTTACAAAACCAACAAGACCAAATTATGCAACCCTTAAATATAGGATTCACATATACAAACATACATATAATACTCTATTACTCAAGATACCTTTTGCTTGTGTGATGCTTGTTGCTATATCACAACTAATGAGATAAAATAGTGTAGACTTATATTTTTGATTAGTGGCACTTTTTCTAGATTCTTATATTGCATTGTATCTTCTCTTATATGTGTGGTACCTTTTGATTGTTCCTTTATTTAGACTGATTATGATTAGAAGAAGATCGAATCATACATTAGCTCGAAAACAGTTACCTAAGTAATTTTGTGCAAAAAAATAGTATTATGCTTAAAACAAATGAGGTATATCAACTATCAAGAGTATATTTTACTTCTCAAGAAGCCACTGAAGTCCTCTTTTTTCAAGAACATTGTATTTTATTTTTAATTTGTTATGATGTCAAATTTGTCATCTACATAGCAATTTTTTTAAGGATCTACATAGCGATTGTTGTCTCTATTAATTGTATTTAAAATAGCATAAGATGCACCATATTTTTCTTTGTGTTGTGGTAATATGATCTAATAGATAATTGTAAATGGATGTGTTTTCTAATTTTTCGCTACATCATTACTTTCCTCTATTTTTTCAATTATTTCATTAAAAAAACTGATAATTCATGCCAACCTTACAGGAATGCATGATAAGGTGCATATCATCATCTACGCTTGTATTTTATTTTAAATAGAATTCAGTTGTAGATGTGCACTGTCATCTTCTTATGCAGATTCATCTGCCGCACGAATTCTCAAATTCTCAAATCGAGATGTCATTAGTTTACTTCTCAAATTTAACATTTGCTTCTAATAAAAATCTTAAAAAGTGATGCAAATCAATGTTATTTTTTTAGGCTAAACTGACAGAGTTCTTGGAAAGGGATTGTTACAAACCAAAAAAGTTGGTGGTGCTGATTAGACTTCCTAAATACCCTTTTGTGAGGAAGAGGCAATAAAGGCAAGATGTCATGGACTTTAGCGATGTTGCTACTGGTTTATTTCTGTAAAGGTTGAATAGGATTTTTACCTCGCACATATGACTTTTTCTTTTGGTTTATTGATTTTTCTAGAACTGATTCAATTGGTAAAATTGAATTTATTTTTGCAATAAAAATTAAAAATTATTTTTTCTTTTCACGAAGCCTATCTTTTCAATTTATATTGATACTATTGAATGTTGCTAAATCAAATCATTTGGACTATATGCTAATATTATAGATGATTTGCTTTATTAAATATAAACAGACATAAACTATATTCTACTGTATATATTAATTATAAATAGCAACATTTTGTCATGTATATTTACATATTCAATAAAATTCTATTACCTTTTATTTACATCTATAGAAAAATTTTATTTCCTTTTTATTTATATATGCAGAAACATTTTGCTGCTAATATATAATATGTGCCGCTAAAATTTATTGCTTATTTGTATATACGCAGCGAAATTCTGCTGCCTAAGCGTATATGATCCAAACAGTCTGTTGTAAAAACCGTTGCTTTAAGTATCAACATAAGTTGCAAAATTTATAAGTTGCTACATATAGCCATATGCGACAAGGCATATGCAGTAGGCTGGTAGTGAATTTTTATCCACTGCTTATGTGAACATGCAGCAAATTTGGTTGCTTCAAAAAGTAATTTTCCTTATAGTATTGGAGGTCTTTGTAGAAATGATTATCAATAAAAATAACAAAATCAATAATACCATCAAGAGTTATTTTACCCAAAAAAAACTCAACACCAGTATAGAGCTGAGGTGAAACAACTTCACCCAAGAAACGAAAAAACAGGTTAACAGAGAATCCAATATATAGCCCTATGCGTGGAAGAGAGATTGCTAAGTTACCTCACATCAATTGTGGAAGAGCCGTTTTTTTTTTTTTTTTTATCAGCAATTGTGGAAGAGACTTGAGTACTTCATTATAAGTATGAAGAAAAACCTTATCTACTGAATATCTTTCGGCCCTGAGAAGGCCCAATTAGCAATATTTACTATCCAGTACCCGTGGATGCCACAATGCCAAATACCCGTTATCTCTTAATGTATTCGTTCACCATTACAAAATTTTAGCATTAGCTTTTCTTAAGTTGCTGGTAAAAGTTAACACTATTAGCAACAATAAATTTTTGAAAGTTTTACCTATAAAAAGCCTCAGGAAATACATTTTCTTGCGGCGGGTGCAAGGCACACAAAATAAAATAAAATTTTTGGCAGTGGACACGCGTCAAAAACGCAGAGATTTATTCTGGCAGCCAGTGCAAGACTGAGAGCTGCTAATAATGTAACTCTTTCAGTTTAATCCACGAGCGTACTCAATCCGTGAGGTAGGCCATGCGCATGATCGTATATGGCAAATTAGGAATCATATCTCCTCCAAACGTGCGCATACCGGAATTACTCAACATCACTATCGCCGTCTGTCGACTCCAGCGGTCCAGCCACCTTTGTCGGCTTTTCTGCTGCAGATGGCGAATCCTAGATGAGCACGATAAAAAGATTCGATGCGAACGGGAATGTTTGCATAGGAAGCAAACGCAACGTCCGCTATTGTTTTTACTGGGCAGAAACCAAAATTAAATTAGAGATTCCAAACTTCCAATGTTCCACTGGTCGACCAATCCCCTTTGTTTTCTCAAACTATTATATATTTCACTGAGGCAAACTATATTTATTAGTATTTATTTAATCGGGATATTAAAAATCAAGTTGATTGAATATATACTTCCCCTGTAAGAAATTTTACGAATTTTGTTGTAGCATTTACCATCCAACAACAAATAGTTAGCAATTTTTGTTGCCTCATGAATAAGTGAGGTAGAGTGTGATAAGTTCGACTTAACAAAAATTTGTAGCGGTGAGCTTCCAGGATATAATAAATACAAACTCATTAAATTATTCTAAAATTATGGCCAATCAAAAAATTTAATCAAGATAATTTTTGGTATCTTGATTAAATAAATATTAATAAATATAATTTGGATTTTTTTTAATGATTTACAAAAACCAAGCAATTTGAGACCCGAATTTTTTTTTTATAATTTGAGACCTAAAATTGAGTTCTACTGAAATGAAACCTTAGAATACGTAGAACACACACACTCTCTCTCTTCTTCGTTCGGCTACAAACAAAACTCAAGGGCTATCAGGACGATAAACACCAATAGGTTTATGGCAAGACAAATTGCAGACATGTTGGATGAATCATTGCTAGTACTTGCTGGTTGGTGATGCATATTTTACTTGTGCCTTACAGCTCACATATTGACATACCGTATCTACTAACCATCTACCATGTATAAGCTACGTAACCATTTACATAAGCGATGCCATGTATGTAATACTCGACTGTCGATCCCCATAGATAGGATCCACAAGGTAAGAGCTGAAAATATTGTGATAAATAAAATTTCCAAGATGAAAATAGAAATTAAGATGCAAAACCACATAAAATTTAATTAATATATCTCAAGTCTACTCTTCATGGGTCATAACGCGTAATTGGTCTCCATAATTATTAAAAATATGCACTATAAGATAATTTTAAAAAAATTTAAACTTCTTTAGTTCTGCTACTGTTACATTTTTCCATGTTGATAGTGGCTATAGTCCAACATTATAATCCTATTTTTCCATTGAAAATAAAATTATGTGAGCTAAAAGCTTAGTAAATAAATAACTTTTAAAATTCATTTTCTCAACCATTTTGATTTCTTTGAACATGAATATAACATTTATGTTGTCTTATTATGCATAATAAATTGTAATAAATGAAAACTTAGATATTTTTATGCTTGTGCATGCATGTGTTTATTCTAAATAATGCATTCACGCTACGAGCATTGTGATCTGCTTGTACTTGCACACAATTGTGTTAAAATTAGTAAGATAATTCGTCTTCTTTTCTAGTCCTAAGAATTGGATCCAAGTACTACCACAATACTTAATTGTTTGGAGATGCTGCATAGAGCTACTTGATGACAAGCTCAATATGCAAGCAAAATTGCTGGGGAATTCGACGTTATTTAGGACTTTGTATTTAAATACTTTTCTTTTCTTTCTTCTTCTATTTTTTATTCTCTATTTGTATATATTTTTTGTAGGATTTTTTTCTTTTACTTTTATAAAAAGTTGTTTGATGGCATACAATAATCAGTGGTATGATGATAGAACGAATGATAGATATTTTCATGATGATAGAATAATTACTAATGAATTTTATGAGAATTGTGAAGTAGCGAACCAGTATAATTCATATAGAGAGGGGACTTCCATGATAAATGCATCATACGAACAAGATTGGGGATATAGACAGCAAAATTCACGTAACCATGAAAACCCACACTTCGTTCAAAACCCTTGCTCAAATACTTACTATGATAATGGGCCTACGGATTCGAACTTTTCTTGATTCGACAATCTTCCCTTTCGATCTAAACAAAATTGCTTTTCACCTCAAACTCATGAATTTTACTATGAAAACTTGTTAAAAAAATATTTTTCCCCCATTCCACTTATAGTTGCACCAAAGCCTAAAGAATCTACTGAAGACAAAATCTTAAAACTACTTCTTCAAGAACTTGATAAAATGAATGAGCAGCTTCTAATTCTAAGAGAACAAGTTGCACAACAAGTCATTCATCCAAATGAGAAACATGACGAACCTCCTAGTCAACCATGCATGGACTCTATGTATTTTTCTAAGAATTATGATGAAATCATCTCGATTAAAGAAGAACAAGTAGAGGATGAAATGCATGCAGATACACAAGTGCAGATTCCAAACCAAGAATATTGCGAAGTCGTTCTGAAAGATGAGAATCAAGAGGAGAATGAGGTGCAGGATGACGGCAGTGAGAAAATTCTAAATCAGTCAAAACCTGAGAAAGTTCATATGAAAGTAGTGTGAAAGAGATGATGATCAACACATCCGAGGAAGCAAAGATAGAGAAGTCATCCATACAATTTGAGTTGCACAAGCCATCATTAGTTTTTTGCAAAGAGAAGATGAACATTGCATTAATCTTAAAGAGATAGACATTGATGAACATAACTTTAAGAAAAATTTTCTCCCTTTCTATTTAGATCCTTATTTAGATACTAATAGCATGTATCATTTTGCAGAAAACCATAACAACATGGTGTTGCAGAAAAAGTTATTGGATATCATGTCTGGTGATCGTCTAAGTTTCATATGCATGCCGAATGCGACACAAGAGAACTTAGAGAAAAACCCACATGAACTTGTATTTGCAAGATTGGGTATTGGTTGACCCAATTTCAATAGTCTCGCTGAAGACGTTAAATTTAGCGTTTCTTGGGAGGCAACCTAGGGTTTAGTTAGGGAAGTATTACTTTCTTTCTAGTATTTTTAATTTTTATTTTTAGGATTTTGATGCTTTTCGACTTAGAGTTTTCGTTTGGTATTTTGCAGGAACTCACTCAGGAAGAATGTAATTTAAAAGCCTCTGCAAATTAGCAGGGAAGTTGATAAATATCACTGAAAGTACATGCTTATTGATTCATGTTTGATTGAATGAATTGTCCTTGACATTGAAGACAATTTTAATTTTAAATGTGGGGGTGAATACGTTTCATTATTTCTTTGATTACCCTTTTGATTGAAAGAGTACGAGCTGAATGAGTATTGTGCTAAAATTTTCACATTTTTTTAAAAAAAATTACTAAATTTTGTTGAAAATATGCATGATTGTTGACACTAGATTGATTTAGACTCCACTTTAAACTATTGGTTGTTCCTTTAAGTAAACCATAATTGGAATTTCTAAAACTTTGAGTTATGTAATTAACTGAACTTTAGAGATGTTAAATTTATTTTTGAATATGTACGTGTTGAAAATATCCATATTTATTTCTTAGATTATTTGATGAAATTGATACATCAAGGTATCAATTCTATTTTCTTTCAAAATCAGATTAATCCTCTCTAATTTGTCAAAGGTTAATTTTAATACATAATTGGTAATTTAAAAAGGTAGTTTTTTCCTTATATATGAAAATTTTATTCTGGTTGAAGGATTTCCAAAGCTAATGTTCAACCTGACTTGTTTATGGGACATAATTAAGGCATTCCTTCTTCTAATGAGCTTATCTTTGAGAGCATAGCTGTTGTTTACCCTCATCGAGCATGAATTTAAATTTTCTTCTCTAAACCTTTATTCCCACCTTTGAATTGAATCGACTTTAAATTTGAATCTAGAGATGAAAAGAATGATGGGAATGAGGTCAACCACATGGCTAGTGCATTCATGAAAATGACTCCCTAGATACCCTGAAATATGGTGAGGGAATTTGTTTATGGAAAAAAAAGTTTCCTAAATACCCTGAAATATGGTAAGGAAAATTATTGCCAGACTTGGTTTAAAAAAATCTAAAAAAAATATGTCAAACCAAGGGTAAGAGCCGGCTTAAAAAAGGTACTAAGTATGGGGGTAAAATTATTTCCTGTTGTAAAATGAGACTCAAATCAATGTGGAAACAGTTCAATTTTTGAAATTTTTTTGAATTTTTATTTCTTGTGCTAAACCTAATCATTGTCCCCCAAAGTCCTTATGATCCATAAATTGGTTGATTGAGTTGGTAGAGAAAATTTGGATGCAAGACTTTGACGAAATGTATATGAAGTAATTTGATTGATATTTTTCTGCATTACTACTATTACTTGAATTTTTAAATGTGTGTATTGAATAACCAGATAAAAGGGAAGGATATTTGATAACAAGGAGTTTATATTGCGGGACTTTTTGAACTCTTAGTGATTGAAAGCAGAAATGGTAACAGGTTGTACAATATTAATCTAATAAAAAGAGATTTTTGATTGAGATTTTGACGAGTGCTCTGTTTCAAAGTCTTTTATTCAACATCCTCACTAGTTTTGATGATCATTTACATTTGATTTTTTCTCAAAGTTCTTGAAAGGCTACTTCTTGAAATTCTATGATTTGAATAATTTGTATTTGCTTGAGGACAAACAAAGGTTCAGGTGTGGGGGTATTTATTGAGTCACATTTATATTATGAATTGTGATTATAAATTTTGAAGAATGTGAGTATTTAAGATATTTTAAATCATATTTTGATTGATTTAGCTTTAAAAAGCATAAAGCACTCATGATTGACTGATTTGTGTAAAACAGGAGGAATACGTGCAATTTTAGTATACAATATGGACAAATTGATAAGCGTCGATGAAAGCAGGAGTAAATTGTAAATTCGAGACTCAAATCTGAAGCAAAACTGCATTTCAAGCAAGACACTATTCATACGCAGTTACTGATCACACGCAACTGTTCATGCGCACTATTCATATTACTGTTCATCGCATTATTCACCTCTACATAAACACTTGTAGGGAATGTCCTAAAGCATCTGAGAACGTCCTAGAAGCTTGGGTTGAGGTCCCGAGAGCGAGAGAAGGCATAGAACACAAGACAAGAGGAGAGGCGGCGAGTTGCTTGAGGCGGTCGAGACACCATCAGCGCTTCCAATCAATAAGCTTTCTTTTTCTTTTTCTATTTTGATTTAGTTGTTTTGTTTGTGAAGGACTTTGAATATAATATTATTTTGTATTTGATTTTTATTATGAACATGCTAGGCTAAACCCTTAATCTACGGTTTAGGATATAGCATATGTATAATGTGGAGGATATTGTGGTTTGATTTATTTATGAATGATATTTTATGTTAATTTAATATCTTGTGATTTAATACTTGCTTGGTATGAAGGTCTGTGCTTTGGCGATGATTCCCATATATTAGGTGATGGAACCGAAAGGTGGAAGTCTAATATATTAAAATCAAGATATTAAACTTGAAAATCTACGACCATGAGAATAAGTATGATGACCTTAAGAAATTTCATAAACTTTCATAGAACTCAATAGATTCTAATCGACTTAATCTCATAAGAATAAGTGGTTAAGAAGATTAGAGTACGACTTGTAGGTTTCGAGAGAAGGTACAAAGATAATTTAGGGATAGTTCTTCTTTAATATATAATATCTAGATTAAATAAACACTCTACGTTCCACAGATCAACTCTTCTTTTTCATATTCTTTCTTCTCCTTATCTTATCTGGTTAGAAAGTGTTTAGATACAACTTAAGTCCCGAATTCCCTATGGATCAATATTTATATACTACAATTTATGACCCGTGCACTTGCGGTGAGATTGCGAACATCTATTTGATATGAAATTATAGGATTAAGCTTCTAAAAATATATTCTCCAATCTGAATGATCCATTTCTCAAAAAATGCTTCTATCATCAGAACACAAGGTGCTTAATAAAGGGTTAAATCAAATATCTTTGAATAGCTATTTAAACTAATTTTGACTAAAATCGCTCAAAATATACACCGTAAAATCTTCCAAAGAATGTTTCGAGAGAAACAGATTATCATTTATATAAATTATTTTATGTTTTCTTCTTGAAATACATCATCACCACTCTAAATATTCTTAAAATCACTATGTCTGAAAATCTGCTAAAATTTTGTACCAAAGTTAAGCAAATGATTATCTAGTTATTGTACATCACAACTCTATGATTATGTTCAAATATATATATATATATATTTCATAGTATTGTATTTTCTGCCATTATAAAATTATAGCACCCAAAAATTTAATAATAGTTCTGCTACTTATTAACCACGCAAGAAATATCAAGAATGACTTAGATCTAAGACATAAATCACATATATTATAAAATCAAGGAGATTAACTAAGAAAAATTTTATGCGGGAGTGGCTTGATAAATCCCTTCTTTTTCCTCATCCCTATTTGCATTGCTTCCGAAAATGGAACACCCAACTCACCTCTTCCTCCATATATTAATAGCATTGTTAAATAGTTGGTCATAAATGTCATCTACCATCTCTCATTCTAGTGATGAAATTCACCATTTTCTTTGTCTCTTTATGTTTCAACAAAAGGAGTTGTTCGTTTCCCACTTACATCAACTGTTACATTCTCCCTCTACAACAGTTTCATGTTAGAAATTTTATTAAATAAATACTTATATTTTTATTTGATAGCATCTTCAAGCTCCCAAGTGACCTCTAATTCTTCATGATTACTCCATTACACTTTAACATACCTTATTACCCTATTATGTAAATATTGCTCCTTAAAATCCAGTATTTTGATTGAGTTTCCTCTTACATTAAGTTATCCAAGATTGGTAGTTAATTCACTATAAGCACATGGGAATGATCTGACATATATTTTTTCAACATTGAAATGTGGAACATATTATGCACTGCAGCTAGTGAGGCTTGTAGTAATATTCAATAAGCTACTATTTTAACTTTCTCTAAAACTTCATATGGTCTAATATAATGAGGATTGAGCTTTCCCCTTTTGCTAAACTTCATCACTCCTTTCATAGACGACACACTTACATATACCTTATAAGTCACAGACAATTCTAAGTTAAGTTGCTTCTGATTTGCATAACTTTGCTGTCTACTGTGGGCAATAAGTAGTCTCTCCTTGATTAGCTTCACTTTATCTGTAATATGTTGCACAATATTTGGTCAAATAATCATTTGTTCCCCAACTTTACCTCAATTCAATGGTATTTTGCCTGGCTTCTTGTATAGAGCCTCATAGGGAGAAAATGTTTGTATAATAGTTGCTATTATAGACAAACTCTACCAAAGCCATATATTTATCCCAATTATTTTTAAAATCTATTATATAGATCCTGAAAATATCCTCGACGATTTGGTTTACTCACTCAGTCTGCCCATCTAGTTGTGGATGAAATGTTGTGCCAAATTTAAACCTCGTTCCCATTGTTTGATGTAAATTGCATCAAAATTTTAAAGTAAATATAATATCTTATTTAGAAATAATTGCCTTAGGAATTTCATGCAATCAAACTATCTCTTTACAATACAAGTTGACCAACTTTTCTGCAAGATAATTGCAAAACCCCTATTATATATGTATTTATAAATCTTTTGTATTAAGGGACTGTTTTAAGAATTTACTAAAATAAGGACTAAATTGAAAGTGAAAGACTCTTCATTGCACCAAATCTTCCAGATTGTCCAACGGCTGATTTGGGAAAAAATGACAAAAAAATGAAAACGAAAGAAAGAGAAGAGAAGAGAGAGGAGAAAAATCTATGAGAAGAGAAAGGGAGGAGAGAGAGAGAGAGAGAGAGAGAGAGAGAGAGAGAAGAGCAAAGGAGAGGAAGATAGGAGGGAGGAAATTTTAGGATGGATTTGGATTTTTTTGTTAGGGTTTGAAGTTGAATGATTCAAAAAAAAATTTGATGAAAAATGAGGTAAGCAACTTCTTTCCAATTTTATTTATTTTTCTTGTTTATTGCATGCTGTGATGGTGTGGAAGAGATTTAGCATGCACTTGAGATGTTAGGATTAGAAATTTTAAACCCTAATATAGTAGAGAAAAAGAATTTTTCTATGGAGATGAAATATGAGCATGGAACTTAGATGAATAATTTTAGAATAATATTTTGTTATGCAAGGCAATAATTATTTTTGAAAAATTGAGGTGATGTGGGAGACGAGTTTCTTCAAATAGGTGTTTGGAATTTGAGAATGAGAAAAGTAGGGTATTTGAGGATAAAATTAAAGAAAATTATTTAAGAAAATTATTGTTATTTTGATTTAGGTTAAAGTTAAAAGATATTAGAATCATGTAGAGCATTTTTTGTAAGATGTGAGTAAGAATTCACTTTTATTTGAATGCTTATGTATGTCGATGAATGTTTATTTTTTGAGCATGGATGTTTTGTAATGAGTTGAATGTTTTGTTTGGGATTTTTATGAATTTTTTTTTTTCTTGAGATGCATGCATTTCTTGGCTTTAATTATTTAATGGAGTTGAGCAGTATAAAAATTTATTTTGAGTTAATGATGGATTTGTAAATTTTTTTAGCAAGTAAATCATTTGAGTTTGATGGATATGTTTAAAATGAACATATAAACATGAGCATCATGTATGAGTGCATTGTTGTATGCTAAGCATAATATATGATGATTCTTCCGACTCAGAGTTACAGTATAATCGTTTCATATGTTTGATGATGGTAAGTATAACTGGCGTGTCGGGTGACATGGATGATGATAAAGATAAGGATGAGCATTTGCATTGTATGAGCATGTATGGATGAGCATATAAATTTTAAAAAAATTTTGTTTGAGTTATTTTATGAAAATGATATTTGTTTGGTCTAATATTTGAGTTTTACCGTTATCCTACTTCCTGAATTGGCCCAGACTCATGATTTCTTACATTGATATTTTTAGATGACAGGGCAAAGGTAGGAACCCAACACATGATTGGTGCTCAACAGAAATGAGAAGAGGTCATGGTGGGTATATATGAATTATTATCCTAATTAGTATGAAAGATCAAATAATTTCTTTTTGGGGTAAACGTGAGATGTAGTGAGGACTACTTTATAAAGCTCATTTATTATGGAGTTGATAGGTGATTGTTTATGTTGATGGTGGGTTTAAGGAGATTTGGATAATTTATTCTATTTAACATCTTTATTTGTGTGTTAGATGTTATAATAAATAGTACGATACGAGAATGCTTGTACAAGGTGATTCCATCTAACCCCTCAACCTCATGATTTTGGAAAGATGCTCCCAAAATTTTTTTTAATGAAATTTAACATCTATTGGCTAAGTGTGGAGGTTAGCCATTGGGGCATTACAGAATATTGTCAGAACAAAGTTGTGAATGGTTGGATAGAAACACAATGTTTAAACTGTATAAGAGGAGTTATAATAGAAGGATGAGTGAAAATTAAGATGAATTGAACTAATGTGGAGTATTGATTTTATGGATATAGATCGAAAATGATAGGATGATTTTTTAGGATGAAGGGAATATATTTAATCGATTATGCCCATTTATGAGATATGAATGATGTGTTGAAATATGTAGGTAAGGATAATTTTCTAGAGAGATGATAATGAAGGTTGTCAATGTGGTTATAAAATGATAAAAGTGAATTCATTAATATTTATTTTGTTTATGTATTTTGAGTTTTGAAAACCTGTGTTTTGTTGAATTTTATTTTGGGAGTTGTGACAACTTCCCTTGTTGATTCAGTATCAAGATTGAGATTTTACAATTTTGAGATTTAGTTCCTAATGTTAGTTCTGGGATATGATTATGGGGAAGTTGATTCCTAGTATTAACTCTGGATATGATTTAGTTGAGGAGGTTGATCCATAGGTTCACTTTGGACGTGATTCAGACAGGGAGGTCGATCTTCGGTATTGGTTGAAGATATTATATTGATTTCAAATAGTTGGTATTTGGTAATGGTTTGGAATTATGAATTGGAAGTTTGTGACTTGAGGGCTTATTCCTTAGTTCGAGTCATAGTTTTTCTTAGAGTTTGGGAATGAAATTCCTAGTTTAGTTGTAGATGCTTGATTGCAAAATTTTGATTAGAGGTTCTACCTTTTATTCTTGATTAGTGTATGGTTTCAAATTGAAGGATTTAGGACCCCAACATGGTGTTGGTGATGGACGAGATAGAATGTTTGGGACAGATCCTATGGATTGAATGTTGAGAGGCTTAGGCCCTTGAGTTGGTCGAATTGTTCAATGAAATAGAATAATTAATGATGAACCTCCTATGAGTTTGATAATGCTATGTGGTAGATAATGATGATAATGAGTTGATAAGAAGGGTGGAGTTAATCATCTTGAGTCGTGAAATATGTTTATACCACAAGATGATAAGTTGAGTTCTTTATAAGAACCTCATGTAGAGGAGATCTTAATTGAGGTGATTGGGTCGTGAGTATCTTAGATATTTCATGGGCTTAAATGAATTTGATGTGCATGTCCCAAGATGATTTATTGTACAAGTTTTGAAAATAAAAAGTTTTATTAGAGGAGTAGAATGTAATACTCTTAGTATTAGCAATTATATAAATGTGTGTACAATGTATCTTAAGAAGCTACATGATAGTATGACTTTTATGAATCAAGGATTGAATATGTGAATAATTTGTGAGTTGTGGAAAATGTGCAAATTCTAGTTATTGAGAACTAGATAAGTGAATCTAGATAAATAATTAATGAAAGGTGGGGATGGGTTTCAACATGTTTGTTAAATGATTTTAGATGTGTGAGAGCCTTTTACTTGATTAAATGACACATAATTGGAATATGATACTTGTATGTGGATTTTGAACTTGGAAAAAGCATAACTTAGAGTTAGCTAGACTCGAAATATGCTTAAGCATAGGTGAGATGCCTAATGTGCTTGAAATGGACTTATATGATTATGAGTGAGATTTGAATAATATATTTGATAGAATAATAGAATGAGCCTTATCATATAGTTGAACACGAAAGTATTAAGATAATGAAGATGATCAGGGATCATTGACAAGAGTCACGACTTGCATGAGAATAATGTTAATCATAATTGAAGTATGCATATGAAGTTCGAGAATGAATTTGAGATGATAATTTTGAGAATAAAGCCTTTGGGAAAAAATCGAATATCAGGTAAGTTGATTTCCTTTATATCTAAGCATGGATTTTAGTTGAAAATGATGTGTTTCCATGGTTGTTTAGGGAACCATCTTTACTTGCATGAATTTTCATGATTTGCGGCTTGTTAGAGAACATGTGAGTGTTGGAAATTGGGAATTTTAGTGAAAATGCACATAAACGTAAAAATGGAAGTGATTTTCCATTAGATAATGATGTGTTGGGTGGAGTTCCATGGATTTTAAATGAATTTGATTTGATTTTCATATGTTGTCTACGAGGTATTTAATGAAATGCCTAAGTGAGACATAATGCATAGAAATTATACATAAACGGATTTATAGAACTTTAATGATGTGAATAATGTGTTACAAATGCATGTGAGACATGTGTGATGGAATGTAACTTGTGATGGGCTTGATGAATATGAGTTGTATGAATTGAAATGAGATTTGTGTTGGAAACAATGTTTAAAACAATAAAATTGACCAAATCTTGAGTTTTGATGATTAACAAGAACTAATTTTGAGTATATAAAAAGTACTAATATGTTTGCTAAATGTTTAAGGAAAGAAAAGAGGTCAAGTCGATCTCCAAGTCGACTTGGACTTCGACTTGGGTGAAGTCGATCCCAAAGTCGACTCAAATATCGACTTGAGAATGAATCCCAAAAAGCAACAGGTGAAGTCGCAGGTCAAGTCGACTCCACTTGCGACTTGGGAAGTCAAGTCGCAGACGAAGTCGACTCCAGCATCGACTTGGAGTATCCAGAGCTGAAAAGTGGAAACGAACATAACGAAGTCGCAAACGAAGTCGACTCCATGTGCGACTTAGGCGAAGTCGCAGGCGAGGTCGACTCCAACTTCGACTTGAGAAGTTTTGAAGTCCAAGATGAAGATTCAAGCATATCCTAGACATCCATTTGAAGTTTCTCACATACAAATGAGCTTTAAAGACTATTCTTAAAGTGACTTAAGATCAAAGCAAGAATCCAAGTTCAAGTTCAAATCAAGTCTATCAAGCTCAAAGCAAAACCTTCAAGATAGCTTCCAAATGGAGTAATACCCAAGTCATGAAGATCAAGTGAGTCCAAAACAAGGAACACACATATTTTGTGTAAGGACTCAAAGCTTTCAAATAGTTTGCAAGATTCAAGACATTTCAAGAGTATCCAGGCCAAGCTCTTCATCGAATCACAAGAACTACAAACATAAAGGTCACTCAACATTCATGAAGACTAAAAGGAGAAATCTAAAGCAAACTAAGTAAGGATCAAGGCGTTTTTGCAATAGACCAAGCCAAGTCGCAACCCAAGTCGACTTCAGGATCGACTTGAGTTGAAGTCTGAAAGCCAGGTTGACCCAAGTCTCAGACTTGAGTTTCTGAAGAACCCAAGTCGCAGGCCAAGTCGACTCCATGTGCGACTTGGAAGCCAAGTCGCAAGCCAAGTCGACTTCATCTTAGACTTGGAGAATAACGGTCAAATTTTTGAACGTTGGAGTTCATTTATTGCACGCCAACCACTTCTACAACGTTCATATTTTCCTCAATCTATAAAAGGACATTCAAATGAACGTGAGAAGTAGCAAGAGACACTACTCTAAAGATCAAAGAAAGAAAAGAAGTGCAAGAAAGACTTTCAAATACCTTTTCTCCATATTTGAGTGTTTCAAAGGAAGAAAGAGCTTCAAACTGCAAGTTGCTTCAACAATCATCTTTCAAGCTATTTTTGATTTCCTCCTCGAGCTCAAAACTGCCTACACAAATCTGTAAAGTGTAGTTTTTTATTCATTTCTTTATTTGGTTGTATAAATCTTGATTTAGCTTGGGTAGCTAAGATCAAGTGTATGCAAAGTAGGGTGTGATTGGAGTGAGACTCATCACCTACTTGTGCAAGTGATTGTATATGCCCCCTGGAGCTTTGAATCTAGAAGAGAGCAAGTGGCTCTAGTTGTGTATGCCCCCTAGAGCTTTGAATCTAGAAGAGAGCGGTGACTCTAAGTGTATTCTTGGAATACATAGTGGAACCCAAGTCACAACGGAGTGTGAGCTTGGAAGAGTGGAGTAGGGAAGGTTTGCCCGAACCACTATAAATCTTGTGTTCTACTTATTTTTACTACTTTATCTTATTTGCTCTCCATTCGCTTAAAAAGGGGATTAACTTTTTCAAGGGGTTAAGATTTTTAAGTTTACCGAAGAAATTTTAAAGAACCCAATTCACCTCTCCCCTCTTGGGTTTAGCCATCAACTCGGGACCAACAAGTGGTATCAGAGCAGGTCTTTGAGTTTACCAAAGAGATCTTATCGATATGGCATCCCAATCTACTTCCGTTCCCGCTTTTGCTGAAGGCCAATCCTTTACAAGGCCACCGTTGTTTGACGGGAACAATTTTGGATATTGGAAGCTTCGTATGAAGCAACTCATCATGGCTACCGACATGGACTCTTGGATTGCTATCCAAGATGGAGTAACCTTGCCTACCGATGAAAGAGCTTCCAAATGGACCGATGAGGAAGTAAGAATTGTTAAGAGCAACGCCAAAGCTATGAACTCTTTATTTTGTGCTCTTAATGCTTCTGAATATGATAGAGTATCCTCTTGCTTGACCGCCAAAGAGATATGGGATACACTAACCTCTATCTACGAAGGAACTTCTCAAGTCCAAGGGACGAGAAGGAATATTTTGATTGGAGAACTAGAGAACTTTAGAATGCTAGAAACAGAAAATATTTCTGAAATGTTTGCTAGATTCTCTAAGATTACTAATGCTTTAAAAGGTCTTGGAAAAGCAATATCTGAATCTGAGAAGGTCATGAAGATTTTAAGAGCTCTACCCGAATCATGGACTCCAAAGATCACTGCAATTGAAGAAGCCAAAGACCTCAACACGCTGAAGCTTGAAGACTTAATCAGCTCACTTATGTCACATGAGCTAATTAAGAAAAGGAATGAAGATCAACACAGGGGCAAAAGAGCAATTGCCTTAAAAGCCGCACAAGACACCGATGACACATCTTCTTCTCAAAATGACGACGAGATTGCTCTACTCACAAAACGATTCAGAAAATTTGTGAGGAAAGGCAAAAATTTCAGAAGCTTCAAAGAAAGAACTCCCCGAGAGAAGAAGAAAGAATCAACCAAGTGCTACCGATGCGGCAGTTCGGGACATATGCAAGCCCAATGTCCAACTCCCGAAGAAAACAAGGCAAAAGAACAAAGAAAGGATCGAGGGGACAATAGAAGATTTCAGAAATATAAAGGAAGAGGCATGTACGTGAATGACGAGGAATCTACAACGAGTAGCTCCTCAACCGACGAAATCGAAGCGGAAGAATGTGCGAGAATTTGTTGTATGGCACAAATCGAGCAAGGAGAACAAACTACCTCAACAAAATGCACAAGCAATGAAGAGGTAAGTTCCAAACTCTCCCTTCCTAATTCAAGTTATTCTTCCTCTCATGAATGCCTAAAATGTGCTGAATTAGATGAGCTACAAATGGCATATGATTCTTTATATGAAGAAATGAAGAAATTAGGAAGCAAGTTTACAATTAAGAAAAAACAATGTGATGCAGTAATAATTGTAAATGGTAAACTTGCAGAAGAAAATGATTTGCTAAAAAAGGAGAACAAATCATTGAATGAATCATTAGCTAAGTTCTCTAATCCAGGAGAAAGTGTCAAAATGTTTCTAAACATGACCTCCCAAACACATAAAAGAGGTCTTGGATACAATACATTTGAGCAAGAAGAAAGTAGCAAATCAAATGTGAAATTACTTGAGAAATATCAAACTAAAACTGCATCTATATACAAGCCACAAAAGAAAAATTTTAAGTGGACTAGAAGACCAATGATTGAACCTTTGCATGCTTGGAGACCTACTCCAAGATTACCTTTGGCTTGTAATTTCTGCAATAAGATGGGTCATAAAACTTACAAATGTAATTTTAAGAAACTATATGACCATGGTGCTAAATTAGTTTGGGTTCCAAGAAACTCAAGATTTGGGCTTTCAAAGTTAGATCAACTTAGATTAGATTCTATTACTAACCCAAATGGACCCATAAAATGGGTACCAAAAAGATAAGATTTATTTCCTTATTTTTCAGACATGTTTTAAGGCAAAGGCAAACAATGAATGGTTCATGGATAGCGGTTGTTCAAGGCATATGACCGGTGAAAGAAGTTTGTTTCATAAACTTAAGCCTTGCAACGATGGAATGGTTGCCTTTGGAAATAATGAAAAAGGTAAAATTAAAGGTAAAGGAAATATACTTAGTACCTCAAATGCATGCATGGAAGATGTTTTATTTGTTGAAGGACTCAAACACAATTTAATGAGTATTAGCCAATTATGTGATAAAGGATATAAAGTTGTGTTTGAATCATCTATATGTAATGTATTTGATGGAGAACATATCATGTTTAGTGGTAAACGACATGGAAATGTTTATTTGGTTTCACTTGATGAATTGAATGGTCAATGTCTTATGGCCATTGATAATGATCCATGGGTTTGGCATAAAAGGCTTGGACATGTAAACATGGGAAATATGAAGACCCTATGGAAAAAGAATTTGGTAGAAGGATTACCAAAGTTGAAATATGACAAAGACAAAATTTGTAAGGCATGTCAAATATCAAAACAACCCAAAATGCCTTTCTCTACCAAAAAGGAAATTTCCACCACTAGGCCACTTGAATTGCTACACATGGATCTATATGGGCCATCCGACATTTCAACCATTGGTGGAAAGAAATATGTATTTGTCATAGTTGATGATTTTTCAAGATTCACTTGGATAATTCTTTTAGCTAGTAAAGATGAAGCCTTCTCTATGTTTGCAACTTTTGTGAATTTGGTGCAAAATGAAAAACAAAGTACTATTGTGACCATAAGAAGCGATCATGGTGGCGAATTCGAAAACAAACGATTCATGGAATTTTGTAATGAAAAAGGAATTCACCACACATTTTCTGCACCAAGAACTCCACAACAAAATGGAGTAGTTGAAAGGAAAAATAGAACTATACAAGAGATGGCTAGAACTATGCTAAATGAGAGCAATCTATCCAAGAAATTTTGGGGTGAAGCTGTGAGTACAGCTTGTCATGTTTTGAACCGTGTTACCATTCGAGCAATCTTGAAAAAGACTCCATATGAACTTTGGAAAGGAAGGAAACCAAATATATCTTATTTTCATGTTTTTGGATGTACATGTTATGTTTTGAACAATGGAAAAGCCAACTTGGGAAAATTAGATGCCAAAAGTGATGAGGCTATATTCCTTGGTTATTCATCAAATAGCAAAGCATATAGAATATTCAATAAACGAAATCAAGTTGTAGAAGAATCCATACATGTTGTATTTGATGAATTTAACCAAACTCCGAGAAAGGAGGATGAACTAAGTGATGCCGATGAGACGAAAGGCAAAGAACAATCAAAGGAACTAGAGCTCAAGTCTGAAAATCTCATGGAGGAAGAGGTAAGTGAAGGTAATGAATATTACAAACCTCCAACTGATTTAAAGTTCAAAAATGCCCATCCAATTGAGCAGGTTATTGGAAATATATATGAAGGAGTAAAAACTAGAAGATCAAAACAAAACGTTTATGGCCAATATGCGTTTGTATCGAAAATTGAACCAAATACCATTGAACAAGCTCTTAATGATGAAAATTGGGTTATTTCAATGCAAGAAGAGCTAAATCAATTCAAAAGAAACAATGTATGGCATTTAGTTCCTAGACCAAACAATCATACAGTCATTGGTACAAAATGGGTATTTAGGAACAAATTAGACGAAAGCGGTCTTGTAATTAGAAACAAGGCAAGATTAGTAGCCAAAGGGTATTCCCAAGAAGAAGGAATTGATTTTGAAGAATCATATGCACCCGTGGCTAGATTAGAAGCCATACGTATCTTATTAGCATTCGCTTCACATATGAATTTCAAATTGTTCCAAATGGATGTGAAGAGTGCATTTTTGAATGGCTATTTGAATGAAGAAGTATATGTTGAACAACCCCCTGGTTTTGAAGATAAGGATCAATCAAAATATGTGTATAAATTGACCAAAGCACTATATGGATTAAAACAAGCTCCAAGAGCTTGGTATGAAAGGTTGAACAAATTCTTGATTGATCATGAATTTCAAAGAGGGAAAGTAGACACTACTTTGTTCATCAAATATAAAAATAGCAATATTTTAATTGTACAAATTTATGTAGATGACATAATCTTCGGTGCTACTGACGAAAATCTATGCCAAGAATTTTCTAAGATTATGCAGAATGAATTCGAAATGAGCATGATGGGAGAATTAAATTTCTTCCTTTGACTACAAATCAAGCAACAAAGTGAAGGAATATTTTTGAACCAGTCCAAGTATGTCAAAGAAATGCTCAAGAAATTCGGAATGCAGAATAACAAAGGGGCAAACACTCCAATGAGCTCTACAATCAAGATCGACACGGACGAAAACGGTAAAAGTATCGATCAAAAGCTCTATAGAAGCATGATTGGATCCTTGTTATATTTAACTGCTTCTAGACCCGATATCTTATTCAGTGTTTGTATGTGCTCTAGATTTCAAGCATGTCCCAAAGAATCACATCTACTTGCTGTAAAAAGAATTTTTAAATATTTGATAAAAACTACAAACCTTGGACTATGGTATCCAAAGGGGTCAACCTTTGATCTAATCGGCTATTCGGATGCAGACTTTGCCGGATATAAAGTAGATAGAAAAAGTACCAGTGGAACTTGTCAATTTCTTGGACATATGCTAGTTTCATGGCATTCAAGAAAACAAACAAGTGTTGCACTATCTACTGCGGAAGCCGAATACATAGCCGCCGGTAGTTGTTGTGCCCAACTACTTTGGATGAAACAACAATTAAAGGATTATGGTATTGAATATGTTGATATTCCAATTAGATGTGATAATACAAGTGCAATATGTTTAACTAAAAATCCTGTACTGCATTCAAGAACTAAACGTATTGATGTAAGACACCATTTTATTAGAGAACATGTTGAAAATCATGATGTGTGCTTAGAATATATGAAAACAGAAGACCAAATTGCTGATATCTTTACCAAACCTCTAGCCAAAGATTCATTTTATAAGATTAGGAATGATATGGGGATGATAGAGCTTAACTAGGAAAAATACATAAGAAAATTAAATTGGAAAATGTCAAGTCGATGAGTCAAGTCGACTCCAGGGACGCCAGGTCGACTCCGCTTCAGAAGCGAAGTCGACTCCGCTAGGGTCGAAGTCGACTCTGCCTCCAGGCGAAGTCGACTCCAGAAGGACCGAAGTCGACTTCGCCTAGGGCAAGTCGACTCCGCGCGCGCGACCGTCCGACTTCTGAGCCTCCTTCTCTTTTTCTTCTCTCCTCTCTTCTTTCTTCCTCATTTTTCCGGCCTCCCTGTTTTTCTCCTCTCCTCCGGCGACAACCCTTTTCTTCCGGCGATTTTCTCCTCCTCCATCTCCGGCAAACCTTTCCGGCGAATCCCTTTCTCTCTCTCCGGTTTTCTTCTCTATTTCTCTCTCTTTCTCTCTTCATTGCTTTCTCAGTTTCTTTTCTCATTTCTCCTCCCATTCTCAAAAATCTCTCAAGTTCTTTCTAGTCTTCATTTTCCTATTCCAAACTCCAAAACTCCCATCTCAATGGCCCCGAAGAAAGCCGTCTCCAAACCATCAAAAAAGCCTGTGCCTAGACCTCCCACATCTCACACTGAGGAAGAAGTCCCTAGGAGAGCTAGGACACCTGCAAAACGGGTTCGAGAAGAACCCTCAACTTCTACGGGTAGAAGGGTTCGGTTCCAAGCTTCTACTCACACATCAGAACAAGCTACAAGGTCGAAAAGCCAACCTCATGCCCAAGCTTCACAGAGCACACAATCCGGGACAAGCAAAAGAGGCACTGCGGCTGGGAAAGCCCAAGTATTGAAGATGCCCACTACCTACTTCAAAACCGAGCTCCAACATAGCCGTTTCTACAAAAAATTCTACGAACGGAAGGTATTCATACCCAAGATTATAGATTTCAATTTCTTGAAAGAATATGGATCCGACATAGAAGATCTATTGGATTTTCAAGGATGGACCAATTTGCTAAAGGAAGACGAAAGGGTCTATCCAGATCTTACTCGAATGTTTTATTATCTTTGGGATGAAGAATATTTTGGAACCTTCGTAAAAGGAGTCGAAATGGATCTTGGAATCGGGATAGTTGCAGGACCGACTGAAGTAATGAGTCACTTAAGACACATACTTGGAGTCCCGTACGAGGATGAGCCTATCCCAGAAGACCTCACTTTGGATCAAATGTATAATCAGCTCACTCGGAGCAACAAGTACCATCCGGGAATCAAATTCCTTCGGTACATGGATTTGTCACCCAGACTTCGGGTACTAAGGCTTCTCATTGCCCACTGCATCTACCCAAAGGGCGGTGGAAGAAATCAATTGAATCCACAGGAAGCTGGGATACTATGGAAAGTGGCCAACAGGGTCAAAGTGAGCATACCCAAATTATTTCTAAAAGCCTTGGCAAGTAGAAAGGACAACCCACGAGGAGTCCTCCCTTATGGCACGTGGATCACAAAGATCCTTGAATTCTTCAAAGTGGATATTGAAGGCGAGCCTTTCGAAGTGCTCAAATCCACAAATGCCATAAATAAAGCTCTCATCCAGAGAATGAAGATAAATCTGCTTGAACTAAGGCATGAAGCTACAGAAGAAGAGCAAGAAGACAATGCACAGACTGAGGGGGAGCAACCTCCCGCGGCACCACTTGCTCAAGAGGAGCCAGCATCTCCCATATCGCACGGATCCTATTCTCCACAAGGGTCCGCTGCAAGAGAACGGGTGCCTCCAACCTCTTCTGAGAAGGTCACCCTAAAGGATTTAAAAGATGAAATAGTTGCTATGAGGGCAGAAATGGGCTATCAAGAAGACCGGATGACAAGTCTTATCACCGGCGTTCACAATGCCCTCGAGGATATGCACTCCCGGCAAGACAGAATCGAACGGGAAATGCGACATATTAGATATCATCTTGCCTCCGGCCATCACAAGAAGAGGCCCATGCCTGAACTCGATCCCTACGAGTCAGGTTCAGTTCACAGAGAAGCAACTCCAGATCACGCTTCTCTTGTCTATTCATCCACCCATCATCGTCCCATCAAACCAACTAAATCTGTCTATCCCATCTCTCAATTTCAATTTACCAAGTCTTTAGTACTTTTTGAATGATTGCCAAAAAGGGGGAGAAAGATAGGTTAGATTTGAGTGTTTTTATTTTTGGGTTGGGTAGTTTGTATCTAGGATAGTTTCATTTATGTGCTTCATTATACTTTGTAATGAAACTTCATATATATATGAAATGATGTTTGATATGATAATTGGTTTATGATTGATATATGATTGATATTAAAACAGAGTTTGAATGAATGATATATTTGATCAATGATTACAATACAAAGTACTCTTAATGATTAATAAAGTATTCAACATGATTTGCTTGAAAGGTATTCAAAACGCTCTGACCTATAAGACAAATGCTCTGTTTTTCAAAAGACATATGAACATGATTAATGCTTGAAAGGTATCAACTCAAATGAAGTTTTGTCAATCATCAAAAAGGGGGAGATTGTTGGAAACAATGTTTAAAACAATAAAATTGACCAAATCTTGAGTTTTGATGATTAACAAGAACTAATTTTGAGTATATAAAAAGTACTAATATGTTTGCTAAATGTTTAAGGAAAGCAAAGAGGTCAAGTCGATCTCCAAGTCGACTTGGACTTCGACTTGGGTGAAGTCGATCCCAAAGTCGACTCAAATATCGACTTGAGAATGAATCCCAAAAAGCAACAGGTGAAGTCGCAGGTCAAGTCGACTCCACTTGCGACTTGGGAAGTCAAGTCGCAGACGAAGTCGACTCCAGCATCGACTTGGAGTATCCAGAGCTGAAAAGTGGAAACGAACATAACGAAGTCGCAAACGAAGTCGACTCCATGTGCGACTTAGGCGAAGTCGCAGGCGAGGTCGACTTCAACTTCGACTTGAGAAGTTTTGAAGTCCAAGATGAAGATTCAAGCATATCCAAGACATCCATTTGAAGTTTCTCACATACAAATGAGCTTTAAAGACTATTCTTAAAGTGACTTAAGATCAAAGCAAGAATCCAAGTTCAAGTTCAAATCAAGTCTATCAAGCTCAAAGCAAAACCTTCAAGATAGCTTCCAAATGGAGTAATACCCAAGTCATGAAGATCAAGTGAGTCCAAAACAAGGAACACACATATTTTGTGTAAGGACTCAAAGCTTTCAAATAGTTTGCAAGATTCAAGACATTTCAAGAGTATCCAGGCCAAGCTCTTCATCGAATCACAAGAACTACAAACATAAAGGTCACTCAACATTCATGAAGACTAAAGGGAGAAATCTAAAGCAAACTAAGTAAGGATCAAGGCGTTTTTGCAATAGACCAAGCCAAGTCGCAACCCAAGTCGACTTCAGGATCGACTTGAGTTGAAGTCTGAAAGCCAGGTTGACCCAAGTCTCAGACTTGAGTTTCTGAAGAACCCAAGTCGCAGGCCAAGTCGACTCCATGTGCGACTTGGAAGCCAAGTCGCAAGCCAAGTCGACTTCATCTTAGACTTGGAGAATAACGGTCAAATTTTTGAACGTTGGAGTTCATTTATTGCACGCCAACCACTTCTACAACGTTCATATTTTCCTCAATCTATAAAAGGACATTCAAATGAACGTGAGAAGTAGCAAGAGACACTACTCTAAAGATCAAAGAAAGAAAAGAAGTGCAAGAAAGACTTTCAAATACCTTTTCTCCATATTTGAGTGTTTCAAAGGAAGAAAGAGCTTCAAACTGCAAGTTGCTTCAACAATCATCTTTCAAGCTATTTTTGATTTCCTCCTCGAGCTCAAAACTGCCTACACAAATCTGTAAAGTGTAGTTTTTTATTCATTTCTTTATTTGGTTGTATAAATCTTGATTTAGCTTGGGTAGCTAAGATCAAGTGTATGCAAAGTAGGGTGTGATTGGAGTGAGACTCATCACCTACTTGTGCAAGTGATTGTATATGCCCCCTAGAGCTTTGAATCTAGAAGAGAGCAAGTGGCTCTAGTTGTGTATGCCCCCTAGAGCTTTGAATCTAGAAGAGAGCAAGTGGCTCTAGTTGTGTATGCCCCCTAGAGCTTTGAATCTAGAAGAGAGCGGTGACTCTAAGTGTATTCTTGGAATACATAGTGGAACCCAAGTCACAACGGAGTGTGAGCTTGGAAGAGTGGAGTAGGGAAGGTTTGCCCGAACCACTATAAATCTTGTGTTCTACTTATTTTTACTACTTTATCTTATTTGCTCTCCATTCGCTTAAAAAGGGGATTAACTTTTTCAAGGGGTTAAGATTTTTAAGTTTACCGAAGAAATTTTAAAGAACCCAATTCACCCCTCCCCTCTTGGGTTTAGTCATCAACTCGGGACCAACAATTTGAACTTTATGTTTGAAGATAAAACTTCAAGTAAGGTGGATAAGTTTTAACACGCTAAGTTTTTCTTTCTGACGTCGTATTCAATTATTGAAATATGAGAAGTTGATTTTTTTGTCTGGCTATTTAGATTGTTAATGCATATGAGGATGCAGGAGGTTATTGATGTTATAATTGAAATTCTTGAGAATTGATTATATTTTATTATTATTGAAATGAAGGATAATTATATCATATATAAATTAAATTTTGAGGACAAAATTTTTACAAGGTGGGTAGAATTTAAAACCCCAATATATATATTTATAACTCTTTTGTATTAAGGGACTATTTTAAGAATTTACTTATAAGAAGGACTAAACTAACAATAAAAACTCTTCATTGCCCTAAATCATCTAGATTGTCCAAGACCGATTGAGGAAAAATGGCAAGAGAGAGGGAGAGAGAGAGAGAGAGAGGAGAAAGGAGGAAATTTTAGGGTGGATTTGGATTTTTTTGGGTAAGGTATGAAGATGGAGGATTTGGGAAAAAATAGATGAAAAATGAGGTAAGCAACTTCTTTCCAATTTTTCTTATTTATTGCATTTATTTAATATATTGTGATGGTATGGAAGAGATTTAATATGAAATTGAGATGTTAGGGATAAAAAATTTAAACCTTAAAAGGGCAGAGAAAAGGAATTTTTCTATGGAGACAAAATATGAGCATGCAATTTAGATGAATAATTTTAGAATGGTATTTTATTGTGAAAGGCAATAATTATTTTAGAGAATTTGAGGTGATGTGGGAGATGGGTATCTCTAGATAAGTATTTGGAACTTCAGAATGAGAAAAATAGGATATTTGAGAATGGAATTAAAGAAAATTATTTTTTTAAAAATTTAAGAATATTATTGTTATTTTTACGTAGATTAAAAAGAAAAGATATTGGAATCATGTAGAGCCTAAAGTTGGAGATTTGGAATTTTTGCTTAATAGATAAGTAGGAAAATTTTACTTTTATTTAGATGCTTATGGATGTTGATAGACGTTTATTTGTTGGGCTTGGATGTTTTGTATTTGAGATTTTTATAAAAACTTTTTGTTGAGATGTATAATTTTCTTGGCTTTAAGTATTTAATTGAGTTGATCAGTATGAGAAATTTATTTTGAGTTGATGATGGATTTATAACTATATTTAACAAGTAAATTGTTTGAGTTTGAGGGATATATTTAAAGTGAGCATGGGCATGATGTTTGAGTGCATTGCTGTATGTTGAACATAGCATATGATGATTTTTCGGGCGAGTAGGAGAATAAGAAGAGTTATGGTTACTGCGGTATAACCATGTAATATGTTTGACGATTATGTGTCTACCTGGTGCATCGGGTGATATGGATGATGATAAAAATGAGGATGAGCATTTGCATTGCGTTAGCAATTGAAGCATGAGTGTTTACATGAGCACAGTATAGATGAGCATATGAAGTTTAGAGATTTTCGATGTTTGAGTTATTTTGTGGAAATGATGTTTGTTTATTTTAATATTCGAGTTTTACTGTTATCCTACTTACCATGTGGTCCGGACTCATGATTTCTTATGTTAATGTTTTTAGATGACTAAACTGAGGTAGTAACCCAATGCAAGATTGGTGCTTGATAGGAATGAGAAGAGATCCTAATGAGTATATATAAATTATTATCCTAATTAGTAGGAAAGATCAAATTAACTTTTTTTTTATAAACAAGAGATGTAGTGAGGACTACTTTGTAAAGATCGTTTATTATGGAGTTGATATGTGATTGATTATGTTGATGGTAGATTTGAGATGATTTGGATGATTTATTCTGTTTAGCATCCTTTTTTTTGTTAGATGTGACAAAAAACAGTACGATGTGAGAATGCTTGTTTAAGGTGATTCCATCTAACCCCTTAACCTCATGCTTATGGGAGATGCTGTTGGATTTTTAAGTGAAATGTAACGACCATTGGCTAAGTGTTATGTTAGCCATGGAGCGTTATAATAGCTCAACATGATTGGCAAGAAATGTGTAACCTTCGTTAGCCTATCTACAGTGACCTAAATAGAATTATTTCTTACAACTATAGCACCCCGCCGGCTATTATCCAAACTGGTGGTCGTTATGGTAGAGATCCGATAGCATCTCCCCAGGATCTATCATAATTTTAAAAGTAAAATACCACATTTAAATGAAAATTTTCCTATGGCAACCCTAGATATCCACAATTAATTTATCAATTAGACATATGACAGTAAAAATCCATTAGATTATAATTGTTTCCATCATTTGCTTCTCAACAAAAGTAAAATACACATTTATAATTCCCAAACACATTAATAAATCCTCAATAGGTCATACATCATAAACTATAGAATATATAATACATTTCAATACTCAAAATAATTTATTCACACTTATATATTTTTCATCTAACTAACGCATCAATCTAAAAAAATTATAATTCAAAACTATACAACCTATAGCTGCAGCAATTTGTCTGTGATATCTACGACATTTAAAGACCAATGAATGTAAATTAGGAATTGTATAATTATTAATTGTATGCTTTGGGTTGAATGGATGAGATTAAGATAAATGACTAAGTAAGGTGATTAAGTTAATCACCCTTGCCCAATTTGGATTAATGTGCACAAAAAGACAAATAAGGTGTAGAAGATAATGAGTTGACATGTTTATTAATTCAAATATTTATGTTATTTTATTAATAATTATTGGATAAGTTAGGTTATTACTTGATAAATTCCTAATTTGAAGTATATAGGGCGGATTGATATGAAATTTGGAGGGTAAACACATGTTGACGTGCCCTACTTAATAAAGGTGTGGAGCATGATAATCATAATTAAATTATGGTGATAATAATTAAATTTCATGAAATATTTTCAAATGCTTATATCTTGATCTAGGATGATCATTTTGAGGTGAAATTTTTTATGAATGGTTAAAACAAGGTGTTTACAATATGGATGGATTTGATTAAGTTAAATCTTATTAAAAAATGCTAGACCTCTTATGGTTTAAAACCATTGACTTTTTACTTTTAAAAAGTGGTTTATAGCAATTAATGGCTCAATGTGAGGTGTTTTATGGAGGTGGTTTTGGGCAATTTTTCAATAAATAAAAATACAACAAAATAACCGAAATGCTGCTGCATTAAAGGACGTTAAATGGGGGTGAGATTGGGTAGCTTTTTATGTTGAAAAAATCAAAATGGCAGCTAATGGTGTGGACATGATTACATGGAGATGGGTGCAAATTTTTGGGCCAACTATTTTTTTTTTAAAAAAATTAAACAACAATATATAGGTGAAAATGTGACAGCACATATTAAGATAAACATTGCCAATTTTAAGTATTAAATGAGGTTAAATAAGTGTCTAAACTAAGCAAAATTTGAGGGAAAAATTTTGTTTGATATCAACTTGATTATCATATGATATATGTGTAATTAAAGGTTGCAAATAAAGGGTACGGATGACAAGAATGATGGTTGATTTTAGTATTTCTTGTATCCTGAGCTAAGATGCAAAATAAAAGGAAAATGCAGCAAAATGAGAAAGTATAGGACTGTTTTAAGGAAAATTATAAAATTACAGAAATTTGGAATTGAAATTAGTAGCCCTAACTTATAAATAAATGCCTTGAATGAACACCAATGTGGAAATGCAAAGTATTGGTGTTGAATGATAAAAAAGAAGTATTAAATTCTAATATGTTGAGTTAAACTTAATTGTTATAAATGAACTTAAAAACTTACCTCAAATATGGGTATCAAAATGGAAGAATGGTTATGATTGGAATCATAAGTTACACTAATATATGAATTGAAAAATATTACACCAAACTTGAAGAAAAAAGTGGTTTCAGTTAGTCTGATGTAAATTCATTTGGGTTGGAAAACCCTAAGGCATGCAAGCATTTATAATCTTAAGCATATGTATAAGATATCATTTTCATTTATCTAGGCAAAGGTAAAGAGAAGATGGAAGAAAAAAGTTGAAGCTATCAAAAGTAAGCAAGCAAAACCCTTGAAAAATTGCTTTCTCAATTGTTGACAATAAATTGCAACTTGTTTTATTTAAATGCTTTTGAAATTATTTAAGGATGATCACTCCTATAATTTTTGCAAATTGACTTGAATATTGCTTCATTAAAATCGTGTTGGAAATTATGGTTTAAATTATCTATCCTTGAAAAGCATGCTAGCATGTTTGTTATTATGATGCATAAGGAACTAGGTCCACTTTAGATGTATAAGTTGACCAGTTGTCCCCCTCTAGTGTGACCAAGTTGCTAACATAGGCCAATGGCCGGCGATGCCCTCCCTCAAATGGGAGCAGGATAATGCGATGGTCGTTTGACTAGCTTACCATCAATATGAGGTTCATATCATGTTGATAATAATGCATTGACATTATTTATGAAATGCCTATGTTGGGTATGAATTTGATTATTTGAAAATGTTTATACAAAAAGTTTACCTGAAAATGATGTAGCTTGCTTATTGAGTTAGTACTTATGTTTTGTTTTCCAAACCCAAGACAGGTATAAAAAGACTCCAGAGGAAATGAACGGTTTAACTGAAGAAATATAGTTCTTGTATTCCTTTGTATGTATCTACATGAATAGCTAAATCCTTTGGAAGTGATGTTTGTGTGTCCGTTTACTTTTTATGAAATTAAACATCTTTGATGTGATATGCGTGATTGGAATTCACTTCGACATGAAAAAAATTAAACTGTCATTTGTATGTATGAATTTGATATAACAAGAATGATGTGAAATTTTATTGTATATGATAGGAATGATGTGTTGGGAATAGATGATGGTTGTAAATATCAGAGCATGTTGATAGCAAGATGGAGGTTTTCTTCTTGCTTTCAACTTCAAGTTTCATTTGGGAGTCAACTTAATCTGGAACTTGACCCAAGTTGCAAGTGAAGTCGACTTGGGTTGCGACTTCACAATATAATATTCTCTTTGATTTTAAATATTTCGTCAATCAAGTACTTTGACATTTGTTATCTTATATCTTCAAGTTTCAACTTTATTTGTCTCAATATTTTTCAAAGCTTAAGATGTACTCCCTTCATCTTCAATCATGTACTTGGATATTAATCAATTTTAGCTTGATCAATAATTTTATGACTTTTATCATTGATTAAACAAGGTATTAGTTGCTTAAACTTTTTGGTTGATCTTTGAGCTTGAATCTGCTTATTTTGAGTTCCTTTATGTTCAAGTTGAGTACTAGAGTCGACTTGGTTTACAACTTGACCCAAGTCGCATTTGAAGTCAACTTGGGTATGCGACTTCATGGTTTGGTTGGAGCTTCAAAATTCTTTAATTCAGAACTTTTATTGCTTAAGTCACGTGGTTAAGTCGATTTCATTTGGGACTTTACCCAAGTCGCACATTGCGGTCGACCTAGGGTCCGACTTAGCTCCTTCAGATTCTTCACTTGCATCCTAAGTCACACGCTGAGTCGACTTGGGTCGTGACTTGACCCAAGTCGCATGTGAAGTCGATTTCGGTTACGAATTCATTTGCTCACATGTCCACAACTTTAGATCTAACTAAAAATTACCTGTTGAAGTCGATCCTGGAGTCAACTTAGGTATCAACTTGACCTAAGTCGATGCCTAAGTCGACTTGACTCTGTTACTTGATCTACCATGAGTTACATTTGGAAATATCTAACTTAAAATATTTCAACACACATGTTAATACCTTAGAGTTCTCAAATTTGAATAGTTAATCATCAAAACATGAGTTATGCTTGATTTGCTCCTTGTGTTTACAACACTTTGTAGAGCACTTAATGCACACTTTGAATGTTTGTAGGAGGAAAGATGAAAGCTCAATGAATGCTCTAGCTAATCACCTTAACTCCTCTTGCTATGTTTCAAATAGAGGAGGAGTTATTTTGAATGTTCAGAGGTAGTTAGCGTGTATTAAATGCGCCAACATTCGAATTTTTTCGACTGTTACAGTGCAAGTCGCTATTGGAGTCGACTTGATGTGCAATTTCGATCAGGCCTCTTCATTCTTCTAAGTCCTGCTTTAGATTTTGTGCTCTTTCAAGTTTCATCTTTGATTGACTTAGTCATTGACGTGACCTAAGTCGCATGTAGAGTTGACTTCGATTGCAACTTCATGTTTAGCTTGGTTAGTCAGTAGAAATATGCAATCTTGAGGTAGACTTGGCTTTGGAACTTCAACTAAATCGCTAGTGAAATCGACTTGGCGGTGTGACTTCACTGCTCATTTAAAACTTTGAATTTCTTTGGTCTTGATTAATTAAGTCTTGCAACTAAGTCGACTTGATCTTGAACTTCACCCAAGTCACTAGTAAAGTTGACTTGGGTATGCAATTTCGATTTTGGCAGTTAGTATTGGAATCTTACTCAGGCCTCAAAAAATTGAAGTCGGAGTCTAAGGTCGACTTGGCATTTGACTTCAATCAAGTCTCAAGGTGAAGTTGACTTGGGGTATAACTTTGTCTGTTCCAAATTGAGTCAGTAAGAATATGCAACCCCTTGAGTTATCTTAGCTATCCACTTTGCCCAAGTCACAATCTAAGTCAACTTGGGTCTACTACTTGACTTGTCTACATTTCAAACCTTGTAATTCTTCATTCTAAGTTGCATTCTGAGGTCGACTTGATTATGGACTTAACCTAAGTCGAATGTCTGAGTTAACTTGGCTATAAGACTTGTCCTACTATGCTTTGATATTTGGAATTTTTAACTTGAAATCATTCCACCAAAAATGTTAGTCCCTTCTAATACTAAATTTTGGATTATTAATTATCAAAACATTGATTGCTCTTGAATTTTCAATTGAGTTCACGACAATCTTTCCTTTTTGATGATTGACAAAACCAAGTTTGAGTTAACCTTACTCTTTTAATTTTAGCAATTTCAACTTATCATAGAATGCATGTTGTCAATTTTAGTCAACTCTATTTAATTTCAACATTATAGCATTAAATATATCAAACAAACAAGACAGATTGTTGGTCCCGATTTTATGGCAATAACCTAAGAAGGGAGGGGTGAATTGAGTATTTTAAAATTTTTGCTTAAAAAGAAACTTTCTCCCTATTTAGATTAATCCCCTTAATGAAACAAGCAGAGAATATGGAGAGAAATAAGATAATAAAAGCAGTTAAGCAAGCCATAACAATAGACATGATTTTTATAGTGGTTCGGGTAACATTCTCTACTCCACTCTTCCAAGCTCACACCCGTTGTGACTTGGGTTCTACTAATGTATTGTCAAATACAATTAGAGAAAAAGCTCTTTTCTAGATTCCAGCTCTAGGGGGCTTGCACAAACACAGCACAAATAGGTGACGAGTCACACTCAAGTCATAATACTTCTTTGCTTTCACTTGGTTTTGATTTTCAATATCAAACCAAGTATCAAATACAAGTAATGAATCAAATAAAGGAAACTAAACTTTACAATTTGTGTAGGCAGATTTCAGCTCGTAGAAGAACTTGTTGAGAGAATGAATTGATCAGCAATGTAGCTTTCAGCAAGTTGGACCAAAGTTCTTCACTTGAAGTTGGTGTAGATCACTTAATGCTTAGAGAGGGTAGAAGGTGAACACAATGAATGCTTCTCTAACCTCTAGCACAACCTCTTGATTGCTCTTTTATAATGGTGGAGTAAATTCGAACGTTTGGTGGTAGGTGTGCGCGTTTAATGCGCCAACGTTCAAATTTTTTGTTGTGAACCAAGTCGCATGTGGAGTCGACTTCGGTTGCGACTTCGGTCTTCAGCATGACTTCAAGTTCCACTTCAGGTTGACTTGGTCTTGGACATGACCCAAGTCGCAGGTGAAGTCGACTTCGGGTGCAACTTTACTTTCTGTATGCATATAATGGAACTTGGATTCCTTTGAAAGTGATCCTTGATACTTGTTAATCATCTCAAATCTTATTTTTGCCAATAATACTCTTGATCTTAAGTGCTTGTTCTTGGAACATGACATGTTCATCTACTCTTGAGAACTTTATCTTCTTGGCCTTGATCTAACAAAAATTTGCCTTCCTTGAGTTTGTAGTCCAAAAATATAGTTAATGATCTTCCCTTGAATGATATACCATCTTGGATGATTCTGTCATGGATATTTTCTTGTATGGACTGTCTTGGTCTTTAGCTTGACTCAAGTCGGATGCCTAGGTCAACTTGGGATTTAACTGTACTCAAGTCGCATTGTAGAGTCGACTTGGGAATGCAACTTCATCCAAGTCGCAGGTGGAGTCGACTTCGACTGCGACTTCACCTGTCTCTGAGCCTAAATTCAACTCTGGAAGTTTTTTGTCACCTAAAGTCGATCTTGGAGTCGACTTGGGTTTGCGACTTCACCAAAATCGCAAGTGGAGTCGACTTGGACTGCGACTTCACCTGTCTTGGTTCCCAAATTCAATGCTGGAAGGTTTTGGCCACTTGAAGTCGATCTTGAGGTCGACTTGGATATCGACTTCGCTCAAGTTGATGGCTAAGTGGACTTGGCCTTGCGGCTTGGTCTGCTATGTTCTGAATTCTAAGTTTTTATCCTTTAACCAAGTTTAACAAACCACATTAGTACCCAAATCTTTCTCAAATTGTGTTGTTAATCATCAAAACATGGATTGTGCTTATTTGGCCTTTCATTCCAACAATCTCTCCCTTTTTGATGATTGACAAAACCAATTTGAGATATACCTTTCTTTTTCTTTCAAAGATAGCATATCATCCTTGTTTTGGTGTTTAGAACATACATATTGCATTATCATTGCATTCCAAAGTTAAATGAATCAACACATCATTTCAAGCACATACAGACATGCATTTCATAACATACAACCATTGCAATTTTAAGCAAAACATGTCACATATATATAACCAAGCATTTGTATACAATATAAAAAAAGAAAATGCAAATGAGACCTAAACGTACATGCTACCCAACCCATGAAAGTAAACTAAGTCCTAAAAACTCAAATCTCTCTCCCCTTTTTTGTCAAAGAATCAAAAAGAAGATAGGGAAATCTAGATTTGGTAAACTGGAAAGCTAAGATTGGATAAGATGGTGAAAGGGTCAGTTTGAGAGGTCGAATGTGGGCAGATGAGTAAAGTGATAAGAGAGGTTGAACGGTGGGTTTAGCTCTCACGATTCACCAAAATATGGATCGATATCAGGCAAACTTGGCACCGAGCGACCTCAACTGCTCCCCGACATGAGTCTATACTTGATTGTCCATAGTTCTTGATCCATCTTGTCCTAGCAAGCATGCATCGCCTCCATCGCCGTGTGAATCCCAACCAACTGTTGTTTTAGACGGTCTTCCATTTGTTCAAGATGATCTTTGATTGCATGAACAGAAGTGGACTAGATTGGTGAATGTAGATGCAGGTTAGGAATCTGAGAACCCCTAGGAGAGCACGAGCCGTGAGATTGTGGCGATGCAGGCTCTGCTGGTGTAGGCGGTGGGGATGGAACCGCCTCCTGCTGCGGGGACTAAGGTGGCTGCTCCCCCTCAGGATGACCACCCTCCGCTTCGGGTTGAACTGCTTGTCCCATCCTCTCCCGAATTCGTTCAACTTTGAATTCTTCTAAGTTGATTTTCATCCGAGTCAAGAGAGCCCTATTGATGGAATTTGTGGGCTTCAAGACTTTAAACGGCTCCCCATCCAGATCGACACCAAGATAATGCAGGATCTTGGTGATCCATGTCCCATAGGGCAGCACGCCATGAGGATTATCCTTCTTTGAAGCCAGCGCTTCCAATAACAGGGTGGGTAAGCTGACCTTTACCCTATTATCCACCTTCCATAGGATCTTGGCCTCTTGTGGGTTCAGTTGGTTTCGATCTCCTCCCTTTGGATAAATACAATGTGCAATCAAGAGCCGCAGAACCCGGAGTCTGGGAGATAGATCTATGTGGTGTAGAAATTTGATTCCCGGATAATACTTGTTGTTATTCGTCAGCTGGTTTTACATGTGTGTAAGTGACAACTCTTCGGGAATGTTTTCATTTTCATCGGGAACATCTAATATGTTTATAATATGGTGGATTGCACTTTCTCTGTAATTCGAGCTCCCAATTCCTAACTTCAACTCTTTTCCTTTCACAAATATGATATAATACTCCTGATCTCATAAATAGTTGAAAATTCTTATCAAATCAGGATATATTCTATCATCGGCTTTCAATAGCCCCGTCCATTCTTGAAAATCCAATAATTCTTCAATTCCAAATTCATAATCACGAAAAAACTTGAAATCTATAATCTTTGGAACAAAAATCTTACGCTCATAGAAATTTTTGTAGAACCGGCTGTGTTCCTTCTCGGTTTTGGAATATGTTGTTGGCATTTTCAACACTTGCCCCTTCTGCGTAGGTGTTCCTTGCCTATTTGCAGCTGACAATGTATCACTGCTAGAACTAGATTTTGAGTGCTCTTGTCGGGGTGTAGACAACGATTGATTGACCTCCCAGAACCGCACCCGGCATCCCACAGATGTGAAGGCTTCCTCCCGAACCCATTTTGAAAGAGTTTGTTGTCGGCGGGGCACCCCCTCGCCAGTATTGGATCAGGATTGTCTGGATATGGGCAATTTAGAGGGCTTAGAACTGCTTTCGGAGCCATGATTTACAATTTGAAACAGGATTTTGAAATGGGACTTTGAGAGAGAGAGGACAGTTGAGAGAGATGGGTATTGTGATTCCTAGAGTTTGGGAACTTTGAGAGGAGAACCGAGAGCTCTAAAAGGGGAAAATAAGAACTTAGACAGATGGTATGCAGGCTGTCGGAGATGACAGAAGAGATGAGAGAGGAATCCAAAAAAATAGCGGGAGTCGGATAGAAACAAGGAAATGAGATGAAGAAGAATTTGTGAGAGAATTGCGCTGGAGAGAAATAGCGAGAGAGGAAAAACTGGAGAGAAGTTGCTGGAATGGAGAAAGAAAATTGGCGCCGGAGAAATAAATAAGGAAGAAAGAAAGAAGAAGAAGAAGAAAGAAGTCGTGTGCGGGAAGATGAAACATCATGTTGGAGTCGATTTTCCCTAACCGAAGTCGACTTCGCCCTGTCTAAAGTCGACTTGGATTTTGTGGAGTCAACTTCGGTGAAGTCGACTTGGGCTGACTGGAGTCGACTTGGCTCTCCAGACTTAGTTTTTCTAATATGCTCCCCCTATCATATTATGCTTCTAATCAAACTCAATCATACCTATATCATTTAAATGGTTCCTTTGCTAATGGTTTGGTAAAAATGTTTGGAATTTGGTCCTCAGTTTTAATATATTCTAAACAAATGTCATAATTTTCAACATGTTCATGAATAAAATGAAGTCTCACATCTATATGTTTTGTTCGAAAATGCAACACAGGATTTTTTGTTAAACAAATAGCACTTGTATTATTACATTTAATTGGAATTTCATGATAATCAACATCGTAATCCTTAAGTTGTTTTTCATCCAAAGTAATTGGGCATAACAGCTCCCGGTAGCAATATATTCAGCTTCCGCGGTAGATAGAGCAACACTAGTCTATTTTCTTGAAAACCATGAAACCAACATGTTTTCAAGAAACTGACATGTTCTACTAGTGCTTTCTCTATCTACTTCATAACTGACAAAATCCGCATCCGAGTAGTCGATTAGATCCAATGTTGACCTCTTTGGATACCATAGTCTTAAATTAGTAGTATTTATCAAATATCTGAAAATTCTTTTTACAACTATTAAATGTGATTCTTTAGGACATGATTGGAATCTAAAACACATGCAAATACTGAACAAAATATCCGGTCTAGAAGCAGTTAAATACAATAAAGAATCTATCATGCTTCTATACAATTTTTGTTCAACAGATTTACCCTTTTCATCCTTATCAATCTTGATAGTTGAGCTCATTGGTGGTTTGCGCCTTTGCTATTTTGCATTCTGAACTTCTTCAACATTTCTTTGACGTACTTGGGCTAATTTATGAAGATCCCTTCCGCTAGTTGCTTAATTTGCAACCCAATAAAGAAATTCAATTCTCCCATCATGCTCATTTCAAATTCGCTCTGCATAATCTCAGAAAATTCTTGGCACAGAATTTCATTAGTAGTACCAAATATTATATCATCGACATAAATTTGAACAATTAAAATATTTTCGTCCTTATACTTGATGAATAAAGTTGTATCAACATTTCCTCTTTGAAAGTCATGATCAATCAAAAATTTACTTAACCTTTCATACCAAGCTCGTGGAGCTTGTTTTAGTCCATATAATGCTTTGGTTAATTTGAAACATATTTTGATTGATCCTTTTGTTCAAATCCCGGAGGTTGTTCAACATACACTTATTTATTCAAGTATCCATTCAAAATTGCATTTTTTATATCCATTTGAAACAATTTAAAGTCCATGTGAGAAGCAAATGCTAGTAGGATACGTATGACTTCTAATTAGCCACAGGAGCATAAGATTCTTCAAAATCAATTTCTTCTTTTTGGGAATATCCTTTGGCTATCAATCTGACCTTGTTTCTCATTACAAGTCCACTTTCATCTTATTTGTTCCTAAAAACCCATTTTGTACTAATAACTGTGCAATCTTTGGGTCTAGGAACTAGGTGTCATGCGTTATTTCTTTCAAATTGATTTATCTCTTCTTGCATAGCAATAATCCAATTTTCATTATTAAGAGCTTGATCAATGGATGTTGGTTCGATCTTTGACACAAAAGCAAATTTTTCACAAATATTGTGTCTTGACCTTCTAGTTTTTACTCCTTCGTAGATATTACCAATAACTTGCTCAATTGGATGATCATTTTTGAATTTCAAATTAGTTGGAGGTTTATAAGAATTGTTACCTTCACTTACCATTTCCTTTGTGGAATTCTCTTGCTTTGCTTTGGCTTCTCCTTTTGTTCTTAATGTTCCACCTTTGGATTTCTTGATGCCTCATCTACATCACTCGACTCATCCTCCTTTTTCAGAGTTTGGTTAAATTCATCAAAAATAACATGTATTGATTCTTCTACTATTTGATTTTTTTCTTAAAGACTCTATATGCTTTGCTATTTAATGAATAATCAAGGAATATTGCCTCATCACTTTCGGCATCTAATTTTTTCAAATTAATGTTTTCATTGTTTAACAATAGAAAGTACATCCAAAAGCATGGAAATATGATATGTTTAGTTTTCTTCCTTTCCGTAGTTCATATGGAGTCTTTTTCAAGATTGCTCTAATGGTAACTCGGTTTAATACATGACATGTTGTACTCACAGTTTCACCTTAAATTTTTTTGGATAATTTACTCTTATTTAGCATAGTTCTAGCCATTTCTTTTATTATCTTATTTTTCCTTTCAACTATCCCATTTTGTTGAGGGGTTCTTGGTGCAGAAAATGTATGGTGAATTTCTTTTTCATTGTAAAATTCTATAAATTATTTATTTTCAAATTCACCACCATGATCACTTCTAATGGAAATAATTGTGTTTTGTTTTTCATTTTGCATCAAATTTAAAAAATGACAAACATAGAAAATGCTTCATCTTTGTTAGCTAAGAGTATTATGCATGTGAATCTTGAAAAATCATCATCAATAATAAATACAGACTTTTTCCCACCAAGAGTTAAAATGTCTGACAGCCCATAAAGATCCATATGCAATAATTCAAGTGACCTAGTCGTTGAAATTTTATTTTTGGTGGAAAATAGCATCTTGGGTTGCTTGGATAATTGACAAGTTTTACAAATCTTGTCTTTGTTATATTTAAAGCTTTGGTAACCCTTCCACTAGGCTCTTTTTCCACAATGTTTTAATATTTGACATATTTATATGTCTAAGCCTTTTATGTCATATCCATGGATCATTTTCTATGGCTCTTAGACATTTTCCATCAAGTTCATCAAGACAAACCAAATACACATTTCTATGTCTTTTTCCACTAAAGACTATATGATCATCATCAAATATATTGCATATAAAAGATTCAAATACAACTTTATAACCCTTATCACATAATTGACTAATACTCATTAAATTGTGTTTGAGTCCTTCAACAGATAGTACATCCTCAATACATGAATTTGAATTTCCATAGACATTTCCTTTACCTTTGATTATACCTTTTTCATTGTTCCCAAATGCAACCGTTCCTTCACTACACGGTTTGATCTTACGGAACAATCCATTTTCTCCCGTCATATGTCTTGAGCAGCCACTATCCATAAACCACATATTGTTGGCCTTTGCTTTAAGACATACCTGCAAAAATAAGGTCAAGTGAAGCTTTTGTTTTTTGTACCCATTTTATTGGTCCATTTGGGTTAGTTAACCATTAGAATCTACGTTGATCTATCCTTGAAGGCATAAATCCAATGCTCTTTGGTACCCAAACTAATTTTGCACCAAGGTCATATAATTTTCTTATTTTATACTGATATACCTTGTGCCCCATCTTGTTGTAAAAATTACAAGCTCCCGAGAGTCTTGGAGTAGGAATCCATGTAGTAGTTGGTTCCCAAGTTGGTCTTTTGGTCCAAGCAACATGATTTATTTTTGGTTTAGCACGAATGGGCTTTGATTGATTTTTGTAAGTCCTTAGAGCATTAGACTTCCTACATTCTCCCTTTTCAAATATAGAGTACCCAAGTCCTCTCTTGTTGTTTTGGGCGGTCATATTTAAAAACATTTTGACGCTTTTCCTTGGATTAAAGAACTTAGCAAGAGATTCATTTAATGATTCATTTTCCTTTTTAAGTTTTTCCACCTCACTTGTCAAAGTGTTCTTTTCATTTATTAAATGGTCAACTTTTTCTGCAAGTTTTCCATTCACAACAATTACTGTTTCACATTTTCTTTATTATGAATTTGTTTCTCAACTTCTTTATTTCCTCATATAATGAATCATAAGCTTGTTGTAGTTCGTCCAATTCAGCACATTTGAGACATTCATTTGTGGAAGAGAAAATAAAAAGATTTTTTAGCTTAGAGGTTACCTCTTCACTATTTGTGCAGTTTGTTGAAGTGGTTTGATCCTCTAAAACTTTTGTTGCAGCGAAGCATAGGTTGGAGTCTTCCTCCATTGTAGTCATGCAATAAATTCTTGCACAATTTACAGCTTTATTTTTTTCATTTGAAGAACTGCAAGTTGTGGACGTCTCCTTGTTGACGTACATGTCTTTTCCTTTTGGTTTTTGGAACTTTCTGTTTTCGCCTCGATCCTTCTTTTTCCTTCGTTCCCTTATTTTGTTTTCTTCGGGTGTAGGGCATTGGGCTTGCATATGCCCCATTCCACCACACAAGAAGCACTTTGTAGCCTCCTTCTTTTTCTCCTTTGAAGGTCTTGAAATTCTTTCCTTTCCTCAAGAATTTTTTGAATCTTCTTGTGAGTAGCGCTATCTCCTCATCGTTGTTTTGAGAAGATGAGGTGGAGTTATCTAAAATTTGTGCAGCTTTTAAGGCAATAGCCTTTTTGCCTTTGTGTTTCTCATTGTTTCTCCTCTTTATCAACTCATGTGACATGAGTGAGCTGATAAAATCTTCAAGCCTTAGCGTGTTGAGGTCCTTTGCTTTCTTAATGGTCGTGATCTTCGGAGTCCATAATTTGGATAGTGCTCTTAGTATCTTCATAACCTGCTCAGATTCAGAAATAGCTTTCCCGAGACCTTTCAAGGTATTAGTAATTTTAGAAAATCTAGCAAATATTTCAGAAATATTTTTGGTCTCAAGCTTTTTAAAGCTTTCTAACTCTCCAATCAAAATATTTCTTCTCGTCCCTTAGACTTGAGAAGTTCCCTCATAAATGGATGTAAGTGTATCCCATATTTCTTTGGCAGTTTGACAAGAGGATACCCTATCATATTCGGATGCCGTTAGTGCACAAAAGAGGAAGTTCATGGCTTTTGCGCTGCTTTTAACGGTTCTAACTTCCTCCTCAGACCATGTGGAAGCTCTTTCATCGATGGGCAACACAACACCATCTTGGATAACAATCTAAAAGTTTATATCCGTAGCCATGATCAATTGTTTCATTCTTAACTTCCAGTAACCAAAGTTACTCCTATCAAATAGAGGTGGCCTTGTAAATGATTGGCCTTCGGCAAATGCAGAGGTGAAAGTTTGTTGGGATGCCATTTGTAAAATCTCTTTGGTTTAAACTCAAAGAACTACTTTGATACCACTTGTTAATCCCGAGTTTATGGCAATAACCTAAGAGGGGAGGGGTGAATTGGGTATTTTAAAATTTTCGCTTAAACAGAAACTTTCTTCTTGTTTAGTTTAATCCCCTTAATGAAACAAGCAGAGAATATGGAGAGAAATAAAGTAATAAAATTGGTTAAGCAAGCCATAGCAATAGACACAATTTTTATAGTGGTTCAGGCAACCTTCCCTACTCCACTCTTCCAAGCCCACACCCATTGTGACTTGAGTTCCACTAATGTATTGTCAAATACAACTAGAGCAACAACTCTTTTCTAGATTCCAACTCTAGGGAGCTTGCACAAACACAACACAAATAGGTGACGAGTCACACTCAAGTCATAATACTTCTTTACTTTCACTTGGTTTTGATTTTCAATATCAAACCAAGTATCAAATATAAGTAATGAATCAAATAAAGAAAACTACACTTTACAATTTGTGTAGGCAGATTTCAGCTCGTGGAAGAACTTGTTGAGAGAATGAATTGATCAGCAATGTAGCTTTCAGCAAGTTGGACCAAAGTTCTTCACTTGAAGTTGGTGTAGATCACTTAATGCTTAGAGAAGGTGGAAGGTGAACACAATGAATACTTCTCTAACCTCTAGCACGACCTCTTGATTGCTCTTTTATAATGGTGGAGTATATTCGAATGTTTGGTGGTAGGTGGCGTGCATTTAATGCGCCAACGTTTGAATTTTTCCGACCGTTGCGAACCAAGTCGCATGTGGAGTCGACTTCGGATGCGACTTCACCCAAGTCGCAAACTGGAGTCGACTTCGGTTGGGACTTCGATCTTCAGCATGGCTTCAAGTTCCACTTTAGGTCGACTTGGTCTTGGATCTGACCCAAGTCGCAGGTGAAGTCAACTTTGGGTGTGACTTCACATTCTGTATGCATATAATAGAACTTGGATTCCTTTGAAAGTGATCCTTGATACTTGTTAATCATCTCAAATCTTATTCTTCCAATAATGCTCTTGATCTTAAGTGCTTGTTCTTGGAACATGACATGCTCATCTACTCTTGAGAACTTTATCTTCATGGCCTTGATCTAACAAAGATTTGCCTTCCTTGAGTTTGTAGTCCAAAGATATAGTTAATGATCTTCCCTTGAATGATATACCATCTTGGATGATTCTATCATGGATATTTACTTGTATGGACTGTCTTGGTCTTCAGCTTGACTCAAGTCGGATGCGTGGGTCGACTTGAGGTTCAGCTTCACTCACGTCGCATTGCGGAGTTGACTTGGGAATGCGACTTCACCCAAGTCGCAGGTGGAGTCGACTTCGACTGTGACTTCACCTGTCTCTGAGCCTAAATTCAACTCTGGAAGTTTTTGGTTACCTGAAGTCGATCTTGGAGTCGACTTGGGTTTGCGACTTCACCTAAGTCACAAGTAGAGTCTACTTGGACTGCGACTTCACCTTTCTTGGTTCCCAAATTCAACGCTGGAAGGTTTTGGCCACTTGAAGTCAATCTTGAGGTCAACTTGGATATCGACTTCACTCAAGTTGATGACTAAGTCGACTTGGCCTTGCGACTTGGTCTGCTATGTTCTGAATTCTAAGTTTTTGTCCTTTAACCAAGTTTAACAAACCACATTAGTACCCAAATCCTTCTCAAATTGAGTTGTTAATCATCAAAACATGGATTGTGCTTATTTTGCCTTTGATTCCAACAGAGATGACATAGCATAAGACAACCATACATTCATTCATTTATTTGTAATACATATCAATGTCCATTCAAAAATCAAAAAGTTTGACCATTCAAAAACACAAAAAGTTTGTATCCATTAAAAAATTCAAATGTCTCCTAGACACAAACTACCCACCCCCTATATAATTTCTTAAACTTACTCTTTCTCTCCCCCCTTTTTGACAAACATAGAAAATGAAACAAAGGAATCTTCAAAGTGATTTTGGATTTGAAGAAATGGAAAGTGGAGACATGATACGGTAGCGTCAGAGGAGCAAAAGGATCAGATGAAGGAGAGTCATATTGAGAAGCGAAGTCATATGCGGTGAACATAAGATTGAATTTATCTTGGACAGTTAGCTTCGTAATGACAAACTCTCCCCAACAAGTCAATTCTAGAGTATTTTAAAATCTTTATGATCCAATAACTATATGGTAGAACACCCTAGGATTTTCTTTCCTTATAATCAAGGCATTAAGAAGTAGCCTTGGAAGTGAAATGTGAAGCCGATTGACTAGTTTCTAAATAATCATTGCCTTTTCTAAGTTAACTGCATTCCTCCATCCACCTTTTGGGAGAATGCAATGAGCTACCAATTGCCTGATCTCTCTCAGTCATAGAGGCATGTCCATATAGTGCAAAAATTTGTGCCCCTCATCATATTTGTTACTTCTGAAATCTTATCATTCTTAGATGGTAAATTGCTCCAATGATTTGAGTTGCTTCTATTCTATGTTCTCCTAATTTTATTCATGTCCCTTTCCCGTATGTACAAAAGTGGTCTTGACTCCAATAGTAGTAACATTGTGGAGTTAAATCGGTGTATACCTGACACTTCTCTTTGAAAAGCCTGGTCCATTCTTGGAAGTCAAGTAATTTTTCTATCTGAAATTCATTATCTCTTAAGAAATCAAAGTTTATAATTAGGGGGGGAATCTTTCCTTCATAGAAATGACTATAAAATCGCCGGTGTTGTTGGAGTGTCATAAAATATCCCTCAGGCATTTTCCTCACTTGAGCTTTAGACATGGTGGTTCTTTCTTCCTAATCGGACCTTCCTCATTGGTTTCTATGTTTTCCTTTTCTTATGGCATGAAAGTGAAGGCATTACCTTCTTTAAACCTAATCCGTCTGTCGGTTGACGTGGTTGCCTCTTCTCGAGGACACTTAGATGGCATCCTTTGCCTTTTTGGCACATCTTCCTTATGGTTGAGCATGACAACCTTAAAATCGAAAGTTTACTTGGTTTAGACATGAATTTTGGGGCCATTGGTATTGGAAAGAGGTGGAAATGGATTAGATTTAAGGGTTTCGAAGTGGACGTAGGGGATTTTGGGATAATTGACGAGGAAATGCGAAGTTGAAGAAATTTTCGAATCTTAGGAGAGAAAAGGAGAAAGGAATAGAGGAATCGCATTTGGCGCCTATTTTAGACCAAAGGAAATGTTGCATGTTTGAGGTCGGCTACGAACCCTGAGTCGAGTTCGAAGTCGACTTGGGCTAAGTCGAGTCGATTCGGCTCCTCTATCCCAAGTGACAATGCAATTTCTATTCTACTTATCTTCCCAAAAATATGACATTGAGAAATTTAAAACATACACTCTTCAAATAAACATGCTTTAACATGTTCATATTAAGCCATTATTTCCCTCCTAATTTCACAATATCAATCATTCCCATTTTCTTACTAGTTTTATAAAATGATTTTATATTTAATGGTTTAGTGAAGATGCCTATTATTTGGTCATTTATTTCGATCTATTCTAAACAAATATCATGATTTTTAACATGTTTTCTAATGAAGTGGTGTCTAACATCTATTATTTAGTTCTAGAATGTAATACTAAATATTTTGTTAAATAGTATTATCATACGTTATTACTATATCTCTATATTCTATGTCATAATCCCTTAATTATTGTATCATCTAAGCAAGTAGGCACAACAACTACTGACGGCTATATATTTGGCTTACATGGTAGATAGAGCAATACTAGTTTGTTTTCTTAAAAACTATGAAACCATCATCCTTTCGAGGAATTGGCAAGTTTCACTAGTGGAAAATTATATCGAAATATAGTACTGCACTCTTCAGTAAATGCCACAATCCCATGCTCCTCGAGTTTGTGCTTGTTTAGCAAGATTTCTTTCAAGAACTTAGCATAGGTCAACATATAAAATAGCATGTTGATGAATGGGATATTGACAAATAAGTTCGTAAGGCTTGAGATGAATTTTTTAAACTATTTTTGTAGTTTAACCTATATATGTCTCTGCAAAAAGGGCAAAGGAGGTTAGTATGGTGATGGTGGAACATAAGGCTTCTCCACCATTAGTGCAAGTTGTGACTCCTCGCCTTACTTCTGTTCTTATTTAGGTTTGTTGTCAGCTTCTTTCTTTCAATTCAAATCCACTTAAATTGCTTTCCACTCTGGAGAGTGGTTGTCATGGCTATTTCCATGGGTTGACTTTAGGTTGACTAGGTCGTTGACCTTGATTTCTTTGAGATAAGGTTAAGGCTTGTTGAGCAATTTGATTTTTGAGGATTTTTATGTGAGTTTGCAATAACTCAATTTGTTTCCTATGGAATTGGAGTTGTTGCTAGACTGCCTCTTTGATTTTCTTTTAGGATATGAGCATGATTTTAATGAGAGATTCATTAGTCAGAGTTGAGTTTGGTGCAAGTAAAGCTGGCTGAGATTGATATGTTGGTGTATTTAGTGATCTTTTCAGGAAACCAGGTGGTCAATTTGATTGAGTAAAGTTTCGAGCGTTAGACTTATTTGACCAAGAGAAGCTAGGGTGGTTGCTCCATCTAGGATAATAGGTATTGGAATAGGGATTACAACAAGGGTTAGTGTTGTAAGAGTTGCTACTTGTATAAGCTTGCTCATCTGAGGTCTCTTGCATAAAAAACTACACTCATATATGTAATGAGATGCTCCACAAATCTTCCACGAGGCTTGTTGAGATAAAGTTGCGCCTTGGTCTATTGTTTGCATTTTCATAGTAAGTGAATGGGTCATAGGTTATAGTAAATAAATTATCAATCTACAGGGAATTCAGGACTTGAAACTTTGTTTTAAATGCTTTCTTATTGAGTATTTAGAGAGTGAAATGAGTAGAAAAATAGAAAAGTGAAAAGAGAAAATAGAATTTAGAGTGTATAATGGAATATTAGAAAGCAGGAGTACTTAGAATCTAGGATTTCACATGCATCTTTTGCAACAAGTATGTGGTATAATTATTTACTCCAGATATATTTGTTAAATGAAAATAAATCCTAATTTATCCTCGCACATTCTCTCGAAACTTGCAAGACGTAACCATAATTTATTCTTAATCACCTATTCTCATGAGATTAAGGATTCATTAAGTTATGTGGTCATTCATGAATTCCTCAAAGTCATCATGTCTATTCTCATAGTCTTAGATTTCTAGGTAATATCTTGATTGTCGTATATTAGACTTCCACCTTTCGGTTCTATTAACTACTATATATGAATCATTGCCAATGTGGGAGCTCAAACACTAAGCAAACAATAATTCACAAGATATTAAATTAACAATAATATCCCTCATAAATAAATCAAAATCACATACCACATTATATTATACGCATGCTACATCCAAAATCCTATACTAAGGGCTTAGCCGAGCATGTTTAAGTCTAAATTAAAATTAAAATTAAAATCCAAATCCATCTTAAATAAGACAATTAAAATAAAAAGGAAAAAAGAAAAAAAACTTATTGATCAGAAGCCCCGATGGTATATTGGCCGCTCTATGCAACTTGCCGCTTTGCCTCTTGACCCGCACTCCCCAACCCACAACATCTCTCTCTAATTTTCTCTCTAAATTTTTGCTGTCTGAATTTTACTGTCTGGAATTTTTTACCCCGTCTCCCCTTCTACTCCCCTTTTTATAAGTGGAAAATTGCGGTGATAAGCAGAAAAAGTAGGCAGCTTGAATTGCCTGCGTAAGCTTGCTTGCTTGCTGCGCATATGCTGGTGGCCTCACTTTATTAAACTCAATTCGAATTGCGTTGCAAAAAGGTTGGACGGCTAGAATTTTTAGCTGATAATTCATATGGAGAATGGACGGTATGTTTTGATTTCTGTAAAATGGATGGCTGATGGTTGACGTGTACAACTACATGCATGGTTTGAGAAAAATCTGGATGGTTGGATATTTTTTTAAGGCTGAGAATTTCTGGATAGCCGAGGATTGCTTTGGAAATATCTGGACGTTGCATGCTTGACGGTGCAAAAATTCCTAGCCATACTTGTGGACGACTTGATTTTAAATAATTCTGGACAGCTGCTTATGTGCTGATCACGTGATCTGCATGGATAAAAATTGCCTACGTGATCTGGATGGCTAGGATTAATGCTAAGGGCAGTGGAGGCATCTGGACGGTGATGATCTTGCATGGTTTTGAAATAGGCAATCTGGACGGTCTTGATTGGCTTTTCTGAAAATGGACGGACGGTGCACATGATACATGCTGCTAGTCGGTGCATGATTTGCTTGGGATGGTGCTGATTTTCTGCATGCACGATTTTGACATTAATTGTATCTACATCTTGGATCAACGGCTGAGATTTATTGTATGGGCTGTGGCTTGATAATCATGGGGGACGTTTGGGAAGGTAAAAGTTGTGGAAAATGTGGTATTTGGTGGGAGTAGAAATGGAATATTTTGAAAATTGTGTAATTGATATGAAATGATAGGGGTAAAGTTGAAATAAATAGGTTTGTTGGAAGGTAGTTGATAGAGAAAATGATTAGAATATAGGAGTAAAATTGAAAAAATATGATAATTGATTGATTAATGAGGTACTTTGAATCCGTGCCCCACCATTTCCCTCCCAAGTTTCCCATCCCTTATTCCCAAACTTCCCCATGGACTTTTGATCAATTGTTGTTGCTGAATATATGGACTATGGAGATGGTTTGATTGTGAGTTGTGAACAGCTGCACAGATGGACTTTTCTGGATATGTTGGATTGATCATGGGAAGCTGGAATTTTTGAATGGCCGCTGATTAAATGGAACGGTTGGATTGTGCAGCAAACCACCGCTGTTGAATAAGCTTTGGACGGTTTGGATGATGGGACCCATGTCTGAAATTAGCCAGCCTGCATAAAGAAATATTTAAATCATTAATTCATCAAATCCATTAATGGGTTATTAATATAAAAATTATTCAAACCCATTTGATTTTATGGCAAAAAATAAAAATATAATTTTAAACCAAAAGATTAAAAAAAATATTTAAATAACTTGAAATTAATATTTAATACCTAATTGTTTTAAAATCATATTTTAAATCAAATTTCACATTAAACTCAATTAATTACCCACTAAATTGGTATAAAAATACTCACAAAATATATCGAGATTCACCAATTATCATCCACAGCTTCCTGTTTCTTTTCTAGCAATAATATTTGATCCACATTGGCATTGACAAAGTTAAGGGCTTTGATCTTGTAGATGTCCCCACATTAAGAGGGCCCTTAGATGTCGCCACACTAGAAGTGATAGAGGGCCAAATCATCAAGGAATGTGAGTGTCTCCACATCCGTGAGTCGCATGAATCGGCCACCAGTAGCTGATTTGATGGCGCTTCTTATTGGTCGATCAAGCTTGCTGAAGAAATTCTCATTGGTGTCGCCTTGTGGAATGCCATGATGTGAGTTTTGCTTCAACTTTACATGTATTGATCAATTATGAGTAGTTATATTTGTGTTAAACAAAGCTAAATCAATCAAAATATATTACAAATCTTCTCAATCACTCATATTCACATGCAACTATCATCCAAAATAAATAGTATGAAAATGACTTAACATGGGGGACAAGGGGACAACACCCCAAAAAACATTTTAATTGATAAAGTTTTATGGATGAAAAATTAGTTGTAAATTACTAGTTTGGTAAATAAGATAATTAGCTGGGATATGGTCATTTGCATGGTCCATGTTTTGGCCCAACTCTTGTTGCCAAGAATCTTCTTAGAAGAGGGTGCAACCGAGTGCAACCACTTACCACCTCTTTCTCCTTTAATTTTCTTCCCATTCTCCTTCTTTCAACCTTCAACCCAATCCCAATGCTTTGCAAAACTCTTTGAATAATTTCGGGGATCATTGATTCATACTAAAGGAACTCAAAATCTTAGAGATTCAAGCTAGGGCTACCAAATTTTTAGAGAATCCTGTTCGAGGTAAGTAGATGATTTATTTTTCTTCGATTGGTAATAAAATCTTGTTTTCATATCGTATTATAGAAAATATGGGGGAACTGCACTATTACAACTAGTGATAGGATGTTCTAGTGTGTGAAGGGAGATGACTAGACAGAGCAATGAGAAACTTAAGATTTTTAGGTATTTTCATGGGATGATTGATGTATAAGCACTTTCCTATCATGAGAAGATATAATATTTTGAACTTGGTAGTTAAATGTAAATAACTACATATTTTCCCTATTGTGCCCATTACATGTTTAATGAAATACCAATATGATAGATGATGAAACTACAAATAGACATACTAGAAATGTTAATGATATGTATGTGGTTCGTGATATTAAATTTACGATTATTATGCTCTATTTCTTACAATTGGCTTGCGTTGCATTGATTTAAGATGCACAACAATGGGCTTGGTCACACTGCATTTTGTAGTCATTAGAAAAGAGTTGTGTGTGAGTGGGTTGTCAAACATGAGAAAAAGGCTTATTCTTGGCCCCTGGTTGATATGAGGAGAAGGTTATGTATGGTTTATTAAACACATGTAGTTATACATATACATCGACTTAATAGTGGGATGCTTCTCGGAATTTTTTTTGGAAAATAATTTCAATTTATTGAGATGTTGAGGTAAGTTTTGGTTGACCAAGTCTAGGACACTATCTCCTGCAATGCGATCTAAGAAAAAGAAGACGTGCTTACGGTACTTAAATCTAACAAGAGAAAGAAATGCTCCACCCAAATAAGCCACACCAGCTCGTCAGAGTAGATCATCAATCAATATGATGCACTTGGGAATTTGATTTTTGAAAACTTTATTGATTAAAACTATAATCACCCCAGGATCTTCCATGCTAAATCACCAAGAAAAATAAATCATAAGTAGAAGTGTACCTTAATCCATAGGAGTAATTGTTCTTGAATCCGGAGATTTTCTAGTCTTCCAAGTGAATGCCCTAGGGTTTTCTGGAGAAGGTGACTCCTCTTTTCTAAAGATGAAATGTTAAAAAAGAAACCCTAAAAGATGTATAACCTGGGGACCACAACTGTATATATAGCGTACTCATCTTTCTAATTTTTAATTTAGACTATCATAAAAATAGAAATTAGAAAATAGGCAATAAGGTATCTGCGCATAGTAGATTTATACTCTATTAGATAATTTGGGCCCATAAAACTCATGCGATCACTTTATAACTTTGGGTCACTATTTATGATAGCGTATATATAATTATTATATATGTAAGTCCAAAAATTCAATAATCTCCCACTTGGACTACATACAATTTTATAATTATATATATAACCTTATGAGCTTAAAACCGTTTGCTATCATAACCAAAATTATCTTCGAACAATCTCGTCCATTAGTTTTGCCAACATAGGATCAAAGCGGCCTTTGTCATATTCATCGTAACCAGACCCATCCATGGTTACATATATCAAACATAATCAAACAACATAGATCAAATACGGATGTGTAGTATGAAAATTACATGTAATGGATCTGACATGCCTATTTCTAACTGGTCCAATTTATTTGGCGATATCAAATCAAAACTAAAATTCTAAACAACCAAAATACTGAAAATTTTATTTCTGCAGAAAATATCCATAATTGTAACAAACAAAATGTGTGTCAACCAGAAAAGCAAAAAATACTATTGATCCCAAGTTTATGGCAAAACTCAAGAAAGGAGGGGTGAATTGGGTTCTTGAAAATTCTTTGGCAAATTAAAATTTAACCCCTTGTAAGTTTAATCCCCTGATGAAACGTGCTATGAGATAGAATGAGAGGGTACAAATGGAATATAAAATGCAAGCAATCAAACTACATAAGAGACAATAATATATAGTGGTTCAGGAAACTTTTCCTACTCCACTCTTCCAAGCACACACCTGTCGCGTCTTAGGTTCTACTATTATATATTTAATACAATCTAGAGTACCCGCTCTCTTCTAGATTTTAGCTCTAGGGGCATATATAATAATCACTTGTTGATGAGACCAACTCCAACCAACCAAGTCTAATCCGTTAGTGTGACAAACTCAAACCAATCAAGCAAAACTCGTTAGTGAGATAAACTCAAACCAACCCCGTATTTTGATTCTTCTTGAATTTGGTCTTAACACCAATCCAAGGAAATACACAAAACGAAATAGATAAAAGAAAATTTACACTTTGCAATATGTAATCAATCTGCTCCAGAAGCTCCTTATTATGTGAAGAAGATAATTTTGTAAGCACACTTGAAGTAGTAGCACTTGAAGCTTCAATAGTTGTTCAAATGACTTTGACACTTTAAAATATTGAAAGTGTAAGCTCATCTTCTATTTCTCTCTTTCTTTCCTTCTTCTCTTTTTTTCACATTTATAGTTCAATAATATTTATAGAGGAAAAAAATCTAGCTGTTGGAGTGGAGGTTGACGTGCGTTTAATGCTTCAACATTTGAATTTTCAATCGTTATAAGTTGAAACCTCAAGAGGAGTCGACTTGGGATGAGTGGAGTTGACTTGGGATAGGTGAAGTCGACTTAGGTTACGACTTCACTTTGGTTAAAACTTGCTATCCACTTGCTATCCAAAATTTTACCTTCGAAGTCATAGGTGAAGTCGACTTGGATTGAGACTTCAATTTGTTGTTTGTTCGAAGTTGCAGGAGAAGTCGACTTGGTTGTGAGACTTCACCCAAGTCGCAAGGGAAGTCGACTTGGGCTGAGACTTCACTTTGCTGAACTTGCTATATATGGACATGAGCTCTTGAAACTTAGTTATTTCACATTTTCATTTTTATACACGTAATTGGAAGTAAAATATCTGAGCATACTTACACAAATTCATTAGAACCTTTTTAATAATATTTCAATTATTTATTAATCATCGAAATCAAATTAATCTTTCTTAAAGCAAGCATTTGACAATCTCTCCCTTTTTGATGATTGACAAAACTTAATTGAAATATCTTCCCTTCTCTAATAAATCACAGATATGTCTACATGATTAAGCACAAAATTCAAAATGATATATGCGTTATTTTCAAATTTCAAAATACTTTTTCATGTAGATGTGCTCTCCCACTATGCATGAAAATACTTTTCCCCTTAAGTTATATGTAATATTATTCTCCTCTTAAGATATTTCCTTACTACTCTCTCTCTCTCTCTCCCCCTTTGTGTCAATCAATATAAAAGGTAGTACAAATGGGGCATAATAAGTTCATTTTGTGCATATAAACCTTCTATTAAGTATTTTCTTTCGTCATTCAAATTATTCATTTTGAGTCATAAGCATATGATCGTTCATTTAAGATATTTTCTCTGATACCAATATGATCATGTGACATAACTTATTTACTAATGCCTTTATATAGAAGGAGCTATGAGAACAACATACCTTCACTTACCTTTAATGAGAGTTATCATTATTTTGCTCAACTCCCCATTTCTTTTGCAATTTATGCTCCTTCATCCTCTAGATGGCTTTGCACTTAGCCGATATAAAACCTGCATCGCAAATATATTATCTTCTTTCTTTTTGGTACCTGTGTTATGGGTCTATTAATATTAGTACTATAAAACTTTTAAGAAGACATAGTTCTACCTTATAAATGTCTCCTTGGCATCCAAACTAATTTAACTCTATTGTCAAGCATTTTTCTTGCCCTGCACTGATATATTTTGTGTTCAAACTTATTGCAATAATGGCAAGTAATTCTAGCCTAGGTTGGAGTACCATGATAGCTCTTTGGTTACCAAGTAGACATCTTTATCCATGATTTATCAACAAGCTTCTTAACATGAGAAATTTGTCCCCTCGCATTTGATATATTAGAAACATTAATCAAAATACGAGCATTTATTTTATTTAATTTGATATTAATGTGTTTTACTTATCCAAGACCTCTCTTATCAACTAAATGGTCATTCTCAAAAATTTCTGCTCATTTTCTTCCGGGTTGGAGAACTTAGCCAATGAATCTTTCAAATTTTGGTTCTCCTTTATCAATCCCTCTATTTCAGTCTTCAAGGCATTTATATCATTTTGCAAGGATGTATTCTTCTCTACTAACTTTTCATTTGCAATGACGGTTGTATTGAATTGCTTTTTCTTTTGGGTATATTTGGTATCAAGGCTTTAAAATTCATCAAATAATGAGTCATAAGTTTGTTATAAATGAGCTTACCTCGATATCCATGGATGCATCTAATGTCGGTAGTTAGATCTTTCTTGTATCATCATTTTTTTCTCCAGATTTTTGGCAAGTTTTCTTTTTATCTTCTACAATGGCCATGTAGCAAACTCTTGCCCAATTTACTGCATTTTCTCTTTCACTTGATGAAGTGCTAGAGCTTGAGGTAGTATATTCCTTTGTAAGCATTCTTCTAGTTTTTCTCTTTAAAAAAATTCTCTTATTTTGAATTTCCAATTCATCCGGTGTGGTGCATTCGATTTGTATATGACCAACACCACCACATTTATAACATTTAGAAAATTCCTTTCTTCTATCCTTCATTTTCTTATATGAGCTAAAATATTTGTTTCTCTTCATGTTGGAGTATGAGCTTGATGTGGATTCGAGCTATCTTTCATACTTTTGAATGTAGTAGACTTTCAACTTCTGCAAGATTCTTCTTTCTTATTTTTGATAAGCTCATGAGGCATGAGCGAGCTAATCAAGTCATCTACTTTGAGCTTATTTAAGTCCTTTGCCTCATCAATTGCTGTGACCTTTTGATTCCATGAGTTTGGCAATGCTCTAAGTATCTTTATAACCTGCTCACTTTCAGAAATTAGCTTCTCTAGGCCTTTAAGAGCGTTAGTGATTTTAGAAAATCTAGCATACATTTTAGAAATGGATTCACTATCTAACATTCTAAAGCTTTCAAAATCACCAACAAGGATGTTTCTTTTAGTTCCCTTTACTTGGGAGGAACCCTCATATATAGACATCAATTTATCCTATATTTCCTTAGTTATTATGCATGAAGAAACTCTATCAAATTCTGTAGCAGTCAATGCACAAAATAAGAAATTCATAGCTTTAGCATTATTTTGGATGGACATGGTTTCTTCTTCCGTTTAAGTGGACACCTTATCCCCTTTTAGTAATGAAATGTTATCTTGTATTGCTATCCAAGAATCCATACAAATAGTCATGATTAGTTGTTTCATCCTCGACTCCAAGAAGCAAAATTATTGCCATCAAATAAAGGTGGCTAAAAAAAGATTGGCTCTTGGCAAATGCAGGTACAGAAGTTAAGTGAGTTGTCATAGATATATAGAAAAGATCACCTCAAATAAGATAGAGGTCTACTCTGATACTTCTTGTTGGTCCTGGTTTATGGCAAAATCAAAGAGGGGAAGGGTGAATTGGGTTTTTGAAAATTCTTTGGCAAATTAAAACTTAACTTATTGTAAGTTTAATCCCCTTGATGAAACGTACTATGAGATAGAGTGAGAGGGTGAAAATGGAATCTAAAATGCAAGTAATCAAACTACACAAGAAATAACAACATATAGTGGTTCGGGCAACATTTCCTACCCAACTATTCCAATCACACACCTGTTTTTTCTTGGGTTCCACTATTGTATATTCAATACAATCTAGATCACCCGCTCTCTTATAGATTCTAGCTCTAGGGGCATATACAATAATCACTTGTTGGTGAGACTAACTCCAACCAACCAAGTCTAATTTGTTGGTGTGACAAACTCAAACAAATCAAGCAAAACCCGTTAGTGAGACAAACTCAAACCAACCCCCTGTTTTGTTTCTTCTTGAATTCGGTCTCCAACATAGATCCAAGGCAACAATACAAAATGAAATAGATAAAAGAAAATTTACACTTTGCAACGTATAATCAATCTGCTTCGGAAGCTCCTTATTTTGTGAAGAAGATAATTTTGTAAGCACACTTCAAGTAGTAACACTTGAAACTTCAATAGTTGTTCAAATGACTTCAAAGCTTAATAAAAAGGTGTAAGCTCATCTTGTTCTTTCCTTCTTCTATTTTTTGTTCACGTTCATACTTCAACGATATTTATAAAGGAAAAAAGATCTTGCCATTGGAGTGGAGGTTGACGTGCATTTAATGTTCCAACGTTTAAATTTTCAACCGTTATGGGTTGAAGTCACAAGTGGAGTTGACTTGGGTTGCGACTTTGCTTTGGTTAGAACTTGCTGTCCAAAATTTTACCTTCGAAGTCGCAGAAAAAGTCGACTTGGGTTGAGACTTCACCCAAGTAGCAAGTGAAGTCGACTTAGGATGGGACTTCACTTTGCTATTTGTCCAAAGTTGCAAGCGAAATCGACTTGGCTGTGGGACTTCACCTAAGTTGCAAGTAAAGTCGAATTGGGCTAAAACTTCACTTTGCTAAACTTGTTATATGTGGACATGAGCTCTTAAAACTTAGTTATTTTCATTTTCATACACATAATTGGAGATAAAATATCTGAGCATACTTACACAAATTCATTATAATCTTTTTAATGATATTTCAATTATTTATTAATCGTCAAAATCAAATTAATCTTTCTTAAAGTAAGCATATGATCAATAAATATAAACTCCCACTAAACCAGAGTATCATCAAATGATACAACACCTATGTGAGCAGTATGCTCATTAAAGACTTTGGGTGGTAGTCCCTTAGTCAGCGGATCCGCAATCATATAGTTTGTTCGTACGTGCGTTATAGACATTTGACCTTCCTAAATTCTTTCCTTAACAAATAGGAACTTGAAGTCAATAAATTTTGACTTCGTGGAGCTCCTATTGTTGTTGAAATATAAGACTGCTGAGTTATTGTCACAAAATAACTTGAGCGGTCTTTCAATTCCATCCACAATCTGCATCCCTACGATAAAATTTTCCTGCCATATGGCCTGATTGGATTCCTCGAAATATGCTATAAATTCAGTTGCCATAGTGAAAGGAGCAACGAGTGTCTACTTAGTACTCCTCCAAGAGATAGCTCCTCCAGCAAGTAGATAAATATATCTAAGACTGTCTTGGCATCCAACATGGTCGGAATCCAAATATCCAATGATCTCTATGTTATTCGACCTCCTGTATGCAAGCATGTAGTGTTTTGTTCTCTTAAGGTATCTCAATAACCTTTTGACTGCTTTCTAATAATCCATTCCCGAATTACTCAAGTATCTTCCTAACATCCCAACAATGAATGCTATATCTAGACATGTACAAACTTGGGTATACATCAAACTTTCCACTACTGAAGTATAAGAGATCTTTTATATTTTCTTAGATTTAAAATCATTCTTAGGGCACTGATCGAGACTGAATTTGTCTCCCTTGGCAACAGGGGTATCTCCTGGTTTATAATCCTACATGCCAAAATTTTCAAGTACTTTTTCAATATAAGCCTTTTGTGATAATCCAAGAATACGTTGAGAACGGTGCCAATGTATTTGAATTTCTAATACCAAAGTTGCTTCATTAAGATTTTTCATCTCAAATTTGTTTGATAGAAATCTCTTACTTTCGTACAATAAGCCTATATCAATACTGACAAGCAGTATATCATTAATATATAAAATCAGAAAAATGTGTTTACTCCCACAGAACTTTTGGTATACATAATCATCGACCATATTCATCTCGAAATCGAAAGAGATGATAACTTGATGAAATTTGTACTACTATTGACGAGAAGCTCGCTTGAGCCCATGAATGGATTTTTTTAGTTTACAAACCAATCATTTTGCATTTTTGGCCACGAAAATTTTTGATCGCACCATATAAATGGTGTCATCCATGTCACCATTGAAAAACACAGTCTTTACGTCCATCTGATGTAGTTCAAGTTCAAAATGTATCATTAAAGTCATTATTACCCTAAAAGAGTCTTTCAATGAAACTGGAGAGAAATTCTCTTTATAATCAATGTCTTCCTTTTGAGTAAAGCTCTTTGCGAAAAGACGAGCATTATACCTTTCCACATTACCTTTTGAATCCCTTTTGGTTTTAGATATTCATTTACAACCACTAGGCTTTGCATCTTCAGGCAATGAGATGAGTTCACAAACGACATTGTCTTTCATGGACTTAATCTCTTCATCCATAGCATTAATCCACTTTTGAGAATTTTTGTTTTGCATTGCTGATGAGCTACGTATATGTCTATTAAAATTGCTCGCTTTTAATGCAAGTATACGTGCCAAATCAAGTAATAAAGCGTGAGTAGAGTCTCATTCCTACAAGGAAATGGTCTAACTAGGATTATTAATTAGTTTAGTTGCCTTCGGTGCGTAGAGAATTTGGATTTCAAACTTAACACTAATTCTATCAATTGCAATAAGAAAAGATAAAAGAGTTTCACAGAACAACTGGAATACTAAAAGGAGTTATCAATTAGGGATGACATATGGATAGTTTGGAATTCTTGAATCTAAACTGTATTGCATTGATTCTTTTTCATTAGGTTGTGCAGGGATTGATAATTCTCAAAATTTTCATTTAATTTCATATAAAATTCACACCGTTAAATATTAAAATGTTAAGTAAATGCAGATTTTATGTGAAATTTTATAAAAAGTACATTTTTTTAAAAAATCTTTAATTTTGCTATAAATTGGGTCATTTTGCAATATTTTTGAAAATATAGAATTGTAAAAATAATTACACATGCTGAAAGGGATTAAATAGGCTCACTTTCAAATATGGGTAAACCGTTATAAAATCTTAAGATAAAATAAAAAAAATTCAAAAAGGGCTAAAAAGTAAATTAAAAAAATCTCTGCGAGTTTATTAAAATTATTTTGACAAAAATTAAATATTTAAATCCATGTCTTCGTTTGTTGCATGAGTATACGCGACTGCACACCTCCGGGCAACCATTTCTGGTACTCCATCACCCCCAAATCAAGCTTCCCGTCAACGGCAGCATTGACACCACCGGCAACCACGACATCCAGCCCTCTGCATTGCCCTGTCCACTTCCATTGATGATAGCAGCACCGAACTTAGCAAGCCACGATTTCACAAGCCACCAACAGCTTCCATTCCCCAGCTAGCACCGACCGACTGCCATGGATTTTGAAATCCAGTCGAGCTCCCACACAATCAACAGCAGGCCACCCATCTTCTCCGTCCAGCAGCCATTAAAACCCATCCAAGCAGCCACGAATTCAAAGCCACTGATTTTCCCCTTGTCGATCAAAGCAGCCTTCAATCCACTTCACCGACCAGAAATGAAAAACCCATCTGCCTCCCCCTCCATCGATACCGACAACAACATTTTCAGCAGCTCTTCCTCTGCTTCGCCACTGATTCAGCATCTTCGTCCGACCACTGATTTCACAATAGCAGCCTATCACCTTCTCAACCAGCCAGGAAAATCAGTTGGGTTTTGATTTTCAACCAACAGCTCCGATTTCATCGAATTGGTCGGCAAATTAGAATAATCTAAACCCACTTGCACAGCATCGTTGCCGGCAGCAAAAAAATCCATCTGTGGTAGCCATTAGAATCTCGCCCCTTATTTCTTAATAGCAGGAAACCAGCAGTAGCCTGCCAAGGACCACCCCTGTTTCCTCTTTCAATATCCGACTTCAAGCAAAGGCAGCCCGTCTTCTCCAAACCAAGCCATCTCCATGAAAACTGACAGCTTCTAATCCAATCCCTGCATCTGGCAAGTTGCAATCGAAAGCCAAATCAAAGCAACCGACAGGCAGTCTCACCCACAGCAGCTCCAATTTGTGCAACTCGAGAAAACCTGCAGCTCCAATCGCCCTTTTCAGCGACAGCAAGAAAGTAGCGACTGCTGCACCTGTTTCAGCAGCAACGAAATCAACCCCCCAGAAAGCATCAAACCCCAAAGCAGATTCCATTTTTCCTTTCCATTAAGATCGAACGGCAGTAATGGGTGCTAATCGAACATAATAGTGACTTGTTTCCATTGCATCGCCAACCATCCAGCTAGTTAGCCACGATTGTAGCTCCACAGTTGACCTCAAACTGGCAAATAGCAGCACCAAACCTGCCTATAAGGAGGTGGATTCCAGCACCCAATTTTTAGCAACTACCGGCAGTTCCCATTCTCCTAGCATCGACTGTGTTTAGCAGCGCCCAAGTAGCAGTTTCCTGTCGCCTTCACTGTAGCAAATATCTCTGCATGAATTCAGCCAAAGAAAAGAGCAACACGAGATGGCAGTGGTGGCAGTGGGGAGTGCGTGAAGACCAACTGCAAAAGTAGCAATGCAAAGGAAGAGACAATGAACTGAAATCCCACATCCGATTCCACGTTGGAGGAAGGGTCCCTCACACATCTATAAAAGCATGGGCCCTCCACTCATCTCAAGACACACAACACACTCTTCCCCCTTGAAGTGGGACCCATCTCTTTGGGACCTTTGCCAAGTAGGTAATGCTCCTCAAAAAGAGTGGTCTTCGAGCAAGAATTGGGGTAAATAAATTTTCTTTTAGTTATAATTTTTCTTTAATGCTTTGTGGTTGTTAATTTTAGATTTGTAATGTTTAGCGTAGATTTACCGCTTTATGCATTGTAATTTTCAAATTAAGTTTAATGCAATTTTCATTCTTGTTTTCGTAGATTAAATTTTACTTATGTAGTCTTTTAATTGCTGTCCTAGTTTAGATTTAATTTTAGTTAATTGCAATTTCTCCTCTCCTTTCTTTGTCTCTGCTTTCTCTTTTATTTATCTGCTTTCTCTCCCTTCTTTCTCTCTCTTTCTAATTCTCTTTTCTTCTCTCTCTAATTTCTTCTCCTTTCTCTCTAATTTCTTTCTTTCTCTTCTCTACACCCTCTCTCACTTTTCTCTTTTATTTCTGCTTAAAATAATTCAAAATTATATAGCCTCTCTGTGGATTCGACTCGACTCACCGTTATTCTATACTATCACCCGCATAGTGGTAGCTTTAATGTGTTTCGTTTAATTTTAATTAAACTGGTGATCACAGTGCTCTTAACGACAAGCACTTGGTACGCATCAAGTTTTTGGCGCCGTCGCCGGGGAGGCATGAAATTTTGAATTATTTTGCCTTAATGATCTGAATTTTTCTTTATTGATTCTCATCTTATGTTGCTTTACTTCAAGTTAAGTGATATGTTGTTAATTTAATATCATTGCTTTCCTTTGCTCATCACTCAGTTTATTTGTTATCTTCTTTCTTTTGGCATTTTATGAAACTTTAGATTGCAAAATATAAAACTTAATCCCTTTAAAAAAATTTCATTTACATAATTGGGAGTGAACAATTAAACGATTAGATTTGATGACACAACCAAAGGTTGGTGTCTAGGCTAGAGGTTAAAAGGCTAACGCCTAAGTGGATTTATGGTTATTTAATTAGGACCTTGCTAAAGCAAGGGGAGCCTCCCATAATCCCACCTCTTACCTGGCTGACTAAAGGAAGTGTCATAAGATTTAATCATTTAATTATTAACCCCCAGTGGTGAATTACAATTTTAAAAAAAAAGAATTTTTTTTAATGATATATGCATGGTAGGAGATCTTTAAATCCTGATTTGCTAAAACCAAACCCCGAAATTGAAAGACTCCTACATCAATTAAGAAACTCACAAAAATATATAATGGACCAAAATCAAATGTTAGAAATTAATAATCCTGAACCTAATCCTCCTAAACAAATAAAAGAATATTTCATTCCAACCAATTATAATCCCTCGTCTTGTATTCAACTACCTCAAACTCAAGCCAATCAATATGAAATCAAACCAGGAACCATCCAAATGCTTCCATCTTTTTATAGAAATACTAATGAAGATCCTTATAAGCATTTAGATGAATTTTTAGAAATTTGCTCCACAGTGAAAATACAAGGTTTCTATGATGACGCTCTCAAACTAAGGCTTTTCCCATTCTCTCTTAAAGATAAGGCTAAATATTGGTTAGGTACCCTAAGTAGACCTATCACTACTTGGAATATGATGCAACAAGAGTTTCTAAAGAAATTCTATCCTATAGGCCGAACCAATACCATGAGAAGAGCAATTACCCAATTTTCCCAAACACCTGGGAAGCAAATCCATGAATCTTGGGAAAGATTAAAAGAATTATTAAGAAAATGTTCACATCACGGGTTATCCAAATGGCAGATTGTCCAAGCCTTTTATGAGGGATTAGCTGATCATTATAAACAAACGGTAGATGCATCATGTGGAGGAGCATTTATGAGTAAAAGTGAAAATGAAGCATATGACTTATTTGAAATGCTTAGTGAAAATTCCATAAATCATGCTTCATTATCATCATATGAAAGAAATATGGGCTCATCTAAGAAGGCAGGATTATATGAAGTTAAAAATTACACGGAACCTAATTCAAGAATAGATATACATTTTATTGCACAAAAATTAGAGAAATTAGAGAAAATGGATGAGCTAACACAAAAAGTAAATCAAATGTGGAATAATCAACTTCCACCTTGCCCGTATCCTAATTTTCAATTGCCTCAAGAAGTTTATGCCTTGTGTTCAAGCCCAACACAACCTACAAGTGAATGTCCCACTGCAGCTCAACTCCCACTTTTCATTCAAGAGCAAGTGCAGGCAAATCAAGGATTTTCTAAACCAAATAATGATCCATACTCCAACACCTATAATCTAGATTAGAGAAATCATCCTAATTTTTCTTGGAAAAATCAAGGTCAACACCAAGTGGCAAATCCCTCTACTTCACACTTTTCTAAACCACCAACACAAAATTACTACCAAACTCAACAACCGCAACCTAATTTCCAGACCGGTGCGTACTCAAAAGGACCACAAATTGAGTCACAAGCCAATTATTCATCAAACTACCAAAAACCTTCTCCAGCTAATGATGTTAACGAGAAATTTGCAGAATTAAAACAATTTTTCCAACAATCTATATCTAAGTTAGAAAGTCACGTGGGTCATCGATATCTAATTTAGAAAACCAGATAGGTCGGATAGCTGAAGCAAATAGGAGAAGAGAGGTAAGACATCTACCTAGTCAACCAATACCCAATCCAAGAAATTATCCTCCAAGTTTTCAAAATAAGCCAGGCATATTAAAAAACCCACAATTTGAAAATGCAAGAGCGATTTTTACTTTAAGAAGTGGTAAAATCTTAGAAGACCCATATAAATCTAGAGTCATTAATGAAAATTCTAGTCAAATGAACCAAGAAGAAATTTTAGAGGATGACGAAGAATTAGTAGAAACCAAGTTGGGGGGAGAAGATAAAGGGGAGGAAATAATAGATAAAGACCCCAGTAAATATCAACCTGTATCCCCTTTCCCGAGTGCCTTAAAAGCTAAATCCGCCAGCAAGCAAAAGCTTGCACAAAATGAGGAAATTATGGAATTGTTCAAACAAGTTAATATTAATATTCCTCTTATTGATGCTATCAAACATGTTCTAGCCTATGCGAAATTCTTAAAAGACCTTTGCACTCAAAAGAGAGAACCTCGTTCCGCTCCCCAAAAGATCATGCTCCCAGTAGAGGCGAATGCAGCAATTTTAGATAACTTCCACAGAAGTTAAAAGATCCTGGTACCCCACTCATTTCTTGTGACATAGGCGGAATAACATTTGATAAAGCACTTTTAGATCTTGGGGCTAGTGTTAATCTCTTACCCACTTATGTTTATGAAAAATTTAACATGGGAGAGTTAAAACCTACTTCAGTCATTCTACAACTTGCAGACAGATCAGTAAAAACCCCACGAGGACTTGTCGAAGATGTTATAATAAAAATTAATGATTGTTATTTTCCAGTGGATTTTATTATTCTTGACATGACCTCAAATTCAGAGCTAAACAATGCACCAATCATTTTAGGGCGCCCGTTCTTAGCCACAGCAAAAGCTAATATTAATAGTGAAACTGGTATAATGGATATCTCATTTGGAGGTGAAAAATTTAGAATTGATATTTTTAAAGCTTCTAAGTACCCAAACTGTGATGAAGGGTGTCTTACGGTTGACATTATTAATGATTTGTCAAGCTTCACTCTAAATTTTGAACATGATTCCATAAACGGGTAAATGCTTTAAATGATTGCCCTCAATCTTTTAACTATTGGAATACTGTTGAACCTTTACCAATTTTGCAATCTCAGCCATCACCTCCATCTATTGAGTCACCACCACAACTTGAGCTTAAATCCCTACCTACCTCTCTTAAGTATGCATTTTTGGGTCCTAATAAACACTACTAGTAGTGATAGTCTCAAATCTAACTATAACTCAAGAGAAACAACTTGTTGATATTCTTAAAGTGCATAAGAGTGTTATAGGTTGGTCAGTGGCGGATTTGAAAGGAATTAGTCCATCTATTTGCATGCATCACATATACTTAGAGGAAAATGCTAAACCAAGTAGAGAAATGCAAAGAAGATTAAACCCTATTATGAAAGAGGTAATTGAAAAGGAAGTTGTCAAATGTCTTGATGCAGAAATCATTTATCCAATTTCTGATAGTAAATGGGTAAGCCCGACCCAAGTAGTACCAAAGAAATCTGGACTCACAACAATAAATAATGAAAAAGGTGAAGTAGTACCCACTAGGTTGACCACAGGATGGAGAGTTTGTATTGATTATAGAAAATTAAATGCTATGACTAAAAAAGATCATTTCCCACTCCCATTCATTGATCAAATCCTAGAAAAATTAGCAGGTCAAAAATACTTTTGTTTCCTATATGAATATTCAGGATACAATCAGGTTGCTATTTATCCAGAAGATCAAGAAAACACCACCTTTACTTGCCCATACGACACATTTGCATTTAGGAGAATGTCATTCGGACTATGCAATGCATCGGCAACTTTTCAACGGTATATGATAGCCATTTTCTCAGATATGGTAGGGGAATTTCTTGAAATCTTTATGGATGATTTTTCACTTTTTGATGATTTATTTGACATTTGTTTGGAAAAGTTAGAAAAAGTATTAAAAAGATGCATAGAAAAGAATTTAGTATTGAGTTCGGAAAAAAGTCATTTTATGGTTACGAGGGAATAGTTCTTGGTCATATAGTCTCAGAACGAGGGATAGAAGTAGACAAAGCTAAAATCGATTTAATTACTAATCTACCTCCTGCAACCTCAGTGAGACAAGTTCAATCATTCCTTGGTCATGCTGGTTTCTATCATCGGTTTATTCAAGATTTTTCTAAAATCTCTAGACCGTTAACAAGTTTACTATGTAAAGATTCTCCATTCAACCTAGATGAATCCTACTTAAAGGCATTTGAACTACTAAAAGAAGCATTAACTAAAGCTCTAATTCTTCAATCTCCTGATTGGTCTCTACCATTTGAAATTATGTGTGATGCCTCTGACTTTGCTGTTGGGGCTATTTTAGGACAAAAGGTAAATAAGAGGCCAGTTGTAATTTATTATGCAAGTCATACACTCACTGATGCCCAAATCAACTATACCACCACAGAAAAAGAACTGCTTGCAGTAGTATTTGCCCTTGATAAATTTCGTTCTTATCTACTAGGAGCCAAAGTTATTATCTACTCAAATCATTCAGCCTTGAAATATCTATTATCTAAAAAAGAGGCAAAACCAAGACTTATTAGATGGATTCTCTTATTACAAGAATTTGATCTTGAAATTCGAGATAAAAAATGTTCTAAAAATTTAGTAGCTAATCATCTTTCTCGAATCATTACACCAGAGATCACATCTATAAATGACTCTTTTTCTGATGAGCATCTTTTAGCCATTACTCAAACATCACCCCCATGGTTTGCACACATGATCAATTATAAAGCAGTGGGACAGATTCCAAAAGATTGGACAAAGCAAGAAAGAGATAGATTCTTTGCTCAGGATAAATATTATATTTGGAAGGATCCGGAACTTTTTAAAATTTGTTCTGATAATATTATTCGCAGATGTGTTCCGGAAAATGAACAACAAAGTATTTTGAATTTTTGTCATAATCTTGAATATGGGGGACACTTTTCAGGAAAGAAAACAGCAGCTAAGGTGTTGCAATGTGGTTTTTATTGGCCAATTCTTTTTAAAGATGTATACAACTTTAGCCAATCTTGCATTAAATGTCAAGCAATAAGAAATATTACAAAAAGAAATATGATGCCTTTGAACCCTATTCTTGTCATTGAAATATTTGATGTATGGGGAATAGATTTTATGGGACCATTTCCACCATCCTCTGGATATGAATACATCTTAGTGGCAGTAGACTATGTATCTAAATGGATTGAGGCTACCGCAACTAGGACTAATGATCACAAGGTAGTTTTAAAATTCATCAAAAAAAATATTTTTTCTCGATTTGGATTTCCTAGGGCCATCATTAGCGATGGAGGAACACACTTTACCAACTACCAGTTTAGAGCCCTGCTAAAGAAATATGGAATCACCCATAAGAAGCCATAGCTTACCATCCTCAAACCAGTGGACAAGTAGAAGTTTTTAATAGAGAAATTAAAAATATATTGCAAAAGATTGTTAGGCCGGATTGTAAGAATTGGTCAGATAGATTAGATGATGCATATGGGCCTATAGAACAGCATTTAGAACTCCTATTGGAATGTCTCCTTTCAGATTAGTATATGGAAAAGCTTGTCATCTTCCTGTGGAATTAGAACATAAGGCTTATTGGGCTATCAAGCAATTTAATTTGGATTTAAATACTGCAGGAGCACACCAAAAACTACAATTAAATGAGTAGGAAGAATTACGCAAAGAAGCGTATGGCAATTCTCAAATTTATAAAAGCAAAATAAAAATATTTCATGACAAACATATATCTAGAAAAACCTTTAAGCCTAACCAAAAAGTATGGTTATTTAATTCAAAATTACGTCTATTTTCTGGAAAATTAAGATCTTGTTGGGATGGATCTTTCATTGTGGATGAAGTATTTCCCTATGGTGCTGTGAAAATTTGTAACCCAAAGAGTGGAAATATTTTTACAGTGAATGGTCAACGACTTAAACCATATATTGAGGACATCTCTAATGATAAGATTATACAAAAGGTTGGACTGATTGACCCTCATTGAGCTAAACTTCACAACGTCTTGCTGAAGACGTTAAACTTAGTGTTGACTGGGAGGCAACCGAATATTTTCCATGTTTGTTTCTTACTGCAGGAAAAGGATATTTTGTTTTAAGAGAATATTATTGATAAATCAACCATTGCAATATTCAATCAAACTGCTACACCCCAGGTTATCTCTTTTTATGAATTTATACTCTGTGCATTTTTTTTAAGATAGTAACATTTAAGTTGGGGGGTCTAGTTTGTTATATATACATATATATAATAATAATAAAATTTAAATTAATATATATATAAATAAATAATAATAATAATATAAAATATATATATATTTTTTAAAAAAAGTCAAAGTGCACTTGCTATGCTTGGTAGTAAGTAAAGAAGCAAACTATAATTAGTTATATTTGTAAAAATATTTTCATGATGTTGTTAAAATTTTATTAGCATTGATTGTACTTACACGCCAATGAACCTTGTGGGCATCATGATAACATAATATTTTTTTTTCTCTCATCCAAGCAAGTAACTTTTAATAGCATTGCAATTGATAGCTGTTAGTTAAAGAAAAACTATAGATCCCCAGATACCCTGAAATATGGTGAGGGGAGAGAAAAAAAATCCCTAGATATCCTGAAATACGGTGAAGGGAAAATGAAAAAAAAAAAGAAAAAAAGGAGAAGAAGAAAAAAATATATAACCCCAGATATCCTAAAATATGGTAAGGGGAAGAAAAAAATGAAGATAAAATTTTAAAAAAAAATATATATTAACTGTCACTATCATAATTTTGATATGAACGTTGCTTAGCTTGGATAAGCTAAAAATAATTTATTTATCTAATGGTCATTTATTCATTAGTACACATATACACGTGCTATATACTCTTTTATGCATCATGAGATATTTTTACTCATATTTACTAAAGAAATTTACTTCTAAAGCTAATTATCATTATTAGTAGTACACTATGATTTTAAAAAGAAAAAAAGAAGAAAAAAATTTATATTAAACTATTTCCGTTGCTAAGGGACTAGCAATGTTTACGTTGGGGGTGTGATAATTCTCAAAATTTTCATTTAATTTCATATAAAATTCACATCGTTAAATATTAAAATGTTAATTAAATGCAGATTTATGCGAAATTTTATAAAAATTACATTTTTCTTAAAATATTTAATTTTGCTATAAACTGGGTCATTTTGCAATATTTTAGAAAATATAAAATTATAAAAATAATTACACATGCTGAAAGGGATTAAATAGGCTCACTTTGAAATATGGGTAAACCATTATAAAATCTTAAGATAAAATAAAATAAATTCAAAAAAGGGCTAAAAAGTAAATTAAAAAAATCTTTGCGAGTTTATTAAAATTATTTTGATAAAAATTAAATATTTAAATCCATGTTTTCGTTTGCCGCATGAGTATACGCGACCACACACCTCTGGGCTACCATTTCCAGTACTCCATCACCCCCAAATCAAGCTTCCCGTCAACGGCGGCATTAACACCACCGGTAGCCACGACATCCAGCCTTCTGCACTGCCCTGTCCACTTCCATTGATGATAGCAGCACCAAACTTAGCAAGCTGGGATTTCGCAAGCCACCAGCAGCTTCCATTCCCCAGCTATCACCGACCGACTACCATGGATTTTGAAATCCAGCCGAGCTCCCACACAATCAACAGCAGGCCACCCATCTTCTCCGTCCAGTAGCCATTAAAACCCATCCAAGTAGCCACGAATTCAAAACCACTGATTTTCCCCTTGTCAATCAAAGCAGCCTTCAATCCACTTCACCGACCAGAAACGAAAAACCCATCTGCTCTCCACCTCTATCGATACCGACAACAACATTTTCAGCAGCTCTTCCTCTGCTTCACCAACGATTCAGCATCTTCGTCCGGCCACCGATTTCACAACAGCAGCCTATGACCTCCTCAACAAGCCAGGAAAATCAGGCAATGCAAGCAGCACCGATCGGGTTTTGATTTTCAACCAACAGCTCCGATTTCATCGAATTGGTCGGCAAATTAGAATCATCCAAACCCACCTGCACAGCATCGTTGCCGGCAGCAAAAAAATCCATCTGTGGTAGCCATTAGAATCTCGCCCCTTATTTCTTAATAGCAGGAAACCAGCAGTAGCCTGCCAAGGACCACCCCTGTTTCCTCTTTCAATATCCGACTTCAAGCAGAGGGAGCCCGTCTTCTCCAAACCAAGCCATCTCCATGAAAACTGACAGCTTCTAATCCAATCCCTGCATCTGGCAAGTTGCAATTGAAAGCCAAACCAAAGCAACCGACAGGCAGTCTCACCCACAGCAGCTCCAATTTGTGCAACTCGTGAAAACCTGCAGCTCCAATCGCCCTTTTCAGCGACAGCAAGAAAGTAGCAACTGCTGCACCTGTTTCAGCAGCAACGAAATCAACCCCCCGGAAAGCATCCAACCCCAAAGCAGATTCCATTTTTCCTTTCCATTGAGATCGAACGGCAGTAATGGGTGCTAATCGAACATAATGGTGACTTTTTTCGATTGCATCGCCAACCATCCAGTTAGTTAGCCACGATTGTAGCTCCACAGTTGACCTCGAACTGGCAAATAGCAGCAACCAAAACTGCCTATAAGGAGGTGGATTCCAGCACCCAATTTTTAGCAACTACCGGCAGTTCCCATTCTCCTAGCATCGACTATGTTTAGCTGCGCCCAAGTAGCAGTTTCCTGTCGCCTTCACTGTAGCAAATATCTCTGCATGAATCAATGTTGTCAGAACCGAACCGGTGATTGAACCGGCTAAGGAACTGGTCTGGTTCGAACCGGTTTGATCGGTTAATCGAACCGGTGACGTCAGCATGACATATTTATGATGTCATAAATATTATTATTATTATTTTAAATTTAAATAAATATATTGATAAAAAAATTATAAATCCTAAATATATATGTTAGATTTTAAGGACCACGATAGAAGAACAAAATATGCAAGAAAAAATTAATAGCAAGTTTTAAGAAATCTTTAAGCATAAATTTTAGAAAAATTAACTACATTAACTGACCTGAAACACTTAAACTTATAATAAGCTGTGACCGTTGTTGCTTGGTTGTTGGTTTTTGAATTCTTCCTCTTTATCTCGGTACCTTGATGAATTGCTATAAACATACCTGACAAAATAAAAAATAAAATAAATCAGTAAGTGTTGAAAATTTGAATAATTAAATAACCTATAATAATATGAAAATTAAGAATATCTCTTATATTCAACAAAAAATGAAAATTTGGAAGTTCATAAACCATTAAATGCATCATTCTCATCAAACATAGATTTCAAAAGTATATAAATACTCCATTTCAACCAAATATAACATTTTAAAAGTCTAATAACACATCATTCCCACCAAACATAAAATTTTAAAAGTCTAATAACACATCATTCCCACCAAACATAAAATTTTAAAAGTCTAATAACACATCATTCCCACCAAACATAAAATTTTAAAAGTTTACAAACAGTCAAATATACATTCTTGTTTGAAAATCTACCATTCATATCATTACAAATATTAAAAGAAAAGGCTTCAATTTTCTTCTTCATCAAGATCAACAACGACATCTTCACCTTGCTCGCCAATTAGAGTTCCTAGATTAAAATACAAAAAATGAAAACATTAGTTACATACTACCATTTTTCTTATGAAAGCATTACTTTTACATAATTGAATAAAAACTATAACATAATACCAAAGTCTTCAACTTCTTTTGTTTCTTTCCTACTGTTTGGTTGATCTATTTGCAACCAACTGTCAACATCTTCATTTGTCAATAACGGAGACTCATCTTCTACCACCCACTCCTCTAATATATCAATATCTTCTAAAGAAATTGGATCATAATATTGATATTTCTTCTTCTTCCTATAAAAAAGATACAAAGAGGTTACTTTGAATAAAACATGAGTAATTTGCATTTCTAAAAAAAAAACAAGAGTTTATACTTTATACCTATCCAATAATCGTAAATTGTATTGAACATATACAAGATCACATAGCCTTTGGTGTTCTAGTCGATTCCTCTTTTTTGTATGAATGCGTTCAAAAACACTCCAATTGCGTTCGCATCCAGATGAACTGCATGTTTGACTCAAAATCTTCACAGCAACTTTTTGCAAATTAGGAGTGCCACATCCATGAGCTTGCCACCAAATAACTACAATAAATTAGCCACCGTTAGGATACTAATTAAGTATTCATAAATATATAACTAATTCATAAGAATTATGAGTTAATACATATACCTGGGGATAGGGTATAACGAGAATGAAGAGCAATTGGGCTTCCAAAATCATCATGCGCGTAGTGGAATGAATCAATCTCATGAATAATACTTGTTTGGATATGAACATCGCCATGAGTCAACCGATGGATTGTTTGAAGCAACCCTTGCATTGTCGTTGTCTTTGTGAATTCATCCATGTGATAGTGAAACTGTGGATTTAGATAATGACCAGCTAAATGAAGAGGTCGACCAAGTTGATTTTCCCATCGACTATCCACAATTGCAAGGTAGGGATCACAAGGCATCTTAAATTTCTTCAAAGTCTTCTGCATTGCATTTTTAGCTTTACGCATTGCCTCATAAATGTATCCCATGGCAGGCCTTTCATCACTATCTACCATTCGTAATACACGAACAAGTGGTTCAAATGCTTTCACAACAATTTCACATCTTTCCCAAAAGGAAGAACTTAAAACATAGTTAGAAGCAGTTCTTCCCTTTTGAGAATTTTTCCATTTACAATCTACCCATTCTTTACAAGTGAACATTGCCCGTAGTTCGTTCATAGAGTTCAACATACTTTGCAATGCTATAAAATTTGTTGCAAAACGAGTTATAGCAGGACAAATAATTTCCTTTCCGCCGGTAAATTTTCTCATCAAGCACAAAACAAAGCCATGATTATAAATAAATGTTGAAATAGAACGAGCTTCCTCTATCACCTCTTTCACATCTTCCATCTTTGCAATATCTTCTAACATCAAATCGATACTATGCGCAGCACATGGTGTCCATACAATGGATGGGTATTTATCATTCAGTAAATGCCCCGCAAGTCGATAGTTAGATGCATTATCAGTTACTACTTGTACAACATTTCTAGGTCCAACTTCCTCCACCACTGTGACGAATAATTCAGAAAGCATTTGACCAGTTTTTGAAAATTCGGAAGCATCAACAGACTTTAAAAATACAGTTCCCTTAGGACAATATACTAAAAAATTTATCAAGGTTCTTCCCTTTTGATCTGTCCATCTGTCGGCCATTATGGAGCAACCAAATTCTTTCCACATTCCCTTAAATGATTCAATCTGCTCTCTTACTTCCTTCACATTCTTTTTCAATAAGAAACCTCTTAAATCATGATATGTTGGAACTTTAAATCCATATCCAATTGAGCATGCATGATCAAACATAGATTGAAAGTGCACAGAGTTTGCAGCATTAAATGGAATACATGAAGCATAAAACCACTTTGCAATTTCTGAATGTGCCCTTTCAATTGCATCCTTACCAGCCATAGCACTCTTAATGGATGGTTGCAAACTCCCACTAGGTCCCTTCATTTTCTTCAAACTACCCTCTGTGTTTCTTTTTAAACTAGGGCCCACAACAACATCTTCTTCTTCATCAATAACTTGGTAGTCAGAAAATGGGCTACTTTTGGGAAGAGGGGGTTTTTTACTAGTGGTTGCAGATGTACCACTAGTTGCAAGATCATTTTTCATGTCCAAAAGTACATTAGGTGGGACCTTTTTACATATAGCTACATCACCCTTTACATTTGCTAAATGCTTTTTCACCCTGTGAATTCCTCCTCCTGAGAAAATCTTCCCACAATACAAACATTTGTATTTATGTTTTTCTAATTCTACTACATGATTCCATGCAATATCAGTCCTCCCCCTAGTGGGTTTTGACCCAGAATCTGTTGTACTACCAGCTACCGGCGTTGCATTTGATCCTGTATTAATAGACTGGTTTCTGCTTTCAGATGGGTTTGATGACGACATGACGATTAAATAATTACCTAAAATTGTAAAATGAAAAATTCATTTATCATGTAATGATTAAATAATTACCTAAAATTATAACATAATTTTCACAAATAGACAACTACAATAATTTTTCCAATATTAGCTTATAAACAATCAACAATAAATTATGTAATGAATTTCACAAATGAATGCTATAAGTGTTATAAATGAAGCTCATAAACACAAGAAATCAATGCTAAGTTGAAACAATAAGAAACAGCTAGGAGTATTTTTCTTCTCTTCTTTTTGTTATGGATTGAATTAATGAAGTATTCTGCCTACCTCTGTCCCCTTACAAGCAATTAACATATCTTTTTTTTAATTTTTTGTGTAAACCGTGTTCTTCATTGGAGGTCTTTCACCATTTTTGTTGCAGACAAACCTCACTCCTTTATTAGTAGTATTATTGGCTAGCCTTCTTTAAGTTGATTATTCTATAAGGTTCTATTCTCTGTTGGATCTTCAGCATCCCCTATTGGATTATGATAATTGTATATATTTTCTTACAAACTCTAGTGCCGCACATTGGGACTTCTTTAAGCTAACTCAGAAAAATGAGAATGGTTTCGTAAGGGATGCAAATTCTGTTGGGTATCCAGCATACGCTCGAGAGGATTTCTTGCTAGTTCCAGAATACAGATTACAGCATACTAAGCATTTAAAAATTTGCTAAAATTTTCAAGTTTGAGATTAAGGCAGTGACCAGTGAATACGGAATACGCTGTTCTGGAGTGTTGTTGTTGACCGGCGAGACGGCGACGGCGATTCGGCGACGGGCGCGACCAGAGACGGCGACCAGAGACGGCAGATTGCCCGGCGGACGGTGCTGAGTGTGCAGGCGGCAGCGCGTGCCCGACGAGGAAGACGAGGGCGGACGGACGGCGAGGAACGGAGGAAGACGAGCTGATGAGGAAGGTGCGGACGGCAGCGAGAAGCCGGCGGGCACGCTGACGGTAGGCAAGAAGACGAAAGACAGGCGGGCAACAGCCAGCAGTGCACGCACTCGTGTAGGCGAGGGAGACCAGGCGGCGGGCGTGGCGGACTGGCGGAAGCCTGCTGGTGCCGATGCTGCGGATGCGGACAGCGACGAGGACGATGAAGGGGCCGGCGGGCGCGCAGGCGAGGCAGCGGCTAGGGCTTCCAAATCGCAGCAGGGGGAAGAAAGAGGAGGGCGTCGAGCGGGCTCAATCGTTCGATCGATTCGCCGATTTTTTGTTTTTTAATATATATTTAATTAATTATTATTAGTTTATTACTCGATCGGTCGAACCTGGTTGAACCGGTATTTCCGGTTCGACCGCCGGTTCGCCGGTTCGTGCGGTTTTTAACCTTTGAACCGAACCGCACTGGATCGGACCGGGTATGTGACCGGTTCCCGGTTGGACCGGTCGGACCGGCCGGTCCGGTCCGGTTTTAATAACACTGGCATGAATTCAGCCAAAGAAAAGAGCAACACGAGATGGCAGTGGTGGCAGTGGGGAGTGCGTGAAGACCAAGTGCAAAAGTAGCAATGCAAAGGAAGAGACAATGAACTGAAATCCCACATCGGATTCCACGTTGGAGGAAGGGTCCCTCACACATCTATAAAAGCATGGGCCCTCCACTCATCTCAAGACACACAACACACTCTTCCCCCTTGAAGTGGGACCCATCTCTGTGGGACCTTTGCCAAGTAGGTAATGCTCCTCAAAAAGAGTGGTCTTCGAGCAAGAATTGGGGTAAATAAATTTTCTTTTAGTTATAGTTTTTCTTTAATGCTTTGTGGTTGTTAATTTTAGATTTGTAATGTTTTGCGTAGATTTACCGCTTTATGCATTTTAATTTTCAAATTAAGTTTAATGCAATTTTCATTCCTGTTTTCGTAGATTAAATTTTACTTCTGTAGTCTTTTAATTGTTGTCCTAGTTTAGATTTAATTTTAGTTAATTGCAATTTCTCCTCTCCTTTCTCTGTCTCTGCTTTCTCTCTCTTCTTTCTCTCTCTTTCTAATTCTCTTTTCTTCTCTCTCTAATTTCTTTTCCTTTCTCTCTAATTTCTTTCTTTCTCTTCTCTACACTCTCTCTCACTTTTCTCTTTTATTTCTGCTTAAAATAATTCAAAATTATATAGCCTCTCTGTGGATTCGACCCGACTCACCGTTATTCTACACTAGCACCTGCATAGTGGTAACTTTAATGTGTTTCGGTTAATTTTAATTAAACTGGTGATCACAGTACTCTTAACGACAAGCACTTGGTACGCATCAGGGATTTACTAGTCCAAGTTCAATAATCTTTATATATGTCTTCCAACGTATATAAAGCTAATTACACCCTATTCAATTGCTATGTTCTCATGCCATTAAATAAAGTGGAATTAAATAATTCATAACTTGTTCATGACTACATAGGGTTTAACGGTATATTCCTATCCATTAAACAACTCCCCTTAGCAAAGAGGAAACATATGCCCTACACATGGATTTAGCAGAGATTTTTCATTTTCAAGGATTAATCATGTAATTAAATCATCTTACAAGGTAGCTAATCTTGTAAAAAGAATTAAACATCATATGCAAGGATAAATCCACAATGTACAGTCATATAGAAATCAAATTTTCATTCCTGAATTTTAAAGAACCAATACAATATAGTTAGATATCAATTCATCCTAACTATCCATCTAAAGGAAGTTTAGTTCACATACATGATATAAAAATCCTTTACATCCATTGTAAAAGTATCCAGAAAAATAGAGAAACAAAAAATAGAAGGACGAAGAGAAAATTGGTTTTCTGGCAGTTTCCACCAACAGGGTTGAATCTTCTCTTCAATCTGCGCTTCAAATGAGTTCTTTTCCTTCTCTGGGTGTCTATTCCATCAGGGCTCTCTCTCTCTCACACGACCCTCTAGGTTTCTATTTAAACCAGTTGGTTTGCACAACACACGTCCAGAAATTCGTGGGTACGAATGCGTAGTGGCACCTAGGCGCCCCTAGCTGGCGCCTAGGCGCCAACTCTCTGGATGTTTTGCGACTTGAAAACTCTTTAGAATACCTGTATGATCATGCCATAGTGCCTAGGCGCCCTAAGCTGGCGCTTAAGCGCCAACTCTCTGGAAGCAATTCTATCTTGTGACCTTAAAATTCTTCTGGAACTTGTTTGCATATTAGTGAAGTGGTGTCTAGGCACCAACTCTTTGGAAGCCTTATGTTATGTGAGATGCTGGAGGTTCTGGCTAAGGCATGTAGGGTGGCGCCTGGGCGCCAACCCACATGCTTCTTCACTTGGCTTTGTTTTGCATTCGACTCGCCCACATACCTGTTTTGGTCCGTCCTTCTTGCAAAAAATGAATGAACTAACTAAATAAACTAAAAATGCCTAATTTATACTAAAAGTGCATAAAAACTGTGTAATGCTCCTAAAATGCAAAGCAAGTGAACATTCAGCTAAATGGATGCAAACTAAGCCTAATCCCTTGGACTAACATGCAAAAATAGTCTGAAATGTGTCATGATAACTCACATTTTCACGAGTTATCACACCCCAAACTTAAATGTTTCTAGTCCTCGAGCGACACATGCAAACACAATGAATACATGACTAAATGAATGAATGAACAAATGAATTTGGACTCCGTCAACTCAACCTGTTTCCCATTATGCTTCTATCAATCCATTTCTCTATTCAACAAGGTCGAAAATAATCTAGACTTGAAAATTTATCCATTTCACAAAACAGGACATGCATTTTCCTTGTTCATTCACGAAACAAGTTACATGTAGATGACAAAATTCTCTAGTACAGAATAATAATTCAATATGCTAATCTTCCTCTGGATAAAAAAAGACTGGTTAGAAAATCAATGAAAACAGGTGAACCAAGGTTTAAGCTGAACTAACTGGTCAAAGAAAATGATAATCATTCACTGGATTCAATTTTTTCTCAACTGCGCATTCTTCCCCCCCTAAACTTATTGCAAAACTCTCCTCACCATATTTCAAGATATCTGGAGATTTATTTTTTTGGCTCCCTTCACCATATTTTAGGGTATCTGGGGAGAGCTTTGATTTTAAAGCGTTATTACTGTAATTTTCCTTTGCTTTGTTATGCGAACCTCGACATTTGTTGATGTCAAGTCCCGATTACTTAGTTTAGGTCAATCACCCCCTTTTTATTGTTCTGCTGACTTTGTAGGGGTACTGAACATGCAATAAATTATTTTTGTGAAGTATTCCATTTCTGAATCCAATAATTCCCTTAAAGCACTTGGTTAGCAATCATTTAACTTAGTTCCTATCAATTCAGTCTAAAAAATTGACATATAATTGAATTAGAACAATGTACTATGAAATTCTTTTGATTCATTCACATGTCACTTGCAACTTGCTTTTACACATAGTCCTTAATCTGAATTGTCAATTTTTTTTCATGAATTCGATTCCAAGTCAAAGATTTTTCTCACCCTTGCACAATTTCATCAAGATGGATTGAAAATAAGATAACTTTCATTAGCAGAAGTTGACATAACATGCAAGCTACACAAAACATAGAAAACAAACCTACAGTTGAAAATTATACACCTCCCCAAACTTGAGAGATGCATTGTCCTCAATGCATGATACTAAAAATGACCTAGGAAATAAAAACAAAGTTAAATAAAATAAAAATAAAAAATAAAAAGGACCAGGACTCCCTCATGAATCAGACTCGGTCACGTCATCATCCTCGCTCTCGCCACCCTGATGCTAGGAGGGTTGTCCGAAGCAAGCTCAGAACTCCGGAGACGTCGATGGTAATGGTGGAAGAGTCGATGCGTCGATGTGGCGCTCCTCTATCAACCGGCGAAAATGGGCCTCCATCACCCTATTGGACTAACACAAAAACTTGGCTTGAGTTTCCATGAGGTTCTCCAGGTTGTTCAGTCGCTCGCTGTGGTCAGCGATTGAGAGGAGGGTCCCGCTGATGGCGCTGTCGTAGGGCGAGTCGTGGGGTGAGTCGTGGCAGTGCGGACTCGTGGTTGGGTGTAGTAGGACAGGTCGTCGATGATTACTTGACAATTCAGGACTTCTTCCGTCGCCTCTCATCTGACTCCCGCCCTCTTGCAAAGCCCTATGATCAGGGATGGGAACCAATAATTGCCATAGGGAGCTGTCGCATTGGCGCAAATCCGGTGATAGATCAGCCTTCCCACATCGATCGTCATCCCGCTATAAATGGCATGCAGCAGGAGCGCCATATCCATCGTGACCTCGCTAACATGAGTCGACTGCATCATCCTGACAAAGATAAAGTGAAAAAACATCTGCTCGTCGTACATCATGTTGCTGCATTTAAAGGACGTGAGTTGTCCGCCTGTCGACTTCCATGTCTGTGGCCTTTTGTAGAAATGCTCAGTCAAGGTGTTGACGTCTCTGTCCTCTCCCTCTAGAAAGGCGTCGTACTGATCGGGGTGATCAAAAGTGGGCATCTCGTAAAACAAGTTGATCGCCTCGGGGTGGAATGAAAAAATCTTTCCTCAAACCTTGACTCTGCCCTGCTCATGTTCCACCGCATTGGCCCCGTTCTGGAATTAAGTGACGCTTCTGCAACGAGTTCGTGTACCACTTTAAAGCTTAAGCGGACACGAACCGGTTGGCGTCAAACTCAATTGGATCCTGAGTCTTCTTCTGCTTGGCAGAGGATGAGGATGTCATGTCTCCAATATTAAATAATTGCCCCAAGCAAACGCCCAAACAACAATCCACAGCCAATCTCCACAAACAATCCCCAAAAATTGAACAATAAGCTCAAATCCTCCTTCCAACCACACAAAATCCAATCCAATTGCCAATATTGAAGTAAACCAACACCAAATAACTAGCAAACCACTTAGATGGCACCGATGTGCTGCCTTCGAAAATCGGCGCTAGCCGGAAGAAAAAATTGAGACGGGGTTTGAAATGGACCCCAAAAGGAGGGGAAAATGATAGGAAATGGCGTTTAGGAATGGGGCTTAGGATTCGATGAGGAAAAACTCAAATTTTGAGTGGATTTGGGTAGATCTAAGAAAGGGGAAAGAGGTGATTGATGATGAAATGGAGTTGGATTGGAGTTGAAATGACTTGGAATCAAGTTGGTTTAAACCAGAAATGAGAAAGAGAGAAAGAGGCGGCACCAGGGCTCGGGGTTAGGGTTTAGAACCCTAACCTGAGCCTTATAAGGCCGTCTGGGTCGCGCTGTCCACGACCCAGTGCCGGGGCACCACCTCACGGCACCTAGGCACCAGTTCAGCGCTCCGTGTTCTTCGGGATCTTCATCATGGCACCAGGGCACCAAGATTCGGCGCCTAGGCCCTGATGTGCTTCAATAATTTTTTCTTAAAATGGTGCTCCCAGCTGCTTCCTAGCATGATCTTTATGAAATTGAGCTCTAAGTCATTCTCCTATAAAACAAAAATAAAAAAAACAAAAACAAAACACAAAAATAAAAATGAGAAGTGGGTTACCTCCCATTCAGCGCTAAGTTTAACATCCTTAGCCCGACGTTCCCGCTGTTTAGGGATCTTTCAATTCCACTGTGTCTTTGCAACGCTGTAGATCATCTCCCATTTAATGCTTTAAATGTTGCCCATTCACGACGAAACTGTTACCGGATGCCTCGTTGAATATTTCCACTGCTCCGTGCTCAGTCGCTTTTAGCATCACGAACGGTCTCGACCATCTGGATTTGAACTTTTCTGGAAATAATTTCAATATGGAATTGAAAAGTAGGACTCTCTTACCTGGCTCGAATTTTCATGGCAGAATCTTCTTGTCATGTCATTTCTTCACCTTTTCTTTATAGATCTTGGCGTTTTCATAGGCTTGCATTCGGAATTCGTCCAACTCATTGAGTTGCAACAATCGATGCTCCCCTGCTTGTTACATGTCCAGGTTTAGTTTCTTTATCTCCCAGTAAGCATTGTGTTCCAACTCCAGCGGCAGGTGATAGACTTTTCCATAAACCAGTTGGTAATGAGACATTTCAAACTGGGTTTTGTAGGTAGTTTGATACACCCATAGTGCATCGTCCAGCTTGATAGACCAGTCTTTGCGAGCTGACCTGATTGTTTTCTCTAGAATCCGCTTTAATTCCTTGTTGGCCAACTCGACTTTTCCATTAGCTTGTGGATGATAAGTTGTCGTCACCCTGTGGCGTACTCCGTATCTGTGTAGAATTGCCATGAACTGTCAGTTGCAAAAATGAGAGCCTCTATCGCTAATAATCACCCGTGGCATGCCGAAACGTGTAAAAATATTCTTCTTTATGAATTTGAGAACCGTTTTGGCATCGCCTGCTTGAGTGGGGATCGCTTCAATCCATTTGGAAACATAATCAACAGCTATTAGAATGTATTGGTTTCCAAAGGAAGAGATGAATGGACTCATGAAGTCGATACCCCAAACATCGAATATTTCCACTTCAATGACATTAGTAAGCGGCATTTCATGTCTCTTGGAAATATTACTTATCCGCTAGCATTGATCGCATCTTTTGACATAAAAATGAGCATATTTGAACAAAGATGGCTAGTAAAACCTGAATTAGAGTAATTGAGCTACAGTTTTGTCTCCTTGGAAGTGACCCCTATATGGTGATGAATGACAGCTCTGCACTATGGATTCCTTTTCACATTCGGGAATACATCTCCGATATAATCGGTCTGGGCATTTCTTGAACAAGAATGGATCATCCTAGAAATAAAATTTCATGTCATGGAGAAATTTCTTCCTTTGATGTGAATTCATCTCCGGAGGCAACGATCCACTGACGATATAGTTTACAAAGTCTGCGTACCACGGTGGATTGCCTGGAGAGATAGAAAAGAGCTGCTCATCCGGGAAAACTTCTCGAATATGCTCTGTGTCTTGAACTAGCTGGGTTCTTTCGAGATGGGATAAATGGTCAGCGACTTAATTTTCAGCTCCCTTTCGGTCTTTAATTCTGAGGTCGAACTCCTGTAGTAATAGGACCCACCGGATCAAGCATGGCTTTGCATCTTTCTTCTAGATCAAATACTTTATGGCCGAATGGTCTATGTACACGATCACCTTGGTCCCCACCAGATAGGCTATGAATTTGTCAAATGCAAAAACCACCGCTAGCAATTCCTTTTCCGTCGTGGTATAATTCATTTGCGCATCGTTCAAGGTTTTGTTGGCGTAGTAGATGGAGTGAGAAACTCTGTTCTTTCGCTGGCCTAGTACTGCTCCCACTGCGTAGTCGCTTGCATCGCATATTAGTTCGAATGGGAGGTTACATTTTGGAGAAATAATGATTAGCACAGATACCAATCTCTTTTTCAGCTCCTGAAATGCCTCCATGCAGTCTTCGGTGAACTCGAATGATGTATCCTTCTCGAGCAGCGAACATAACGATTTGGCTATCTTGGATAAGTCTTTTATGAACTGCCTGTAGAACCCCGCATGTCCTACAAAACTGCGAATGCCTTTGATTGAGGTGGGTGGAGGAAATTTCTCGATAGTCTCGATTTTAACTTTGTCCACTTCGATTCCCTACTTGGAGACCCGGTGCCCAAGTACAATGCCCTCCTGCACCATAAAGTGGCACTTTTTCCAGTTAAGAACTAGGTTCTTGTCTTCACAACGTTGGAGCATCTTTAATAAGTTGGTCAGGCACTCTTCATAGGAATTTTCGAATACCAAAAAATCGTCCATGAATACCTCCAGGAAGTCTTCCACCATGTCAGTGAAAATGACCATCATACAACGCTGGAATGTCGCTGGGGCGTTGCATAGGCCAAATGGCATTCGCCTGAATGTGAACGTGCCATATGGACACGTGAACGTGGTCTGTTCTTGGTCCTCCAGTGCGATCATGATTTGGTGGTATCCTGAATAGCCGTCCAGAAAGCAATAAAATTCCCGCCCTGCCAATCTGTCCAGCATCTGATCAATGAATGGAAGCGGAAGATAATCCTTTCGCGTGGCTTTGTTCAGCTTGCGGTAGTCCATACAAACTCTCCAAACAGCAACTGTCCTGGTCGGGATCAACTCGTTGTTCTCGTTAGAGATGAACGTCATCTCACCTTTCTTCGGGACACATTGCACTGGGCCGACCCAAGAGCTGTTGGAGATCGAGTATATAACGCCTGCATCCAGCCATTTGATGATCTCCTTTTTGACCACTTCTTTCATGATCATGCTCAATCTTCTCTGTGCTTCGATGGATGGTCTGGAATTCTCTTCCACTTGAATTTTATGCATGCAAAAAGATGGGCTGATGCCTCTAATGTCGGCAATGGTCCATCCTATGGCCTTTTTGTGATTCCTAAGCACTCTGAGTAGTTTTTCTTCCTGCACGGGATCCAATGAAGAAGAAATAAAAATTAGGACTGAGGATTCAGCTCCCAGTTAGGCATATCTTAGTTGCTTTAGCAGAGGTTTTAGCTCCAGAACAGGCGACTCTTTGATTGACGACTTCAAGTGTTTGAATGACTCTAGTTTGAGCTCCAACAATTTGAACTTCTGCGGGTATCGTGTAAAAGTCGGAGATTGTTGCAGGTAGCGTATCATCTCTGCTGATTCGTCGTCAGATTCAGTGATTTCTACAACCAGCGATGCTTCCAAGATGTCCGTATAAGCTGTGTTTTGGAATTCAGCTTCAACTGTTGAATCCACCATGTCGATCATTAGGCATTCGTTTAGATCATTCGGTAGCTGCATCGCTTCAAACACGCAAAAAGTAACATGTTCGTTCTGAACCTGCATAGTCAGCTCTCCAGCTTGTACGTCAATGATAGCTTTGACCATTGCAAGGAAAGGTCGACCCAGAATAATTGGCACGTCCCGGTCTTCTTCATAATCTAGGATAATAAAATTTGCTGGGAAAATGAACTTGTCCACTTTGATAAGAACATCTTCAATGATGCCCTCCGGATATGTCATAGACCGGTCCGCTAGTTGCAACATGACCGTCGTGGGTCTAGCTTCCCCAATGCCCAATTTTCTAAAAATTGACTTGGGCATGAGATTAATGCTGGCTTCCAAGTCACATAGAGCTCTCTCGAAGTATTAGTTTTCGATCATGCACGGGATAGTGAAACTCCTTGGATCCTTGAGCTTAAGAGGCAGTTTCCTCTGCACCATTGCACTGATCTCCTCTGTTAATTGTTGGAAACAATGTTTAAAACAAAATAAAATTGACCAAAGCATTAGTTTTGATGATTAACAAAGACTAATTTGAGTATATCAAGTATACTAATGAGTTTGCCAAATGTTTTAAGGAACTGAAATAGTCAAGTCGAACCCCAAGTCGACTTAGACTTCGACTTAGGGTGAAGTCGATCCCAAAGTCGACTCCATTATCGACTTGAAGCAGAACTTCAAAGGAAAAATCAAAACTGGAAGAGTAGCAGGTGAAGTCGCAGGCTAAGTCGACTCCACTTGCGACTTGGAAAGCCAAGTCGCACACGAAGTCGACCTCACTATCGACTTCAGTTGAGAAAAACTGTCCAGACCTGATTTTGAGGCACAAAGCTGCCCAAGTCGCAGGCCAAGTTGACTCCAGGTGCGACTTGGGCAAAGTCGCAGACAAGGTCGACTCCACCTTCGACTTGAGAAGTTCAGACTTGAAAGATGCATTCCCAAGCTCATTCCACGAATCTATTTGGACTTTCTCAAATCCAAGTAATATGCAAAGTCCATGTTCAAGATTAACTTGAGTATTCTTGAGATTCAAGGTAAGGATTCAAGTTCAAGTTCAAATCAAGTCTATCAAGTCCAAGGCAAATTTTCAAGCTTGCTTCCAAATGAAGATATATTCAAGACATGAAGATCAAACGACTCCAAAGAAAGCAAGGTACATGAATATATCATTCAAGGACTCATGCTCTCCTAAGTTCTACAAGGTTCAAGCAAATCCAAGATGGATCAAGGTCAAGCTCTTCATAAATCACAAGATCTACAAGTATGAGGAGCCACTTGACAATTAAAAGGACTAAAGGAAGAAAGCCAAACAAGCTAGAAGCAAAATCAAATGAGGATCAAGGCATTATTGGCGAAGGCCGAGCCAAGTCGCAACCCAAGTCGACTCCAGGATCGACTTGAGTTGAAGTCTGAGGCCAAGTCGACCCAAGACTCAGACTTGGGAAATCTGAAGAACTGGAGTCGCACACGAGGTCGACTCCAGGTGCGACTTAGAAGCCAAGTCGCAGGCCAAGTCGACTCCATCTTCGACTTGGAAAATAACGTTCGAATTTTTGAACATTGGAGATCTTTTATTGCGCGCCAACCACCTCTACAACGTTCAAATCTTCATCACTCTATAAAAGGACACTCAAATGAAAGTGAAAAGATATACAAGACACTCATATACACATCACAAAGTCCAAAGAGAGAAAACAAGTGCAAGAAAGTGTTTTCATTTCTTTTTCTCCATTTTTGAGTGGTCCATAAACATTCAAAGGAAGAAAGAGCTTCAAGTTGCAAGCTGCTTCATCGATACTCATCCAAGCTGCTTCTAATTTCTTCCTCGAGCTCAACCTGCCTACACATCTCTGTAAAGTGTAGTTTTTCTTATTTCAAAGTCTTGTTGTATTAACCTTGATTTAGCTTGGGTAGCTAAGATCAAGTGTATGCAAAGTAGTGTGATTGGAGTGTGACTCATCACCTGCACAAAGTGTGACTCATCACCTACTTGTGCAGTGTGTTGTTTATGCCCCCTAGAGCTAGAATCTAGAAGAGAGCATAGGCTCTAAGTTGTATATGCCCCCTAGAGCTTGAATCTAGAAGAGAGCGGAGACTCTAAGTGTATTCGAGGAATACATAGTGGAATCCAAGTCACAACGGAGTGTGAGCTTGGAAGAGTGGAGTAGGGAAGGTTTGCCCGAACCACTATAAATCTTGTCTTCTGCTTCCTTTTACTGTTTTATCTTAATTGCTCTCTATTTGCTTTCAAAAGGGGATTATCTTTCAAGGGGTTAAGATTTTTAATTTACCAAAGAATTTTTTAAAGAACCCAATTCACCCCTCCCCTCTTGGGTTTAGCCATCAACTAGGGACCAACAAGTGGTATCAGAGCAGGTCTTTGAGTTTACCAAAGAGATCTTATCGATATGGCATCCCAATCTACTTTCGTTCCCGCATTTGCTGAAGGTCAATCCTTTACAAGGCCACCATTATTTGATGGGAATAATTTTGGATATTGAAAGCTTCGTATGAAGCAACTCATCATGGCTACCAATATGGATTCTTGGATTGCAATCCAAGATGGAGTAACCTTGCCTACCGACGAAAGAGCTTCCAAATGGACCGATGAGGAAGTAAGAATTGTAAAGAGCAATGCCAAAGCTATGAACTCACTATTCTGTGCTCTTACTGCTTCTGAATATGATAGAGTATCCTCTTTTTTAACCGCCAAAGAGATATGGGATACGTTAACCTCCATTTATGAAGGAACTTCTCAAGTCCAAGGGACGAGAAGAAATATTTTGATTAGAGAACTAGAAAACTTTAGAATGCTAGAAACAGAAAATATTTCTGAAATGTTTGCTAGATTCTCAAAAATTACTAATGCTTTAAAAGGTCTTGGAAAGACTATATCTGAATCTGAGCAGGTTATGAAGATTTTGAGAGCTCTACCGGAATCTTAGACTCCAAAGATTACTGCGATAAAAGAAGCCAAGGACCTCAACACATTGAAGCTAGAAAACCTAATTAGCTCATTAATGTTACATGAGCTAATTAAGAAAAGAAATGAAGATCATCACAAAGGCAAAAGAGCAATTGCCTTGAAAGCCGCACAAGATACAAGCGACACCTCATCCTCTCAAAATGACGATGAGATTGCCCTACTCACAAAACGATTCATAAAATTTGTGAGGAAAGACAGAAATTTTAGAAGTTTCAAAGATAGAAATTCTAGAGAGAAAAAGAAAGAACCAATCAAATGTTACCGATGCGACTGTTCGGGTCACATGCAAGCTCAATGTCCAACTCCCGAAGAAAGCAAGGCAAAAGAACAAAGAAAAAATCGAGGGGACAACAAAAGATTCCAAAGAAATAAAGGAAGAGGCATGTACGTGAATGACAAGGAATCTACAACGAGTAGCTCTTCAACCGACGAAATCGAGGCGGAAGATTGTGCAAGAATATGTTGCATGGCGCAAATCGAACAAGAAGAACAAACCATCTCAACAAAGTGCACAAGCAATGAAGAGGTAAGTTCCAAACCTTGCCATTCTCAATCAAGTTATTCTTCTTTTCAAGAAAGCCTCAAATGTGCTGAATTAGAAGAATTACAAATTGCATATGATTCATTATATGAAGAGTTGAAGAAATTAGGAAGCAAGTTTACAATTAAGAAAAGACAATGTGATGCGGCAATAATTGTAAATGGTAAACTTGCAGAAAGATTAGATAAATTGAAAGATGAAAATGATTTGCTGAAAAAGGAGAACGGATCATTAAATGAATCATTAGCTAAGTTCTCTAATCCAGGAGAAAATGTAAAGATTTTTTTGAACATGACCTCTCAAATAAATAAAAGAGGTCTTGGTTACTATACATTTGAGCAAAAAGAAAGTGGTGAATCGAATGTGCCAATGCTTGGGAAATATCAAACCAAAACTACACCTATATACAAGCCACAAAAGAAAAATTTTATGTGGACTAGAAGGCCAACGTTTGAACCATTAGATACTTGGAGGCCTACTCCAAGATTACCTATGGCTTGCAATTTTTGCAATAAAATGGGTCATACAATCTATAAATGTAACCTTAAGAAACTGTATGATCATGGTGCAAAATTAGTTTGGGTTCCAAGGAACACAAGATTTGGGCTTTCAAAGTTAGAACTACAAAGATTGAATTATTTTACTAACCCAAATGGACCCATAAAATGGGTACCAAAGAGATAAGATTTACTTGTTTATTTTTCAAACATATTTTAAAGCAAAGGCAAATAATGTATGGTTCATGGATAGCGGTTGTTCAAGGCATATGACCGGAGAAAGAAGTCTATTTCATAAACTTACGCCTTGCAACAATGGAACAGTTGCCTTTGGTAATAATGAAAAAGGTAAAATTAAAGGAAAAGGAAAAATACATAGTAGTTCAAATGCATGCATGGAAGATGTTTTGTTTGTTGAAGGACTCAAGCACAATCTAATGAGCAGTAGTCAATTATGTGACAAAGGATATAAAGTTGTATTTGAATCATGTATATGTAATGTATTTGATGGAGAACATATCATGTTTAGTGGAAAAAGACATGGAAATGTATATTTGGTTTCACTAGATGAACTAAATGGTCAATGTCTAATGGCCATTGATAATGATCCATGAGTTTGGCATAAAAGGCTTGGACATATAAACATGGAAAATATAAAGACCCTATGGAAAAAGAGTTTGGTAGAAGGATTACCAAGATTGAAATATGACAAGGATAAAATTTGCAAGGCATGTCAATTATTAAAACAACCCAAGATGCCTTTCTCTACCAAAAAGGAAATTTCCACCACTAGGCCACTTGAATTGCTACACATGGATCTATACGGGCCATCCGACATTTTAACCATTGGTGGAAAGAGATACGTGTTTGTGATTGTTGATGATTTTTCAAGATTTACATGGATAATTCTCTTAGCTAGCAAAGATGAAGCCTTCTCTATATTTGCAACCTTTGTAAATTTGGTGCAAAATGAAAAACAAAGTACAATTGTAACCATAAGAAGCGATGATGGTGGTGAATTCGAAAACAAACGATTCATAGAATTTTGTAATGAAAAAGGAATTCATCACACATTTTCTGCACCAAGAACTCCACAACAAAATGGAGTAGTTGAAAGGAAAAACAGAACTATACAAGAGATGGCTAGAACAATGCTAAATGAGAGCAAACTATCCAAGAAATTTTGGGGTGAAGCTGTAAGTACAGCTTGTCATGTTTTGAATCGAGTTACCATTAGAGCAATCTTGAAAAAGACCCCATATGAGCTATGGAAAGGAAGAAAACTAAATATCTCTTATTTTCATGCTTTTGGATGCATATGCTATGTTTTGAACAATGGAAAAACCAACTTGGGAAAACTAGATGCTAAAAGTGATGAGGCAATATTCCTTGGTTACTCATCAAATAGCAAAGCATATAGAGTATTCAATAAACGAAACAAAGTTGTAGAAGAATCCATACATGTTGTATTTGATGAATTTAACCAAACTCCGAGAAAGGAGGATGAATTAAGTGATGCAGATGAAACAAAAGAAAAGAACAACCAAAGAAAATCGAGCTCAAGCCAGAAAATCTCATGGAGGAAGAGGTAAGTGAAGGTAATGACTGTTACAAACCTCCAACTGATTTAAAGTTCAAAAATGCTCATCCAATTGAGCAAGTCATTGGAAATATGTATGAAGGAGTAAAAACTAGAAGATCAAAGCAAAACATTTGTGGACAATATGCTTTTGTGTCCAAGATCGAACCAACTACCATTGAACAAGCTCTTAATGATGAAAGCTGGGTTATTGCAATGCAAGAAGAGCTAAATCAATTTGAAAGAAATGATGTATGACATTTAGTTTCTAGACCAAATGATCATACCATTATTGGTAACAAATGGATATTTAGAAACAAATTGGACGAAAGCGGACTTGTAATTAGAAACAAGGCTAGATTAGTAGCCAAAGGGTATTCCCAGGAAGAAGGAATTGATTTTGAAGAATCATATGCACCCGTGGCTAGATTAGAAGCCATACATATTTTACTAGCATTTGCTTCTCATATGAATTTCAAATTGTTCCAAATGGATGTAAAAAGTGCATTTCTGAACGGATATTTGAATGAAGAAGTGTATGTTGAACAACCCCCAGGATTTGAAGAAAAGGATCAATCGAAATATATTTATAAATTGACCAAAGCGTTATATGGATTAAAACAAGCTCCAAGAGCTTGGTATGAAAGGTTGAATAAATTTTTGATTGATCATGAGTTTCAAAGAGGAAAAGTTGATACTACTTTGTTCATTAAATATAAAAATAAAAATATTTTAATTGTATAAATTTATGTAGATGATATAATATTTGGTGCTACTGACGAAAATCTATGCCAAGAATTTTCTAAGATTATACAGAGCGAATTCGAAATGAGCATGATGGGAGAATTAAATTTCTTCCTTGGACTGCAAATCAAGCAACAAAATGAAGGGATATTTCTAAACTAGTCCAAGTATGTCAAAGAGATGCTCAAGAAATTTGGAATGCAAAATAGCAAAGGGGCAAATACTCCAATGAGCTCTACAATCAAGATCGACACAGATGAAAACGGTAAATGTATCGATCAAAAGCTTTATAGAAGCATGATAGGTTCTTTGTTATATTTAACTACTTCTAGACCCGATATTCTCTTCAGTGTTTGTATGTGCTCTAGATTTCAAGCATGTCCTAAAGAATCACATCTACTTGCTGTAAAAAGGATTTTTAAATATTTGATAAAAACTACCAATCTTGGACTATGGTATCCAAAGGGGACAACCTTTGATTTAATCGGCTATTCGGATGCAGATTTTGCCGGCTATAAAGTAGATAGAAAGAGTACTAGTGGAACTTGTCAGTTTCTTGGACATATGTTGGTTTCATGGTACTCAAGAAAACAAACAAGCGTTGCTCTATCTACTGCGGAAGCCGAATACATAGCAGCCGGTAGTTGTTGTGCCCAATTACTTTGGATGAAACAACAATTGAAAGATTATGGTATTGATTATTTTGATATTCCTATTAGATGTGATAATACAAGTGCAATTTGTCTAACTAAGAATCCTGTACTGCATTTGTGGTGCCCCGAATCGAGGCGTCCACTGGCCTTACTCCGGGATCTTGTCGATTGGTAAGTGTGAATCAGGATTGTTGCCCTGATCACGCGGCGGGTACTTAATTCGATCTCGTGAAATTTTTTTTTCTTTTTCTTTCATCACATAAAGACACATACTTATCATCAAATCTCAATTATCATTGATAACATTCATACTTATTTTTGTACAACACAGGTTATTTTAACCTGAATATTTTATACATACATAATTTGAAAACTCCTTATCATATGTTCATGTCATACTATATGGATCAACATATCATAAAATTTTCTTCATACCTTCTTTTTCCTTTTCTTCTTGGCCTGTGCTGTACCTGTCTATGGTTTGAAAAGCAAAACGTGAGTCGAAACTCAGTAAGCAAGCGTTTTTTTCCATTTAAATGCATTTCTCCCGTTCAATAGTAGACACTTATCAAGTGATCTACTATCAACCAGTGGAAACCTTTTCATCAAACCTTGTGTAAAACATATGCTTGCAAACTTAACATGTAAACCTCTTTTTCACGAACATAAAACGTTTTCCATAAAACTTTCTTTCTCCAAGGACATTCTCATGTCCTTAAAACATTTTTCATAAAACCTTTTTAAAACAAGCATATGCATCATGCATAACGTTTCTGTCCGTCTGGTAGGTGACACTTACCAAGTGATCACCCTTTCCTCCTTAGGAGAGAAATCATCTCTATTGATAACTCGCGAGCCAGGCAGTTATCCGTGTTCTTCTCCCATTTCAGGGAGGGCGCCGCCGGCATTTCGCCTTTTAAAGCGACTTGACCTATGTAGAGGGGGCCCATCTTGCAACCGCGTCCGGTCTGCATATCCTCTACAGTAGACCTAGTACATAACTCATGTGCACATTCCTTTCTCCATATTCATATGCTAGCATGCTTTTTATAAAACTCCACAGACCCTAGTCTATGACTTTTCCTTTTTAAAACTTGATGCTAGCATGTCATTTCAAAATAGTACAGACCTCGGCCTGTATTCCCTTTTCTATCTCTAACTTGATAACTCGGCATAGCCCAAGTTAACAAGTTAATAAAAATATTTTGTAAGGATGACCAACCTTAAATAATTTTAAAAACATTTAAATGGCACATTCTTAAAACATTTGAAATATTTGAGAAATAATAAATTTGAAACATTGCTAAAAAATGTTTATAAATCATTTTTGATCGGTAAAACAATTATGAAAAATATTTTAATATTTGGAAACATTTTTCTTCTCGTTTCTAGATTTTTCATGAACAAAGGATATACTAATGCATAATTCATTTTATATATATATATATATATCATATTCTTTGTCCACATAACACTTAAGTTTCTTCTATACGAAGATACGCTTGTATGATCCTTTGGTCATTTAAAAGAAATCTTCATTTAAATCGGTTATTGGTTGGCCTTCCTTAAATCCGTTTCAAAATATTTTAATAAATCATTTTAAATTCATTCGATAAAACAAAATACTATTTTGGAAATCAAAACTTTTCCTTTTCCATTATAATGCAACCATTTCCATCTTTCTCTTCATTTATAAGGATTTGCTTATGATAAAGCAATTCCCACATACTTCAACATTTCTTCTTACTTCCATATGAATTTGCTTATAATAAAGCAAATTTGACATATTCCATAGTTGCACTATATAAAAATCATTTTCAAAAGTTTGTTTGCTTACCTTTGCTTGGCTTTAATCCGACTCCTTTATCCTTTCCTTTCCTTTTCCTATACAAGTGAAAAGGATATACATACTTTATTATGCATATTTTATATTTATTTATGACCTTATTTTCCACCATAAATTTTTTTATAGAGGTTATCCTTAAAAATGCGTGATCATCATTTTCTTATATGGATTTTTATCCATAAATTCTTAAAAAATTCAATCCATATATCCTCATAAAATATAAAAATAAATCTAAAATTTTCTCCAAAATCACACTGTTTACTGTAGCAAATCACTGTAGCAGATTACTGTTCATCCGAGGTTACTGTTCACAGAGACGTGGTTATTGTTCATGGGTTCCAAAATTTGATATTTTTTCCAAAAATAAAAAATATCATGACATACCTCATGCCTATTATATCATAGGACATTTCATACATTTTGAATTTATCATCATTTACTTGGCCAAAAAAATCATTTTCTCCATATACTAAAAATCAACATAAATTCACTTAAGCATAATCCTTAATTCCAAAAATTATGAAATTAATATATCATTATTCCAACATCATGTTTATCATAATAATACATCCAAATCATCATTTATCAATTTTGGAGCATTATTTTCATATATCATATGCTATCTTCCCAAATACCCTATCTTCGCTCCAAATTTTTGATGTTTTGGCATAGTTCCATTTAAACATTATATCTATACTTATTTTCTCATGCTTGGGGATTATCTAAGCATGGTTTTACCTGACTTAACATCTAAAAGAAATTTGGGTAGAAATCACTTACCCGAAGTGGAGATACGCCTCTTTTTCTTGCACTTTCTCTCTCCAACCTTCTATTCGTCAAGGCTAAAACGTGTGGGGATGGGAAATGAAGTTGCTCAAGTGATTTTTGAGCTGGGATGGCTGTGAATTTCGTTCTTGGGCTGCTCCTCTATTTATAGGGGTCCATTTTTTCATTATTTGCAATTTACCCCCTCTAGCTTAGGGTGTAAAATGGCAAATGTGTTTTTTTCTAATTTCCAAAGGTGCCTTGAGCCAAGAGCAGCCACCCTAGGCCTGCTCCAGCCCCCCTATAGCAGCCCTAATTTTCTACCTATTTTTTGATTTTTTAAAATTAATTAAATTAAGCTAAATTAATCCTAGCCCTTGATTTATGATTTGGATGAATTTTGACCATTGATTTGGTCATGGTACCCCCCCTGCACGACCTGACATGTTGCTGCATTGTATTTAATTTTTTAAATTTTTATTTATTAATTTTAATTAAAGTCAAATACATAATTAATGAAAAAGTGAAGTTACTTTTTCACTTTGCATTTGACGTTTTATCTTGACCTTTGATTTGTGATTTTCATCACATCTTAGCCCATTCATCATGTCCATCATGAATTTTTAACCATCCATAAAAAATTTCATCGAATTCCGACACCCGGATTGCAATTTATGAATTTTTTTCTATTTTTCCACAAAAATCCAAATTTGGATTAAAATATCCAAAAGTAATACTATTTTGTCTTGTAGTGATTAATTCTCCTTTTGACTTTTTGTGATTAGGTTAATCAAGTGATTAACTCTTAATCACATATCTTAATCCACAATTACTATGCACGTTTACTATTCACGTGCACTATTCACGTGCGTCACATTCTTAATTGCATTATTTTAACCTCTAGTACATATTTGTAAAATATAACATATTTCATAAATTTTATTTATCATAAAATCAGTACAGGGATCTAGGGTTTACAACCCTAGGTTTACATATGCTATTCTAGGATTGCGGGTTTCACAACATTCAAGAACCAAACATATTGATGTGAGACACCATTTTATTCGTGAACATGTTGAAAATCATGATGTTTGCTTAGAATATGTGAAAACAGAAGACCAAATTGCTGATATTTTTACCAAACCACTAGCCAAGGAATCATTTTGTAAAATTAGGAATGATATGGGGATGATAGAGCTAAATTAGGAAAAATTAAATAAGAAACTAAAATTTGAAAAGGTCAAGTCGATGGGTCAAGTCGACTCCGCCAAGTCGACTTGGGAAAGTGAAGTCGACTCCGCTTCAATAGTGAAGTCGACTCCACAAGGGTCGAAGTCGACTCCGCCCCAAGGCGAAGTCGACTCCGAGGGACCGAAGTCGACTTCGCCTAGGGCAAAGTCGACTCAGCGCGCGCGACCGTCGGACTTCTCTCCCCTTTTCTTTCTTCTCCTCTCTTCTTTTCTCCCTCATTTTCCCACTGTTTTTCTTCTCTTCCTTCTCCGGCTCCGGCGAATTCCTTGCTCCGGTCTATTCCCTTCCATTTTCGACATTCTCTCATCTCCGGCAAGCTCTTAGCTTCGGCAACTTCTCCGTCTCTCAAAGTTCATCTCTCTCATTCTCACTCTCTGTTCCTACTCTTTTTCTCCCAAACTCCATTTCTCAATTCCTTTCTCCCTCAGTTTTCAACTCCCAAATCAAAATGGCACCAAAAGCTAGACTCCCAAAGCTAGCAGTCAAAAAGCCAACCCAAAGACCAGTGCCCAGACCTTCCCAATCCAACACAGAAGAGGAAGTTCCTAGAAAACAAAGGACACCCGCTAAGAGAGCAAGGGAGGAACCATCGACATCAACGGGTAGACGGGTTCGATTTCAAACCACTACTCAATCGTCTGATCGAGCTCCGAGGTCGGAAAGTCAACCTCACAGCTCACCCTCCTCAAGAATCCCGATCAAAAAGGGGCAAGTCTTGAAAATGCCCACGACCTACTTCAAGTTTGAGCAGCAACACAGTCGCTTCTACAAATATTTTTATGAGAGAAAGGTATTCATTCCCAAAATCATCGATTTCAAATTTCTCAGCGACTACGAATTTGATATAGAAGAGTTGCTTGACTTCCAAGGTTGGACACAACTGTTAAAGTCTGACGAAAGGATCCATCCCGATCTCACTAGACTCTTCTACTATTTATGGGATGATACCAAGTTCTCAGCCTATGTCAAAGGAAGTGAGATGTATCTGGGTTCTCTAAATAACCCAAATCAAAATGAAGCCTTAAAGAGAATCGGGAGCATTCTTCAAGTACCCTATGAAGAAGAACGACTTCCTACAGACCTGACAATGGAAAAAATCTACAACGAGTTGACAAAGAGCAACAAGTACCATGCAGGCACAAAGTTTTTGCATTACATGAATCTTTCTCCTAGGCTCAGAGTCCTCCGTCTGCTAATCGCCCACTGTATCTATCCAAAAGGGGGCGGGAGAAATCAATTGAATCCACAAGAAGCAATGATCCTGTGGAAGTTAATCAATAAAGTAAAGATCAGCCTTCCCAGGCTATTTCTAGAAGCCTTGGCGTGCCGGAAAGACAATCCTAGAGGCGTACTACCTTACGGATCCTGGATCACTAGGATTCTAGAACGGTTCGAGGTAGACATCGACGGGGAACCATTTGAAGTTCCCAAAACGACGAATGCAATCAACAAGGCACTGCTCCAACGAATGAAGATCAATCTGGAGCAATTCAGAGAAGATAGAATCCGGAAAAAGCTAGGCGAGCCAGCACGAGAGCAAGAGGACCACGCACAGGCTGAGGGGGAGCAACCTCCCGAAGCACCGCCTGCTCAAGCAGAGCCCGCATCTCCCGCGACGCATGGATCCTACTCACCTCAAGGATCTGCTGCACCCGAACGAGCGCCTCCTACACTATCTCAAGAGGCCACGCTTCAGAGCATTAAAGAAGAGATTTCGGCTCTTCGGGAAGAAATGGGTCATCAAGAGGATAGGATGGCTAGTCTTGTGACTGAGGTCTTGAATGCTATCAATGATATGCATTCCCGACAAGATCGAATAGATCGAGAAATGCGTACCATTCGATACCACCTCGCCTCAGGCCGTCACAAGAAGCGACCCATGCCTGAACTTGATCCCTTCGAATCGGGTTCAGTTCATTGTGATCCGTCTCCCGCACCCGTTTCTTCCTTCTACTCATCAGCCCATAACCGTCCCATCAAACCTATCTCATATCCCATCTCACAATTTCAATTCACAAAATCTTTGTGAATTGACAAATTTTTGATAGATTGACAAAAAGGGGGAGATAGAATAGGAATTGAGTTGAATTTTTGAGTTTTGGGTCAGGTAGTTTGTATTTAGGAGTTTCATTTTCATTTTTGCTTTACATTGTAAACTGAAAACATGAATGATATATGAAATTTTTTTTATGTTCAAATATGTGTTTATGATTGATATGTGAATGATTGAAAAGATATGTTCTGAATGTTTGAAAGTTATGTTTTGTTGAAAGCTATGACAGTTATGTTCTGTTTTTGAAATGCAATTATCTTGAAAGGAACAAACTCAATTTAGTCTTGTCAATCATCAAAAAGGGGGAGATTGTTGGAAACAATGTTTAAAACAAAACAAAATTGACCAAAGCATTAGTTTTGATGATTAACAAAGACTAATTTGAGTATATCAAGTATACTAATGAGTTTGCCAAATGTTTTAAAGAATTGAAATAGTCAAGTCGAACCCCAAGTCGATTGGACTTCGACTTAGGGTGAAGTCGATCCAAAAGTCGACTCCATTATCGACTTGAAGCAGAACTTCAAAGGCAAAATCAAAACTGGAAGAGTCGCAGGCTAAGTCGACTCCACTTGCGACTTGAGAAGCCAAGTCGCACACGAAGTCGACCTTACTATCGACTTCAGTCGAGAAAAACTGTCCAGACCTGATTTTGGGGCACAAAGCTGCCCAAGTCGCAGGCCAAGTCGACTCCAGGTGCGACTTGGGCAAAGTCGCAGACAAGGTCGACTCCACCTTCGACTTGAGAAGTTCAGACTTGAAAGATGCATTCCCAAGCTCATTCCACGAATCTATTTGGACTTTCTCAAATCCAAGTAATATGCAAAGTCCATGTTCAAGATTAACTTGAGTATTCTTGAGATTCAAGGTAAGGATTCAAGTTAAGGATTCAAGTTCAAATTCAAATCAAGTCTATCAAGTCCAAGGCAAATTTTCAAGCTTGCTTCCAAATGAAGATATATTCAAGACATGAAGATCAAACGACTCCAAAGCAAGCAAGGTACATGAATATATCATGCAAGGACTCAAGCTCTCCTAAGTTCTACAAGGTTCAAGCAAATCCAAGATGGATCAAGGTCAAGCTCTTCATAAATCACAAGATCTACAAGTATGAGGAGCCACTTGACAATTAAAACGACTAAAGGAAAAAAGCCAAGCAAGCTAGAAGCAAAATCAAATGAGGATCAAGGCATTATTGGCGAAGGCCGAGCCAAGTCGCAACCCAAGTCGACTCCAGGATCGACTTGAGTTGAAGTCTGAGGCCAAGTCGACCCAAGACTCAGACTTGGGAAATCTGAAGAACTGGAGTCGCACACGAGGTCGACTCCAGGTGCGACTTGGAAGCCAAGTCGCAGGCCAAGTCGACTCCATCTTCGACTTGGAAAATAACGTTCGAATTTTTGAACGTTGGAGATCATTTATTGCGCGCCAACCACCTCTACAACGTTCAAATCTTCATCACTCTATAAAAGGACACTCAAATGAACATGAAAAGATATACAAGACACTCATATACACATCACAAAGTCCAAAGAGAGAAAAGAAGTGCAAGAAAGTGTTTCCATTTCTTTTTCTCCATTTTTGAGTGGTCCATAAACATTCAAAGGAAGAAAGAGCTTCAAGTTGCAAGCTGCTTCATCGATATTCATCCAAGCTGCTTCTAATTTCTTCCTCGAGCTCAACCTGCCTACACATCTCTGTAAAGTGTAGTTTTTCTTATTTCAAAGTCTTGTTGTATTAACCTTGATTTAGCTTGGGTAGCTAAGATCAAGTGTATGCAAAGTAGTGTGATTGGAGTGTGACTCATCACCTACTTGTGCAGTGTATTGTTTATGCCCCCTAGAGCTAGAATCTAGAAGAGAGCATAGGCTCTAAGTTGTATATGCCCCTTAGAGCTTGAATCTAGAAGAGAGCGGAGACTCTAAGTGTATTCGAGGAATACATAGTGGAATCCAAGTCACAACGGAGTGTGAGCTTGGAAGAGTGGAGTAGGGAAGGTTTGTCCGAACCACTATAAATCTTGTCTTCTGCTTCCTTTTACTGCTTTATCTTAATTGCTCTCTATTTGCTTTCAAAAGGGGATTAATCTTTCAAGGGGTTAAGATTTTTAATTTACCAAAGAATTTTTTAAAGAACCCAATTCACCCCTCCCCTCTTGGGTTTAGCCATCAACTCGGGACCAACATTAATGTCACCATTTTGAATTCCGTCAACCGTCTTTTCTTTGACAAAACATCTTTCATAAATTGGTCGTAGCTCAACATCTGTTCTAAGGCTTCGACGAGAGGTATGTTGATATGCAACTGTTTTAGTACCTCCAAAAACTTCTTGAACTGACCCTCCTTTTTGTTCTTTATGAATCTCTGAGGAAATAGAGGAGACAGCCTGTTATTTGTGGTGATTTCAGTATCTGGTTGCTTTTGGGTAGTATCTGGTTCCTCTGCCTCCTGTGACTGATGAATAAGAGGATTAGTGGCTTCTGTTACTGCTTCTGGCTGGGTTGCGTCAGCTAGCTGCTTTCCACTACACAATGTGACTACCTACACATGTTCTTTGCTTATTCCTTTCGAATTTTGCTCCGTGTCACTCGGTAGTGCACCTTGAGGTCGGTTGTTTAAGGCTAAGGCCAGTTGGCCAATTCGCGCTTTCAGATTTCTGTTTGTCATGATTCGGGATTACATGAATTGTATGAAAAGTTTTTTCAAATTCGATTTCTTTTCTTCTCGAGGTGGTGGATTGAATTGAACTAGTCTTGCTACTTGTTGATGCAATGGCTGCTGTGAGAATCCCGACGGCTGATTCGATCTCGACTGGTTATTCCATGAGAAGTTGGGATGATTCCTCTAGCCTGGATTGTAGTTGTTTGCATATGGATTCGCTGGATTTCTCTGGAAATTTTCCACGTAATTAATGGACTCTGGATTGGAGACACATTGATCACTGGGCTGGCCAAATTCTCTGCCCCACGTGCAAATATCTGCTACTGAAGGTTGCTGTGGTGTAGACGCCCTTACTACATTGATGTTGGCAGGCCTGGATAGGTTCTGAATCTGCCTGGATAGAGCGTCAATGTGGGCTTTTATTGATGAAACTGCGTCCAATTGGAGTAGACCCCCGCTTCGTCTTCTGTTAAATGGTAGTTGATAGGTGTTGGCCGCCATATTTTCAAGCAGGGCGTATGATTCTCGGTAGCTTTTTCTCAGTAGGGAACTGTTTGACGATGAATCCACCATATGACGGGTGGAATCTGGGAGACAATTGTAGAAAATCCATGATGTGGGCACTTCCGGAGCAAGTCTTTAAACCAATCCCACGCCTCTGATAGAGTCTCTTCTCTATGTTGTTTGAATGAGACTATGTCCATTCTTAGTTTGGCTAACTTGGCGGGCAAAAAATATTTCTCTAGAAATTTCTGAGCCAAGTCATTCCACGTATTGACTGGGTTCAGTGGCAGAGAATCCAGTCACTCCAAAGCTCTATCCCTCAGTGAAAATGGGTAAGTCCGTAGCTGCATTGCTTTATCGGAGACTCCATTCTGCTTGAATGTGTTCATGATCTACAGAAAATTCCGCAGATGTCGATATGTATCTTTAGAAGACAATCGTCCAAACTGCCCAATGGACTAGAGCATTTAGAAAACCACCAGTTTGATCTTAAAGTTGTTGGTGTCGATAGGAGGAGGTGCAATGCTAGTTTGAACTGCATTTTGTCCAAGCGCAATGAGATTCCAAACAGGTTGGTCCAAATCGTCTTGTGGTGGATGAATTGGAACTTCAACCCTTTGGTTTCCCTGTTGGTCGGCACGAATATTCTCGTCCTGATTCTCAATGCGCTCCATGGTATGCTGTTGACTCCTAGCTTCCTTGCTCTTGCGACACCTTCTCAAATAGGTTCTCTTTGATTCTGAATTAAACAGAATAACGATCTTCTTGCCGACCCTGCCTCGGCGCATGTAAAATCAATTAACCCTACAAAAACCAATTCAATTGAAACTAGCAGAAAAATTCTAAACTAAAGAAATTATAAAAATAAATATGATTATAGAATCATACAAGAAAGTAATTAAACTAATAATAATTAGTTATACCAATTCTCCGGCAACGACACCAAAAACTTAATGAGCTGCGTATATGTCTATTAAACTTGATTGCTTTTAACGCAAGTATACGTGCCGAATTAAGTAATAAAGAGTGAGTAGAGTATCGTTCCCACGAAGAAATGGTCTAACTAGGATTATTAATCAGTTTAGTTGCTTTTGGCGCGTAGAGAATTTGGATTTCGAACTTAAAACTAATTCTATCAATTTCAATAAGAAAAGATAAAAGAGTTTCACGGAACAACTCAAATATTAAAAGAAATTATCAATTGGGGATGACAGATGGATAGTTTGGAATCCTTAAATCTAAACTATATTGCATTGGCTCCTTTTCATTAGGTTGTGTAGGGATTTACTAGTCCAAGTTCAATAATCTTTATATATGTCTTGCAACGCATATAAAGCTAATTACACCCTATTCAATTGCTTTGTTCTCATGTCATTAAATAAAGTGGAATTGAATAATTCATAACTTGTTCATGACTACATAGGGTTTAACAGTATATTCCTATCAATTAAACAACTCCCCTTAGCAAAGAGGAAACCTATGCCCTACATATAGATTTAGCAAAGATTTTCCTTTTCCAAGGATTAATCGTGCAATTAAATCATCTTACAAGGTAGTTAATCTTATAAAAAGCATTAAACATCATATGCAAGGGTAAATCCACAACGCACAGTCATATAGAAATCAAATATTCATTCCTGAATCTTAAAGAACCAATCCAATATAGTTAGATATCAATTCATCCTAACTATCCATCTAAAAAAAGTTTAGTTCACATATATGATATAAAAATCCTTTACATCCATTGTAAAAGTATCCAGAAAAATAGAGAAACAAAAATAGAAGCACGAAGAGAAAACTAATTTTCCGGCAGTTCCACCAACGGGGTAGAATCTTCTCTTCAATCCGCGCTTCAAGCGAGTTCTTTTCCTTCTCTGGGTGTCTATTCCATCAGGGCTCTCTCTCTCAAGCACGACCCCCTAGGTTTCTATTTAAACCAGTTGGTTTGCACAACACAGTGCACAAATCCATGCGTACGGATGCGTAGTGGCGCCTAAGTGCCAACTCTCTGTGTGCTGGTTGACTTTGAAACCTTTCTGAATGCTCTGAAAAGTGTTGCCTTTGTGCCTAAGCGTCCCTACTTGGCACTTAGGTGCCAACTCTCTGGATGTTTTGCAACTTGAAAACTTTTCAGAACACCTATATGATCATGCCATGGCGTCTAGGCGCCAATTTCTTGAAAGAAATTCTATCTTGTGACCTCAAAACTCTTCTGGAACTTGTCTGCATATTAGTGAAGTGGTGCATAGGCGCCAACTCTTTGGAAGTCTTCTATTGTGTGAGGTACTGGAGGTTCTGGCTAAGGCATATAGGGTGGCGCCTTGGCGCCAACCCACATGCTTCTTCACTTAGCTTTGTTCTACATTCGACTCGCTCGCATGCCTGTATTGGTCCATCCTTCCTGCAAAAAATGAATGAACTAATTAAATGAACTAAAAATACTTAATTTATACTAAAAGTGCATAAAAACTGTGTACTGCTCCTAAAATGCAAAGTAAGTGAAAATTCAGCTAAATGGATGCAAACTAAGCCTAGTCCCTTTGACTAACACACAAAAATAGTCTGAAATGGGCCATGATAACTCGCATTTTCACGAGTTATCAATTGCTTGAAAAAAGTCGATAGGATCATCTTCTATCAATGCAATGTCATCCTGATGTTCTTGTAGAAAGATAATGTAATTATTAGAAATTGCACTTTTCCTTTATCTAGTGAATTCCTTAATGACATTAGTTTTTGAGGTTGTTGAGCTTGATCAATAAGAGTATCCTGTTGATGTTGACTAGGAAGGTTGTTAACAATGTCTTGTGGTTCTGGTATTGTTGCTTAAACCATGATAGGAACAACAATGGAGGAAAAAATTATCAATTCCTCCTCAAAGACATGGCCTCTTGATAACTCGTGAAAACGCGAGTTATTATGGCTCATTTCAAACTAGTTTTGCATGTTAGTCCAAGCGAATGTGGTTGGTTTGCACCCATTTAGCTTAGTTTTCATTCACTTTGCATTTTAGGAACAATATGTAATTTTTATGCATTGTTAGTATAAAAGAGGTATTTATAGTTCATTTATTTGATTTTAGTTGATTTTGCAGGAAAGACGGACAACTATCCACTTGAGAGTGAGTCGGGATAAAGAATCGAGCAAATTGAATAAGCAAGCAGGTTGGCGCCTAGGCGTCGACCAACGGTGCCTAGGCGCCGACCTAGAGCCTTATAAGGATATTCCAGAACTCCCTACGATGGAAAGCTTGCAGTGAGTTGGTGCCTAGGCGCCACGACACGACCCCCCGCACACATGTGTTTCTGCACGTGGTTCGTACGGAGTAAGGGAGACTTAAATACATACCTAGGGATTCATGCGAGGGAGAGAGGGAAGAGACGGAGCAGCCAAAGAGAGAAAGGGAAGGACGTCCATTTTCAGAGCATCGAAAGAGGAGAGCCAACCTCATTGGTGGAGACTCGTGAGTTCTAGTTTCTCTTTTTCTCAATCTATTTTCTTTTCTCTATTATTGAAAATACATTCAATTTGGGCTTTAAATGGGATTTAATGCCATGTTCATGAACTAAACTTTAATAGATGGGTAGTTGAGATGAATTGATGTCTAAACTACATTGTTTTGGTTCTTGATGATTTGAGAATGAATGTTTAGTTTGCTGCATGATTGTGCTATGTGGGTTTACCCTTGTATATGTCGCTTAATTCTTTTTACAAGACTAGCTACCTTGTAGGATAATTTAATTGCAGGATTCATCCCTAAAAAAGGAAAATCCAAGCAAGATTCATGTCTAGGGCATAGGTTTCTTCCTTTGTTAATGAAAAATGTTTAATGGATAGGAATATACCGTTAAACCCTATATAGTCAGAACAGGTTATGTATAAATCAATTCCATCACATTTAATTGCATGAGAACATAGCAATTGGGTGTTATGTAATTAGTTTTATATATGTTGGAAGACACATATGAAGACCATTGAACTTGGACTAGGAAATCCCTACACAGTCTAAAGAAAATGAACAAATTCAATATAGTTTAGATTCGAGGATTCCCAACTATCCCATCCGTCATCCCGATTCGATAAATCCTTTTTGGTATTCCAGCTCTTCTGTTAAATTCTCTTCTATTTCTTTTACTTATTTTGCATATTCGACTTTATCTGTGAAAAGTCTTTCTAATCACCGAAAACAACTAAACTAATTAATAACACTAGTTTGATAATATCCTCATGAGAATGATACTTTACTCACTCTTATTACTTGATCGGTACGTATACTTTTGTTAAAACGAGCATTTTAATTAGACATATACGTAACTCGTTAAGTTTTTGGCATCATTGCCAGGGATATTTTGTGTTAACTAATTATTGTTAGTTCTATTGATTTCTTGTACAATTTTGTAACTATATTTCATTTTACTATTTCCTTAGTCTAGATATTTTCCAGCTTAGCGCTGTCGAATTGGTATTTGCAGGGCTTATTGCTTTTGTATGCGTCAAGACAGGTTTGAAAAGGATAACGTCGTACCATTTGATCTGAAGCTAGAAAGAAACTTTTAGAGAAGACGTCACAAGAGCAGAGAAGCTAGGAATCAACTTCATATAATGGAGCGTATTGGAAACCAAAATGAAAATCTTCATGAAGATCAGCATGGGACCCAACAGGTTGAGATTCCAATTCATCCATCACAAGATGATTTGGACCAACCTATTTAGGATCTCATTGCATTGGGATAAAACGCAATGTAAACTAGCATCCAACCTCCCCTGTCGACACTAACAATTTTGAGATCAAGCCTGTGGTTTCCAAATGCTCCAATCTATCGGGCAGTTTGGAGGTTTATCTTCTAAAGATTCGCATCGCCACCTACGCAACTTCTTGCAAATCATGAATACTTTTAAGTTGTGTGGAGTCTCCGACGAAGCAATCAGGCTATGGACTTTTCCATTCTCATTGAGAGATAGAGCTTCAGAGTGGTTGGATTCTTTGCCACCAAACTCTGTCAACACATGGAACGACTTGGCACAGAAGTTTCTTGAGAAATATTTCCTCCTGCCAAGTTAGCCAAGCTCGGAATGGACATAGTCTCTTTCAATCAACATGGAGAAGAGATTTTATCAGAGGCTTGGGATCGGTTCAAGGATTTACTTCACAAATGCCCCCATCATGGAATTCAGCCATGTGTGCAGATCCAGATATTCTACAATGGTCTTCAAGATTCCACCCGTCATATGGTGGACTCGTCATCGAATGGTTCTCTATTAAGAAAATATGGCAGCCAATACATATCAATTGTCGTCTGACAAAATCCGAAGTGGGGGGCTTACTTCAATTGGACGCAGTCTCATCTATAAAAGCCCACATTAACGATCTATCCAGGAAAATTCAAAACTTATCAAGGTCTGCCGATGTCAATGCAGTAGAAGCTTCCACACTACAGTTGTCATTAGTGGAATATTGTACATGGTATGGAGAGGTAGGCCACCCAAGTAATCAATGTGCCTCCAATCCGGAGTCCATTAATTACGTGGGCAACTTCCAAAGAAATCCAGCAAATCCATGGATACTTATAATCAAGGATGGAGAAATCATCTTAGTTTCTTATGAAAAAACTAGGCTAAGCCGAATCAGCTGCCAGAATTCTCGCAACAGCCTTTTTAGCAACAGCCAGCCAGATCGGTTCAACTCACCCCACCTCCTCCAGAGAAAAAGAAATCTGATCTTAAAAACCTATTCATGCAATCCCAGATTACAACAAATAGAAACTTATAAACGTAGATAGGACAGCTTGCTTCAGCTATAAATAGTCTCCCTCAAGGTGCACTGCCGAGCGAAAGTGAACAGAATCCGAAGGGAAAAGGCATGGAGCACATGCAAGCAGTCATATTACGCAGTGGTAGGCAACTACCAGAAGTAACTCAACCAGAAGCAGAAACTGAAGCTGCTAGTACTTCTATTCATTAGTCATAGGAGGTAGAGGAATCAGATGAAACACACCAAAAGCAGCTTGAGGATGTAACAGCCACTATTCAAAGGTCTCCTCATCCATTTCCTCAAAGACTTGCAAAGAACAAAAAGGAGAGTCAGTTTAAAAAGTTCTTGGAGGTATTAAAACAACTACACATAAATATACCTCTTGTCGAAGCCTTGGAGCAGATGCCTAGTTATGCCAAATTCATGAAGGATACACTGTCGAAGAAAAGGTGATTGATAGAATTTGAGACGGTGGCGTTAACAGAAGAAACTAGTGTTATGGTGCAAAGAAAGTTGCCGCTAAAGCTCAAGGATCCAGGGAGTTTTACCATCCCATGTACAATTGGAAATCAGTATTTTGGGAGAGCTCTCTGTGATTTGGGAGCTAGCATAAATTTAATGCCAAAATCTATATTCGTGAAGCTAGGTATTGGGGAATCTAGACCTACTACAGAAATGTTGAAACTGGCAAATCGATCTATGACATATCCAGAGGGAATTATTGAAGATGTTTTGTTCAAGGTAGACAAGTTCATCTTTCCAGCAGACTTCATCATTCTGGATTATGAAGAAAACCGAGACGTGCCAATTATTCTAGGTCGGCCTTTCCTTGCAACTGGCAAGGCGATAATTGATATACAAGCCGGAGAGCTAACCATGCGGGTGCATAATGACCAAGTCACATTTAGCTTGTTCAACGCAATGCAGTTCCCGAATGATCCAGAGGAATGCTTTATGATTGATATGATTAATTCAACGGTTCAAGCCGAGTTCCAGGTTACCTCTTACAAGGATATTTTGGAAGCATCGTTAGTTGGAGAAATCAATAAAGCTAACGAAGAATCGACTGAGATGATACGTTACTTGCAGCAGTCTCCAACTTTTACATGCTATCCACATAAATTTGAGTCGCTGGAGCTCAAACCGAAATCATTTAAATACTTGAAGCCCTCAATTAAAGAGCCGCCCATTTTGGAGCTAAAACCTCTACCGACCGATCTAAGATATGTATACCTAAGAGTTGAATCCTCACTCCCAGTTATCATCTCTTTAGCATTGGATCCCTTGCAAGAAGAAAAACTACTTAGAGTGCTCAGGGACCACAAAAAGACTCTCGATTGGACCATCGCGGACATCAGAGGAATTAGCCCATCTATTTGCATGCATAAAATTCAATTAGAGGAGAATTTAAGGCCATCCATTGAAGCACAAAGAAGATTAAATCTCATTATGAAAGAAGTGGTTAAAAAGGAGATTATCGAATGGCTTGACGCAGTGTCATATGTCCAATCTCCGACAGTTCTTGGGTTAGCCTGATGCAATGTGTCCCGAAGAAGGGTAGAATGATGATAGTGTCCAACGAGAATAACAAACTAATTCTAACAAGGACAGTTACGGGTTGGAGAGTGTGTATGAACTACTGGAAGTTTAACAAAGCCCATAGGAAGGATCACTTCTTGCTCCCGTTCATCGACCAGATGCTTGATAGGTTGGCAGGTTGGGAATTTTATTGCTTTTTGGATGGTTATTCAAGCTACCACCGGATCATGATAGCACCTGAAAACCAAGAGAAGACCACTTTCACATGTCCATATGGTACATTCGCATTCAGGCGAATGCCCTTTGGCATATGCAACGCTGACAAGCTGCGTATATACTTAATTATAATGATCGTTTTAACGCAAGCATACGTGCCGATCAAGTAATAAAGAGTGAGTAGAGTATCGTTCCCACGAGAATTGTGTTAAACCAATTAGCACCTTAAATCTCAATTGTCTAAGTGAATTGGTAAAAGAAATGAGATTTGGTTTCGAAGAATTGAATTAAACTAACTAAGCAAAGCAGTAAATGACCAGAGTGGTGTGGATGTTGCTGATATTTCCTTGAGATGATTAAGATAGGTAGGAATATGAATTCATTGACTCATAGCCATGTTATTTGGTTCCAATTAAGTTAGTTGTGCAAAGATTACTAATCTAGGTTCATTCATATTCATATATGTCTTCCAACACATACAAACCTAACCAAGTTTTAGTTATGTGTTATGTTCCCATGCATACAAGTAAAACAAGATTGATAATCATATAACCTAATCAAGATTACACAGGGTTAATAGGTATATTCTTATTTGTATTAACATCTAACACAACATGAGCTAGAATACCTATGCCTTATATATGGATCTTATTCAAATCCCATTTTTCCAAGCATGAATCTGAATATTAGATCAATTCACAAGGTTGCAAAGCTTGTAAACATATTAAGCATGATATATAAGGATAATCTCAAGCAACATATGTCATAGCACAACAGTATTATCAATTCAAGCATAAGAAAACCAAATATCATAAGCTATGAGTTCAAATCCTACATATCTCCCACCATAGGAAGGTTCAGCCCATAAACATGACTTCAATTCTCATTAAAATGAAGTTACAATCATCCCAAGCAAGGAGAATAACAAATAGGGAGAGATAAATGAGAAGAGGAGATAAAACTTAATGGGTTTGCACTGATAGGTTGGATCTCCACTTGCTCTTCTCTTCACCCTTGAAGCCTTAGTTTCTCTTATCCTTTCTCAGTAGCCACAACCCTCTCTCTGAGTCTCTCTGTCTCTCTTGAATCCCTAGGTTTCTATTTATAATGGGTAGCTTGCGTAGCACATGTGCAGAAACCCGCGCGTACGGATGCATAGTGGCGCCTGGGCGCCAACTCCCTATGTGCTGGGTAACTTGGAAACCTTTCTGGAAACCTTAGGACTTCATGCCTTGGCGCCTAGGCACCAACTCCCTGGAAGCTTTTGACCTAAAAACTCGTCTGGGCGTGTCTGCATGTTAATCCAACTCCCTAGAAGCTTTTGACCTAAAAACTCTTCTGGTCGTGTCTGCATGTTAATGAAGTGGCACCTAGGCGCCAATTCTCCGGATGCAATATGTTGTGTGAGTCATTTTAGACTCTAGCAAAGACCTGTAGAATGGCGCCTGGGCGCCACTTGGCGACGCCTGGGCCCCATCCACCTACCTCGTGACTTGGTTCTGGTTTGCATCTGCTTCGCCCGTCCTTCCTGCAAAAATTACATAAAGTAAATAAATGGACTAAAAATGCCTAATTTATGCTAAAAATGCATAAAAACTAAATAATGCTCCTAAAATGCAAAGCGAGTGAAAATTAAGCTAAATTGATGCAAATTATGCCTAATCTCTTAGACTAATGCACAAATATAGTCTATAATAGGCCATGATAACTCGTATTTTTACGAGTTATCAAACGCACTAGCCACATTCCAGCTTTGTATGAAGACTATCTTTATTGATATGGTTGAAGACTTCCTAGAGGTATTTATAGATGACTTTTAAGTATTTGGGAACTCATATGACGAGCATCTCGTCAATCTATCCAAAATGGTTCAGCATTACGAAGATACGAACCTGGTTCTTAACTGGGACAAATGTCATTTTATGATGCAAGAGGGTATAGTACTTGACGAGCTGCATATATGTTTATTAAAATTACTAGCTTTTAACGCAAGTATATGTGCCAAATCAAGTAATAAATAGTGAGTAGAGTATCGTTCCCACGAGAAAATGGTCTAACTAGGATTATTAATCAGTTTAGTTGCTTTCGGTGAGTATTGGATTTCAAACTTAAAGCTAATTCTATCAGTTGCAATAAGAAAAGATAAAAGAGTTTCACGGAACAACTGGAATATTAAAAGGAGTTATCAATTGGGGATGACAAATGGATAGTTCAGAATCCTTAAATCTAAACTATATTGCATTGGTTCCTTTTCATTAGGTTGTTTGGGGATTTACAAGTCCAAGTTTAATAATCTTTATATATGTCTTCCAACGCATATGAAGCTAATTACACCCTATTCAATTGCTTGTTCTCATGCCATTAAATAAAGTGGAATTGAATAATTAATAACTTGTTCATGACTACCTAGGGTTTAACGGTATATTCCTATCTGTTAAACAACTTCTTTAGAAAAGAGGAAACCTATGCCCTACACATGGATCTAGTAGAGATTTTCCTTTTTCAAGGATTAATTATGCAATTAAATCATCTTACAAGGTAGCTAATCTTGTAAAAAGCATTAAACATCACATGCAAGGGTAAATCCACAACACACAATCATATATAAATCAAATATTCATTTATGAATCTTAAAGAACCAATACAATTGATGCGAACCAAGTGCTTGTCGTTAAGAGCACTGTGATCATCAGTTTAATTAAAATTAACCGAAACACATTAAAGCTACCACTATACGAGTGATAGTGTAGAATAATGGTGAGTCGGGTCGAATCCACAGAGAGGCGATGTAGTTTTGAATTGTTTTTAAGAGAAAGAGAGGGTCTAGAGAAGAAAGAGAAAGAGAGAAGAAAGAAGAGGGAGGAGAGAAGAGAGAGAAAGAGAAAGAGAGAAGAGAGAAGAGAGAAGAGAAAGAAAGAAAATAGAAGAAATTAGAGAGAGAAAGAAGAGAGAGAAAGAGAGAAGAGAGAAGAGAGAGAAAAAGAAAGAAATTAGAAAGAGAAAGAAAGAAGAGAAAAGATTTGAGCATAAAAGAAATAGAGGCAAGAAGCTAAAAGAAATTAACTAATTAACAACGCAATTAAAACTATTCTAAGAAAGCAGTAAAAGCTATGAAATTTAACTATTAAAGCAGGAAAGAGAATTACATTAAATTTAATCTAAAAATTACAAAGCAGAAAATAAAGCAGTAAATCTAATTTAAAAATTAAAACTACAAATTAAAATTTAACAACTACAAATTACTACCAACTATAAAGCAGAAAATAAAATTTACATCACCCGTAAACAGCGAATCTCCACGTAATGGAAACTTTTATTGCTTGGCCCCACCTCCTTGCTACGGGTCCCACAAAATGGGTCCCACCCACTTGCTACGGGGTCCCACCAAATGGGTCCCACCCAAGGGGTATGTGGGGTATGGGGTGTGTTTTTGGGATGAGTGAAGCCCCCTTTTTATAGGCGTGTGAGGGGCCCTCCCTCCTTGCTACAATCCGATGTGGGATTCTCGTCTTGAACAGCACTGTAGCTACCCGTTGCCTGTTTCTTCTTGCTGCATAAACTTGGGCAAGAACGGTTGCATGTGATGGGCTGGGTTTCGAATGATGAAGAACAGGGACGTTGCCTGCGTTGAGGACGATGCTGATTCCGGTTGGGCGGTGCTTGAATCACTGAATCTGCTCGTCGATTTGTTTGCAGATTGCTGCCGTTTTGCCGTGGCTGCTGGTTAATTTGGGGAAGGTGCGGTTTTCAGTTTGGAGAAGACGGCTGAATCATGGCTGGTCGTTTGGGTTTGATTTCAGCAGCTGCTACCGAAAAAATGGGTGCGGGAAAATGTACGGCTGGTTCACGGTGGTGAAAGGGCTGCCGGATGCGGAATAGCTGCTGCCGCCATGGTTGCCGGTTTTGCAATTTCGGTTTTTACATTCGGTGATTGAAGCTTGAATGGAGGGTGTGGCTTTTCTTCCCTGCTGCTTCTCAAATCGATGGAGGTGGGCAGCTGTTGGTCGGTTTTGGCTGCCGGACGGTTGCTTGAATGCAGCTGCCGGGATTGGAGCTCGCTGTCATGGATGATTTCGGCCGAGCACAACAGCTGCAATTGATTTTCATGGCCGCCTACTTAGATTTGGTCGGACGGTGATAAGGGTCTTGGATGCGGAATGACAGGCTGGAGCTTGGTGCGGCTGAGGAAGATGGAAAGCAGGTCGCCTGGCATGGAGAGGAGAGCTGCTGCGAGATTTGGCTTGGCTCGGCTGCTGCTTTCGAACGGAAGACCGGGAATTCTGAAAGTTGCTGCTCAAAAAATTGGTCGTTGCTGCAATGTCGTGCTAGATGCTTGGACGGTCGAAAATCGAAGATGCGGAAGCCAGTTTTCTATCACGAAAATGGGTGCCTTCATCGCGGATAGCTAAGAAAGCTGGAAGCCTTGGCCGGAGAAGACGAGATGGGTTGTTTGTCGGTGGCTGGATTTGGGCGTTTTTGCTTGCTGCCGTTTTGGGGAAGGTGGAGCACCAGAATATGGTGCTCCGGCAGTGCTCCAGTAACCGTGCACATGCAGAAAACGAAAACAGATTTAAATATTTAATTCTTGTCAAAATGATTTTAATAAGCTTGCAAAGATTTTTTAATTTACTTTTCTTTTTAGCCCTTTTTGAATTTATTTATTATTATTATTTTTTATCTTAAAATGTTTTGACAATTTGTTTTATAACCATAGTTTAGATTATATTTATAATTTGATTTATGATTTTCCAAATTAGATGGTTTTATAATTTTGCCTAAATTATATTAATATGCTAATACATATTTTAACATTAAAATTTTCTAGGGGATTGTGTCATAGTTTTATATTTTTAAGAACGTTGCAAAATAGCTTACTTTATAGCAAAATTAAAGATTTTACGAAAAATATGATTTTCATGAAATTCCACTTAAAACATGCATTTAATTAACATTTTAATATTTAATAACGTGAACTTAATATGAAATTACATGAAAATTTTTAGACTTATCACACCCCCCAACTTAAACATTGCTAGTCCCTTAGCAATGGAAATAGTTTAATATATTATTTTTTTCTCTTTTTTTTTTTTTTTTTTTTTTTTTTTTTTTAACAAAAATCTAAGTGCATTGCTAATAATGATAGTAAGCTTTAGAAGAAAATTTTCTTTAGTGAACATGAGTAAAAATATTTCATGGTGTATATAAAAAATTATAGCACGTGTGTATGTGTACTAATGAACAAATGGGCATTAGTTAAATAAATTATTTTCAGCTTATCCAAGCTAAGTAACAGTCATATCAAAATTATGATAGTGACAGTTAATATATATCTCCTTTTTTCATCATTTTTTTTTCTCCCCTCACCATATTTCAGGGTATCTAGGGATAAATTTTTTTTTTTTTTTTTTTTTTTTTAAAAAAAATTTTTATTTTCAACGTTTTTTTTTTCTTCCCCTCACCATATTTCAGGATATCTGGGGTTTTACATTTTTTTTTTTTCTATATATTTTTTTTTATATTCTCCCCTCACCATATTTCAGGGTATCTGGGGATATAATTTTTTTTTTCTTTTTAACTACCAGCTATCAATTATAGCGATATTAAAGATTACTTGCTTGGATGAGAGAGAAAAATTATATTATCATGGTACCCACGAGGTTCATTGACGTGTAAGTGCAATCAGTGCTAATAAAATTTTGAAAACACCATGAAAATATTTTTTACAAATATAACTAATTACAGTTTTCCTCTTCACTTACTACCAAGCATAGCAAGTGTACTTTGATTTATCTCAATTTTTTTTTTTTTTTTTTGGATATTTTCTAGAAATTTTTTTTTTCTTATTAATTTTTTTTAAATTTTTATTTTATGTTATATATATTTTTAAATAAATCACGTTAAGCATACCAGACCCCCCCAACTTGAATAGAGCTATCTTTGATAAACATGCACAAAATATATAAATTCATAAGATAGCAGGGAAAGAGATAACCTGGGGTGTAATGATCTGATGAAATTGTTGCAGTTTTTACCTGAAAAGAAAACTAAACTAACGGAAAAGAGATATATATACATATTGGGTTGCCTCCCAACCAGCGCTAAGTTTTATGTCTTCAGCCAGACATAATGTTTAATGTTATCCAATTCCTGCTCTATTAAAATTCTTAACACTATGTAGATTATTTATCATTTTCATATGTTCATGCTCAAGCGTTGTGAAGATTAATGAGTTATCAATGATGTCCAATATGTAGCACTCTTCAATTTGATCATTTATTGAATTCATTGAACTGTTACTTAATGGGAGCATGATTTTATTTTGGGTTAAACAGGATTCCATTTGAATACAGTGCTCTTGGAGAAATTGACTATAATTTGGAATATATTGAATAACATCAAAGAGCGAAATTTTAACTTGAACCTGTTTAAATATTTGCATCATCTCTTCCTTTTTCATTAATTCATCTATGCTAATGAGCTCATCTTTAAAAGTACTTGAAATAGCAGGTATGTACTTCTTAAAATTTTCATCAATAATTTCATTTTCATCTCCCCCCAACTTATCCTCAATAAACTCTTTATTTCTCACCTCACCATCAATTTGGCTATGATCTATATCATTCATTTGAAACCTATTATCAATCTCCTCAATATTTTCTTGATTTTTATCTTCTTCAAATTTATCATTAATTAATTTTTCATTATTTTCTATAATATTTTCTTGATTATGAAGAGAGGAATTCTCATTGAGTTTATGATCTGAGAAACCATCACTCCATAATGTTGTAATTATTACCAAATTTTCAGACAATAAATTTTCTGATAGTAATTGATCTGATTGAGTTTGATAATCGAAATGATTTATTGGAGTGATAGTTGATTCATTAGGTTCCTCCCCACATAATGTTTCTACAATATATTCATCATTTATTTTCAAATTATCTTTCTTTTGACTTAGCATTTGGTTGTTAAGAGATTCAACTTCTAAAGCATTTGGAAATGCTAAGTCATTTTCAAAATATGAATTTTTCAATGGTATTGGATCTATTTGAAATTTTGAATGATCAACTAGATTATCAATTTGGTCAGTATGATCTGTCATCTTAGAAAATAACTGTTGGTCGGAAAGGAATTGTTGATCTAATCTTTCGAATCCTCCCTCTAAGTCATCTAAGTGAGGAGATTGTTGATAATCTACTTGATCTGATGAAAAATTTGAAAAATCATCTTGTGGAGGATTCGAGTGCAAATACATATTTTTATAATGTTCAACTCGATTTACGCACTCTGCAAATTTATTTACTATGTTTTCAAAGCCATTGAGAATAATATTTTGCATGTTTTCAAATTTCTCATCATAATTATCATCATAATTATATGTTTGATGAAAAGATTGGTTAATAGGTTGAGGTGATGAAAAATTTTCTTCAGGATATGCAGATGGCCCATATGTATTTTCATAATGATTAGATTGATATTGATAATTTGAAAATTGGCTTTGCTCAGGTGGCCACTGGGTTTGTAGATATGGAGGGTAAGGTTGCATTTGTTGATTTGTCCAAGAAGTATTAGGACAACTCATCCATTCTGAGTTATGTGTATGTGAAAATGAATTATAATCAGGTGTATGGAACTTATGAAAATTTTGCACTCGCGCTTGATATGGTAAAAATTGAGTTTCATTAGAATATGTCGTTTGAAAAGGAATCGATGTATTTACGAATGAACTGTTTGAGTTTTGATAGGCAAGTAAATCATTAAGCTTTTGGTTTAATTCTTCCAACTTACCTAACCGCTGATCAATAAAGTTCATGTCCATTCTTTAATTTTAGTTTTATTTTTTTATTTATTTTTTTATTTTTATTTTTTTTTCTTTTTAAAGCAGGAAAGAATTGAAATTGGTAATCCAAAGTTCAAGTGCAATAAGTAAAGAAAGCAGATAAATAAAGCAGTAAAGATTATACTATTGAAAGCAAGTAAAGAAAATTTAAAACAACTAATAAAACAATTCAAACCTCAATACGCCTCCCCGGCAACGGCGCCAAAAACTTGATGCGAACCAAGTGCTTGTCGTTAAGAGCACTGTGATCATCAGTTTAATTAAAATTAACCGAAACACATTAAAGCTACCACTATACGAGTGATAGTGTAGAATAATGGTGAGTCGGGTCGAATCCACAGAGAGGCGATGTAGTTTTGAATTGTTTTTAAGAGAAAGAGAGGGTCTAGAGAAGAAAGAGAAAGAGAGAAGAAAGAAGAGGGAGGAGAGAAGAGAGAGAAAGAGAAAGAGAGAAGAGAGAAGAGAGAAGAGAAAGAAAGAAAATAGAAGAAATTAGAGAGAGAAAGAAGAGAGAGAAAGAGAGAAGAGAGAAGAGAGAGAAAAAGAAAGAAATTAGAAAGAGAAAGAAAGAAGAGAAAAGATTTGAGCATAAAAGAAATAGAGGCAAGAAGCTAAAAGAAATTAACTAATTAACAACGCAATTAAAACTATTCTAAGAAAGCAGTAAAAGCTATGAAATTTAACTATTAAAGCAGGAAAGAGAATTACATTAAATTTAATCTAAAAATTACAAAGCAGAAAATAAAGCAGTAAATCTAATTTAAAAATTAAAACTACAAATTAAAATTTAACAACTACAAATTACTACCAACTATAAAGCAGAAAATAAAATTTACATCACCCGTAAACAGCGAATCTCCACGTAATGGAAACTTTTATTGCTTGGCCCCACCTCCTTGCTACGGGTCCCACAAAATGGGTCCCACCCACTTGCTACGGGGTCCCACCAAATGGGTCCCACCCAAGGGGTATGTGGGGTATGGGGTGTGTTTTTGGGATGAGTGAAGCCCCCTTTTTATAGGCGTGTGAGGGGCCCTCCCTCCTTGCTACAATCCGATGTGGGATTCTCGTCTTGAACAGCACTGTAGCTACCCGTTGCCTGTTTCTTCTTGCTGCATAAACTTGGGCAAGAACGGTTGCATGTGATGGGCTGGGTTTCGAATGATGAAGAACAGGGACGTTGCCTGCGTTGAGGACGATGCTGATTCCGGTTGGGCGGTGCTTGAATCACTGAATCTGCTCGTCGATTTGTTTGCAGATTGCTGCCGTTTTGCCGTGGCTGCTGGTTAATTTGGGGAAGGTGCGGTTTTCAGTTTGGAGAAGACGGCTGAATCATGGCTGGTCGTTTGGGTTTGATTTCAGCAGCTGCTACCGAAAAAATGGGTGCGGGAAAATGTACGGCTGGTTCACGGTGGTGAAAGGGCTGCCGGATGCGGAATAGCTGCTGCCGCCATGGTTGCCGGTTTTGCAATTTCGGTTTTTACATTCGGTGATTGAAGCTTGAATGGAGGGTGTGGCTTTTCTTCCCTGCTGCTTCTCAAATCGATGGAGGTGGGCAGCTGTTGGTCGGTTTTGGCTGCCGGACGGTTGCTTGAATGCAGCTGCCGGGATTGGAGCTCGCTGTCATGGATGATTTCGGCCGAGCACAACAGCTGCAATTGATTTTCATGGCCGCCTACTTAGATTTGGTCGGACGGTGATAAGGGTCTTGGATGCGGAATGACAGGCTGGAGCTTGGTGCGGCTGAGGAAGATGGAAAGCAGGTCGCCTGGCATGGAGAGGAGAGCTGCTGCGAGATTTGGCTTGGCTCGGCTGCTGCTTTCGAACGGACGACCGGGAATTCTGAAAGTTGCTGCTCAAAAAATTGGTCGTTGCTGCAATGTCGTGCTAGATGCTTGGACGGTCGAAAATCGAAGATGCGGAAGCCAGTTTTCTATCACGAAAATGGGTGCCTTCATCGCGGATAGCTAAGAAAGCTGGAAGCCTTGGCCGGAGAAGACGAGATGGGTTGTTTGTCGGTGGCTGGATTTGGGCGTTTTTGCTTGCTGCCGTTTTGGGGAAGGTGGAGCACCAGAATATGGTGCTCCGGCAGTGCTCCAGTAACCGTGCACATGCAGAAAACGAAAACAGATTTAAATATTTAATTCTTGTCAAAATGATTTTAATAAGCTTGCAAAGATTTTTTAATTTACTTTTCTTTTTATCCCTTTTTGAATTTATTTATTATTATTATTTTTTATCTTAAAATGTTTTGACAATTTGTTTTATAACCATAGTTTAGATTATATTTATAATTTGATTTATGATTTTCCAAATTAGATGGTTTTATAATTTTGCCTAAATTATATTAATATGCTAATACATATTTTAACATTAAAATTTTCTAGGGGATTGTGTCATAGTTTTATATTTTTAAGAACGTTGCAAAATAGCTTACTTTATAGCAAAATTAAAGATTTTACGAAAAATATGATTTTCATGAAATTCCACTTAAAACATGCATTTAATTAACATTTTAATATTTAATAACGTGAACTTAATATGAAATTACATGAAAATTTTTAGACTTATCACATATAGTCAAATATCAATTCATCCTAACTATCCAAAGGAAGTTTAGCTCAAAGACATGATATAAAGATCCTTTACATCCATTATAAAAGTATCCAGAAAAACAGAGATAGAAAAATAGAAGGATGAAGAGAAAACTGATTTTTCGGTAGTTTCCACCAACGGGGTTGAATCTTCTCTTCAATCCACGCTTAAAACGAGTTTTTTTCCTTCTCTGGGTGTCTATTCCATCAAGGCTCTCTCTCCCGCATACAACCCCCCTAGGTTTCTATTTAAACTAGTTGGTTTGTGCAACACCCGTGCAAAAATCCGTGCATATAGTGGCACCAAGGCGCTAACTCCTTGGATGTTTTGTAACTTGAAAACTCTTCGAAATACTTGTACGATCATACCATGGTGCCTAGGCACCAACTCCCTAGAAGCAGTTCTATCTTGTGACCTCAAAACTCTTCTGGAACTTTTCTGCATGTTAATGAAATGGTGCCTAGGCGCCAACTCTCTGGAAGCCTTCTGTTATGTGAGGTGCTGGAGATTCTGGTTAAGGCATGTAGGGTGGCGCCTGGGCGCCAACCCACATGCTTCTTCACTTGGCTCTGTTCTGCATTTGACTCGCCCGCATGCCTGTAATTGTCTGTCCTTCCTACAAAAAATGAATGAACTAAATAAATAAACTAAATCTGCCTAATTTAACTAAAAATACATAAAAACTGCAAAATGCTCCTAAAATGCAAAATGAGAGAAAATTAAGCTAAATGGATGCAAACTAAGCCTAATCCTTTGGAATAACACGCAAAAATAGTCTGAAATGGGTCATGATAACTCGTATTTTCACAAGTTATCAATACTCGGGCACCGGGTTTCCAAACATTGAAGTTGACAAGGCGAAAATCGAGACAATAGAGAAACTTTCTCCTCCCACATCAGTAAAAGACATTCGCAATTTTTTGGGACATGCAGGGTTCTATAGAAGATTTATCAAAGACTTCTCAAAGATTGCTAAGCCACTATGTACACTACTAGAAAGGACACACCATTCCATTTTGATAAGGATTGTATGCAATCGTTCAACGAACTGAAAAAAAGATTGGTATCAATGCCAATCATTATTTCTCCCGAGTGGAACCTTCCTTTTGAATTAATGTGCGATACGAGCGACTTTGCAGTTGGGGTAGTGTTAGGCCAGAGGAAGAACAAAGTATTCCACTCCATTTATTATGCCAGTAAAATCTTGAATGAGGCGCAACTAAATTACACCATGACAGAAAAAGAGTTACTGGCGATGGTGTTTACTTTTGATAAGTTCAGAGCTTATATGGTGGGGACCAAGGTGATTTTATACACAGATCATTCTACCATTAAGTACCTGATTGAAAAGAAAGATGTGAAGCTGTGGCGCCCCGAACCGAGACGTCACTTCCTTACCTCAAGATCTATCGATTGGTAAATGTGAATCAGGATTGTTGCCCTGATCACGCGGCGGGTTTTTAATTGGAATATGTCCAGAATTTTGTTTTGATTATTCATCTGTCATCATTCATAATCTTGACATGACAATCATCATACATTGCAACATTTCACTTGTAATAAAAATCATCATTTCATTCATAGCACCTTTATATGCCTGTCGTTATACACTGAATCATTGTATAAATCATACTTTCATACATTCAGTCATTAATTCACATGGAACTTAGAACTCTAACTAAGTTCGGATATACATAAACACATAGCATCTTTACCTGCCTTTTTGCAGTGAAAGATTCCTTGTCCTAAGTATCATATTTCATATCCATACATTCATACATCCAACAATTAAATCATATATAGAACTTAATATTCTCATTAAGTTCACATACACATTAGCTTACCTTAGCATATTTATGCTTTTCCATTCCTCATAGCCTTCAAGGCTATCATCATGTACTTTCCAACACGTCTGAGGTTCGCAACCTTCTGAGTTTCCTCGGTACCTGTCTAAGGGTTTGGAAAACAAAACGTGAGTGACAACTCAGTAAGCAAGCATTTTAGGGCAAGGCTTCTTGAAAACCTTTTTCATAAACATCGGGAATACCTTGTTCCTGAGGACATGCATATGTCCTAAAATACCATCATGAAATCCTTTATTATAAGGACAATTTCAAGTCCTTGAATGCTTTCATAAAGCATTCATTCTTAAAATCATTTACAAGACGCGCCTGGGCTTGTTTAAGCAAAACATATACATTTTACCTTTAATGATGAGTTTCCATTAATCTTATATGAACATTTTTAATGTTCATAGCCATTACATGAAATCATTCGGTTGCCAGTGGACATTTTCCGTCCAAAACAACATAAATACTTAGGCAACGGAGACATCTCATGTCTCAAAACATCATTAACATAAACCATCATAAAATCCTTTAGCCAAGAGACATTTCATGTCTCAAAACATCATTCACATAAGCCATCATAAAATCAAGAGACATTTCATGTCTCAAAACATCATTCGCATAAGCCATCATAAAATCAAGAGACATTTCATGTCTCAAAACATCATTCGCATAAGCCATCATAAAATCAAGAGACATTTCATGTCTCAAAACATCATTTACATAACCTTATTGGCAATGGACATTCATATGTCCTTAAACATCAATCACATAAGCCTTTCTCGGCAAAGGACATTCTTATGTCCAAAAACATTCTTTATTTAGGCTTTCTTACAAATGAACATAAATCCTTTTCATAATTCCCCGTCTTGGGGCTTGTTTATAGCAAACAAGGAAAACCATTTTCATGAATGCATTTGCATAAACACATTTCCTTTAATTCTTGTTATTTATACTTTTGTGTAAAACCCCCTTTCTTTTAGGGTAACCATTTCATAGAAATCCCTTTAGGATACTTTCATAAAATCATATTTTCATAACCCAATCTTTGGGCTTTTCAGAAATAAAACATAAGCAAATGCATTTCTCTCCATCCAGTAGTGACACTTAGCAAGTGATCATGCTACCTTTTGGAAGAGAATCCTTAACAGCACGCTAGCCAGGCGGCTGTTCACTTATCCTGCTCCCATCTCAGGGAGGGCGCCGCTGGCACTCCTGCCATCCCTTAGCGACTTGACCTTATGTAGAGTGGGCCCCGGTCATCCCAACCGTGCTCTACAACCAGCCTATTCCTTGTACCGGTGCACCGTACGTTATCCTGACGAACCGCAATCCGTTTTGGTTTGAAGAACCACAGGCCGCAACCCATGTTCTTTTAAACCGGGATCACAGACCGCAGCCTGCATCCATATGCACAAAAATTATAGACCGAAGTCTATATTTAACAATTATTTTCAAAAACACATCACAGACCGCAGTCCGTGTCAACTTGTAAGCGAGCGCACCCACTTTAACAAGTTGTTATTTGAAATCCAGTTTTAGGATGACCTTCCTTAAATTCCTTTAGAAAAGTTTTGAGTAAAATATTTTGATAAACATTTGAAATGTTTGAGAAACAATACATCTTAAAATCCTTTTAATAAAAGAATTTCAAATCCTTTGAATTTTCATAAATAAATCATATTTTCCTCTAATATTTTCTTGGTTTCTATTTCAGGATCTGTTGTTTACAAAAGTTATGCAATTATGCTATCCCCTTGTCCTTCACCTAAAAAAATTTAATAATTGTCCACATATTAATCATTTTTACATAGAGGAAAATTGCATAGTCTTTTGCATGCCATCAAGCAACCTGAAATTAAACCATTTTATGAAATCAATCATAGGAGGTTGGTCATCCATAAATCCCTTTCAACACATCCGTAGAAACATTTTTTCCAACATTTTCAACATAGATTTCCTTATCCAAAGGAAACCAAAACTGTTCAAACATCATTTCAAAACATGTGGACTATGTCCAAACCATCATTTATTATTTAATTATCTGGACCTAGTAAAACAAATCTTTTTCATCATTGTTTATCACGAGTTATTGTAGAAATAACTCAAAACTCATTTACCAAACATATTTTGTGAAAAAGGGTAAAATTCCCATTTTCTTATAAAACGCTGTTGAACCATATCATATAGAACTTGCTTCCTCAAAAGCAAATTCTTAAAACCATCGATATCAAACATGAAATCCTTAAAACAACATTAACATGGAGAACTTGCTTACTCATAAGCAAAATTTCTCAATTCCATTAGCATGAAGCATTCCCATCCTTGGCAACACTTAGGATAAGTTATTTATCTTAAGAAGTGTCGCTTGCTTCCCATGAAGCAAACCTTGAGACTTTTCATTAAAGTCATCATTTTTCAAAGCTTATGGCTTTGCATTAAAGCCGTCATATTCAAAACTTGTGCTTGCCCATTCGTTAAAACATAAACATAGAGAATTCAATCATTCCAATCACATAGAAAGAAAATGCATTTTAGAAAGTTTGCTTGCTTACCTGAGATCGCCATAATCCCTTTTCCTTCCATTCTTTTCCTTGCCTACATGAACATAATATGGTTTTTCATACATTTCTTGTCATTGCATTCCATTTAGTTTTCCAACCCATTTTCATTAGCATATATCCTTCATAATTCATCATACACATATATGGCTTAATTTGCATATATTAACACCGTTTTCACACATTTGGCTATCACACATCATAGCCTATACATATAACATGCACATAACCCTAAAATTAGGGTATTCATTCCAATATCATAAAAATTCATTCCATATGCATCATTCATAGCTTTATTAAGCTTACTTTGCAATTTTTCCCATTTTTTCCAAAAATACACATACGGGTGTTTCTTCTACGTACATAGCATTGCCTAAACTTCATAATTCAAATCCAAACTTTTGGATTAATAACATGTCATTCCAAACAGATCCATAAACATGGATTTCATCTCATTTTCATGCATTTTTTGCATAAAATCATTTTTCATAAATCATCCATCACCCGTTTATCATTATCCCTTCACATAAGCTCATTTAGCACTTAAACATGATGCATTTCTTAAAATTTCTTAACTCAGAAATTTAATCCATTTTTCAGTGGGTCAATTACCCTTTAATACCACTTTACTTAAGGTATTTTCATGGGATTAAAAATCCATTTTTCATAGGTTTCCAAAACAGTTAGTTTGGAACCCACTTTTAACCCGTTTAACGTGTCCTTTGACACATAACCTTAGGTCATTATATAATTCGAAATTTCAGCATATAATTGCACTTTTCTTGATCCATATTTAATGATTTAACACATAAATAAATTTGGATCATTTCTACATAGTTTTCATATTTCTTTTTGATTTCTTCCTCAAACTAACCACATATGCTGAAATCAGGCGTGCTGAAATCTTAAAATCTTGAATTAATATCAAATCAAGTATTTTTGATCTGAAATTTCTACCATAACTTAATAACTTCATCAATTAACTGTCATGAAATTTTCAGAACGAAATATTAACATTACATATTTATTTGGGGATTTTTACCTTGATGAACAGTAAACTCCATTTCCAGTCAGCCTGAATGACGTTATTTATGGGGTCTATTTACACCCATCAAAACCTCATTTTTAATTTTTTACTGTAATCCCAAATATGTCATTTATATTCTGTAAAATTTTCAGCCTGAAAAACCTTGTATAAAATTTATTAAAAATCCTTTTCTACAGCTGATCCTGTAACCCGTTTTACCCTGTTTGGGCTAATATTCACGGATTTTTAATTTCCAACATACATATCATTTTAAGCTGAAAATTGGTTAGTTCCTTAATCATATCATGAGGATTGTTCTCGAAAATTTTCGTGATACAAATCATCCATTTACTGTTCCGAACATAATTTAATTTTCAATATCATATACTTACTTGAACTTGAGTGGATTCAATCCAAAATTGAGAAGCTTGCTTTCCTCCACTTCTCCTCTTTCTTTCTTCCTCTTTTTCCCTTGAATTCCGTTGGTTTTCCTTCCCTTTTTGCTGGAATTTTTGGACGTGAGCTGCTGGTTCCCCTTGGACGTTTTCAGCACTTAGAAATTTTTCCCAAAAACCCTTTCAACTCAACGTGCACAAGGCATGCATATAGCTGGATTTTTCCCAATTGTGGGACCCACTTGTGCTGCAATTCCACAGCCCATAAATGCATCTCTATCTACCATATGAGGTGGACTAATAGGGGCCAAGTAAAATTGCAACTTTTACTATTTTACAAATTGAAAAATCTGCATCATCTTTGACCGTCCAATTGTCCTTCTTTACTTCGCCCTTAAGCAACTTGTTACTTGCTCTCCAAGAAAGCCATTTATCATGATAATTAGCTTAATCCATTCCATTCATCTCATAGATTTCATAATTTTATTCCATCATTTCAAATTTCATCTCAATCCGACGTTTCTACGTCGAGTTATGACCACTTGAATATATCTTTTGGATTTGGGAATAAAAATAATTAATTATCACCCTAATCCCATCATGATTCCCTTAATCCAATCCATTCAACATAAACGTCTCATAATTTCATTCAACCGTTTCAAATTTCATCTCAATCCGAGTTTCCTAGCTCCTGTTACACGCGTTTGAAGTTAACGGTTGAAATGAACATATACTTAAAAATTCATAATTCTCATTTCATCAAGAATTTTCATGATATTTTCATTCCATAATACCAAGCCTAATATTAACAATTTTCATCTCAAATTTCACTTGAATCCGCCTTTTAGGCGTTGAGTTATGAATTTTCCAATATTTTCCTTCACACTTGACAATTTCCATCTTTATTTCCATAATTCATTTTAAATCACGAAAAATGATTTTTCATGATATTATTGCACACTTAAATCACAAATAATTCATTCTAAACCCATTATCTCATTTAGGCTCAAAATGCTTAATCACATCATTAATGCTAAACCATAACCCTAATTGCACAATTAGCAAAAGTCATAAAATACCTTCATAATTCCATGATTCATAAATAATCATCAAATACATGTTCAATGCATACATATGGCTTACTTGGGTTAGGGTTTCACAATCCTCCCCCCCTTATAACAGGTTTCGTCCCGAAACCTATTACATTTCATATGTCGGGGTAGGGCTCATATAACTTACTAACTTATTATCATTTCTAATATTCCAATGGCTCATTACGCTTCCACTGCGCTACTCTGTCTTAGTAGCTTTTTTTAGCCTTGGTCTAACAGATCCATCACTTGTCTCTATTATTCCATGTTCACACATGGGTTTTTCATTGACATTTGCCTTTCATTTGTGTCATTCCACACTATTTTCACTTATACATGGAGAATTGCATCATTTCCCATCTTATCATAGGGTAAGTCTTAAGTTACCCATTCCAACATATCAAATAAAGATCTATGACCATCATTTCCCTTGTTATACATACAATTCATATAATATGAATATCTTCATTTCTATAGCAAAAGAGCAAAAATGCTTTCACATACAACTTTATATACATTTTAGCAAAGACACCTTTGCTAACCCATTCATTTATAAAAATCTATAGCCATCATTTTCACATATCATCATACATAATATATTCATTCTATAACATAGAGCAGAAGTTGCTCTCATATAGAGCAAAAGTTGCTCTCGTATGGAGTTTCATACATGAAATTTCATACATATCTTAGCAAAAGTCACTTTTGCCAAGTTATCCATTCCTTCTCTTCTTATAATGTCTACCATTAGATTTTACCATCGTAGACTATCAATTAGGAATACCGGTATTAACCAGTCTAAAATATTTTCTTCCTCAGTTCCTTTTCCAGTTTCCATATACTAGTAAGCGTCCTTATCATTTTCAAATTTTCCTAACCTCATTTCTTATGGATATTATAGAGAAATCATTTCTCTCGTATCTATCTTTCAATCACAATGGGATTGAGGAGCATTCCGGCAATCATTATTGCCTTTATTTTCCTTCATTTTATCTACCCTCTCTTGCTATGATAGATACCAACTTTTGTGGTATCATATGTGTAATCTCCTTTTCCTTCTAAGCATGTTAACTAGGCATAGTTTGCTACACCTTTCTGCAATAATTTGCGGAAATTTTCTATCAGTTATAGCTATCAGTTGGGTTATCCTTTCTTATTCATTTCTTTCCTTACACCAGGTTCTTTAATTTTCAGTGGCAATGTATCCTTGCCCTGACTATACATGTTAATTACCAACATGTGGTATATCCTGATGTTCTATTGGAAGACATTTCTTAACAAATTCTTCCAGATTACCTTCTTTGATTATGACATAATAGCCATTTAAGGTTTCCTATTACTTATAAGCATTGCCAATCAATGCTTGGACATTTCATTTAACTACATGTTCAAACCTTGAACATGTTCTTAGGTTCACTCATCCATTACTCAGTCTGAATAAAATCTAATTCACCTGCGAACTTAGGTGGATACCGAGCTAGAAAGGCATCAATAACCTTCCCATTTACTTCTACCTTATCATTATCAACCTTTAAGGGTTTGGGTACTAGGTAAAAATTTATTACCTATACCATTTTATCTTTTCCACCTGCTTCTAATTGGTCCTGTTGGGTATTTTCCCAAAGGCCCTGTAGTACTCTTTCTATCTAAGCCACACAATCTTGGGCGGCCTACTTGCACTGCTTTAAAGTTGCAGTTATTCTTTCCTCTTTCTACCCGTGAGATATTACTCTTTGCGGTAACACCTCAAATCCTTAGACTTAGGGTTTATAGTTACCCGTTGTTAATGAGCTTATGGACTCACTTGTCCTGGTCATTTAGATTTGCTATTAGCTTCTCTTCTTTCCTGTTGACTCATATCAGTAACTGCCTATCCCTTGTTCAAAACAAAGGCGATAAGCATTTAGTAGAAAGAGACATATAGCATTATGTCAATAGCATTTCTCATTATAATTTTCATTCATATCACACATAGTCAACATGATCATTTCTGATCATAAAATCATCATACATAGTCGATATGATCATTTTTTTATTATAGAATCATCATACATGGTCAATAACATAATCTAGAAAGATCAATGATCTTTCCTTTTTCATATACACTTAGCACTTGAATAAAATCAAATGCATTCATATTTTCATAACAGCAAACATTATACATTAGGAGTTAAAAGAAACTCCCTTTTTTTCTACCTTTCTCATTTCTATCTTTGCCTTTCATAGTGTAAGGTTGCTTTTCCTTATACATACAGATTATATTTGCATAATCTATCATTTTATCATAATTATAAACTCTAAACCCATAATCACTTAGAAAGTTGGCACCTTGGTGCCTTCCATATGTCTCCATGGCTTTATACCTTAAAACATATGTAACATTTAGCACAATCTCGTGCTATTTTAGGTAAGGTGTAGTCAAACTTAGGTGTGGGAGGTCTCTTTGTAGAGTTCCATAACCCGTCATCTATTCTGATCCTCTTCTATCCTTTGTCTTTCGTTACATTTTTCCTGCATCCTGTTTCATTTCATCTGACCTCATATCATTTTTTCTTCGTATACCATCTATTTCATGAAATATAGCGACCAGCTACATTTCCTTAATTAACATATCCTTGTGTCACAATGACACACAATATAAAACAATACATATCGTATGTGTCTTATAGTCACAATCTATTTCTTGCATCATTTTCCATTTTTCTTCTATATTTGTCAATCAATCTTCACTGAAATATCATCTTTGTGATATCAAGCCTTTGCTTTCCATACCTATTTATCACTCCATATTCTGATACCAACTTCTGTGGCATCAGACCTATCCTTTCATCATCCTTTATTTTCTCCTTACCACGCCTGTTTACCAATCCTTGCTCTGATACCAAGCTCTGTGGCGCCCCGAACCGAGACGTCACTTCCTTACCTCAAGATCTATCAATTGGTAAATGTGAATCAGGATTGTTGCCCTGATCACGCGGCGGGTTTTTAATTGGAATATGTCCAGAATTTTTTTTTGATTATTCATCTGTCATCATTCATAATCTTGACATGACAATCATCATACATTGCAACATTTCACTTGTAATAAAAATCATCATTTCATTCATAGCACCTTTATATGCCTGTCGTTATACACTGAATCATTGTATAAATCATACTTTCATACATTCAGTCATTAATTCACATGGAACTTAGAACTCTAACTAAGTTCGGATATACATAAACACATAGCATCTTTACCTGCCTTTTTGCAGTGAAAGATTCCTTGTCCTAAGTATCATATTTCATATCCATACATTCATACATCCAACAATTGAATCATATATAGAACTTAATATTCTCATTAAGTTCACATACACATTAGCTTACCTTAGCATATTTATGCTTTTCCATTCCTCATAGCCTTCAAGGCTATCATCATGTACTTTCCAACACGTCTGAGGTTCGCAACCTTCTGAGTTTCCTCGGTACCTGTCTAAGGGTTTGGAAAACAAAACGTGAGTGACAACTCAGTAAGCAAGCATTTTAGGGCAAGGCTTCTTGAAAACCTTTTTCATAAACATCGGGAATACCTTGTTCCTGAGGACATGCATATGTCCTAAAATACCATCATGAAATCCTTTATTATAAGGACAATTTCAAGTCCTTGAATGCTTTCATAAAGCATTCATTCTTAAAATCATTTACAAGACGCGCCTGGGCTTGTTTAAGCAAAACATATACATTTTACCTTTAATGATGAGTTTCCATTAATCTTATATGAACATTTTTAATGTTCATAGCCATTACATGAAATCATTCGGTTGCCAGTGGACATTTTCCGTCCAAAACAACATAAATACTTAGGCAACGGAGACATCTCATGTCTCAAAACATCATTAACATAAACCATCATAAAATCCTTTAGCCAAGAGACATTTCATGTCTCAAAACATCATTCACATAAGCCATCATAAAATCAAGAGACATTTCATGTCTCAAAACATCATTCGCATAAGCCATCATAAAATCAAGAGACATTTCATGTCTCAAAACATCATTCGCATAAGCCATCATAAAATCAAGAGACATTTCATGTCTCAAAACATCATTTACATAACCTTATTGGCAATGGACATTCATATGTCCTTAAACATCAATCACATAAGCCTTTCTCGGCAAAGGACATTCTTATGTCCAAAAACATTCTTTATTTAGGCTTTCTTACAAATGAACATAAATCCTTTTCATAATTCCCCGTCTTGGGGCTTGTTTATAGCAAACAAGGAAAACCATTTTCATGAATGCATTTGCATAAACACATTTCCTTTAATTCTTGTTATTTATACTTTTGTGTAAAACCCCCTTTCTTTTAGGGTAACCATTTCATAGAAATCCCTTTAGGATACTTTCATAAAATCATATTTTCATAACCCAATCTTTGGGCTTTTCAGAAATAAAACATAAGCAAATGCATTTCTCTCCATCCAGTAGTGACACTTAGCAAGTGATCATGCTACCTTTTGGAAGAGAATCCTTAACAGCACGCTAGCCAGGCGGCTGTTCACTTATCCTGCTCCCATCTCAGGGAGGGCGCCGCTGGCACTCCTGCCATCCCTTAGCGACTTGACCTTATGTAGAGTGGGCCCCGGTCATCCCAACCGTGCTCTACAACCAGCCTATTCCTTGTACCGGTGCACCGTACGTTATCCTGACGAACCGCAATCCGTTTTGGTTTGAAGAACCACAGGCCGCAACCCATGTTCTTTTAAACCGGGATCACAGACCGCAGCCTGCATCCATATGCACAAAAATTATAGACCGAAGTCTATATTTAACAATTATTTTCAAAAACACATCACAGACCGCAGTCCGTGTCAACTTGTAAGCGAGCGCACCCACTTTAACAAGTTGTTATTTGAAATCCAGTTTTAGGATGACCTTCCTTAAATTCCTTTAGAAAAGTTTTGAGTAAAATATTTTGATAAACATTTGAAATGTTTGAGAAACAATACATCTTAAAATCCTTTTAATAAAAGAATTTCAAATCCTTTGAATTTTCATAAATAAATCATATTTTCCTCTAATATTTTCTTGGTTTCTATTTCAGGATCTGTTGTTTACAAAAGTTATGCAATTATGCTATCCCCTTGTCCTTCACCTAAAAAAATTTAATAATTGTCCACATATTAATCATTTTTACATAGAGGAAAATTGCATAGTCTTTTGCATGCCATCAAGCAACCTGAAATTAAACCATTTTATGAAATCAATCATAGGAGGTTGGTCATCCATAAATCCCTTTCAACACATCCGTAGAAACATTTTTTCCAACATTTTCAACATAGATTTCCTTATCCAAAGGAAACCAAAACTGTTCAAACATCATTTCAAAACATGTGGACTATGTCCAAACCATCATTTATTATTTAATTATCTGGACCTAGTAAAACAAATCTTTTTCATCATTGTTTATCACGAGTTATTGTAGAAATAACTCAAAACTCATTTACCAAACATATTTTGTGAAAAAGGGTAAAATTCCCATTTTCTTATAAAACGCTGTTGAACCATATCATATAGAACTTGCTTCCTCAAAAGCAAATTCTTAAAACCATCGATATCAAACATGAAATCCTTAAAACAACATTAACATGGAGAACTTGCTTACTCATAAGCAAAATTTCTCAATTCCATTAGCATGAAGCATTCCCATCCTTGGCAACACTTAGGATAAGTTATTTATCTTAAGAAGTGTCGCTTGCTTCCCATGAAGCAAACCTTGAGACTTTTCATTAAAGTCATCATTTTTCAAAGCTTATGGCTTTGCATTAAAGCCGTCATATTCAAAACTTGTGCTTGCCCATTCGTTAAAACATAAACATAGAGAATTCAATCATTCCAATCACATAGAAAGAAAATGCATTTTAGAAAGTTTGCTTGCTTACCTGAGATCGCCATAATCCCTTTTCCTTCCATTCTTTTCCTTGCCTACATGAACATAATATGGTTTTTCATACATTTCTTGTCATTGCATTCCATTTAGTTTTCCAACCCATTTTCATTAGCATATATCCTTCATAATTCATCATACACATATATGGCTTAATTTGCATATATTAACACCGTTTTCACACATTTGGCTATCACACATCATAGCCTATACATATAACATGCACATAACCCTAAAATTAGGGTATTCATTCCAATATCATAAAAATTCATTCCATATGCATCATTCATAGCTTTATTAAGCTTACTTTGCAATTTTTCCCATTTTTTCCAAAAATACACATACGGGTGTTTCTTCTACGTACATAGCATTGCCTAAACTTCATAATTCAAATCCAAACTTTTGGATTAATAACATGTCATTCCAAACAGATCCATAAACATGGATTTCATCTCATTTTCATGCATTTTTTGCATAAAATCATTTTTCATAAATCATCCATCACCCGTTTATCATTATCCCTTCACATAAGCTCATTTAGCACTTAAACATGATGCATTTCTTAAAATTTCTTAACTCAGAAATTTAATCCATTTTTCAGTGGGTCAATTACCCTTTAATACCACTTTACTTAAGGTATTTTCATGGGATTAAAAATCCATTTTTCATAGGTTTCCAAAACAGTTAGTTTGGAACCCACTTTTAACCCGTTTAACGTGTCCTTTGACACATAACCTTAGGTCATTATATAATTCGAAATTTCAGCATATAATTGCACTTTTCTTGATCCATATTTAATGATTTAACACATAAATAAATTTGGATCATTTCTACATAGTTTTCATATTTCTTTTTGATTTCTTCCTCAAACTAACCACATATGCTGAAATCAGGCGTGCTGAAATCTTAAAATCTTGAATTAATATCAAATCAAGTATTTTTGATCTGAAATTTCTACCATAACTTAATAACTTCATCAATTAACTGTCATGAAATTTTCAGAACGAAATATTAACATTACATATTTATTTGGGGATTTTTACCTTGATGAACAGTAAACTCCATTTCCAGTCAGCCTGAATGACGTTATTTATGGGGTCTATTTACACCCATCAAAACCTCATTTTTAATTTTTTACTGTAATCCCAAATATGTCATTTATATTCTGTAAAATTTTCAGCCTGAAAAACCTTGTATAAAATTTATTAAAAATCCTTTTCTACAGCTGATCCTGTAACCCGTTTTACCCTGTTTGGGCTAATATTCACGGATTTTTAATTTCCAACATACATATCATTTTAAGCTGAAAATTGGTTAGTTCCTTAATCATATCATGAGGATTGTTCTCGAAAATTTTCGTGATACAAATCATCCATTTACTGTTCCGAACATAATTTAATTTTCAATATCATATACTTACTTGAACTTGAGTGGATTCAATCCAAAATTGAGAAGCTTGCTTTCCTCCACTTCTCCTCTTTCTTTCTTCCTCTTTTTCCCTTGAATTCCGTTGGTTTTCCTTCCCTTTTTGCTGGAATTTTTGGACGTGAGCTGCTGGTTCCCCTTGGACGTTTTCAGCACTTAGAAATTTTTCCCAAAAACCCTTTCAACTCAACGTGCACAAGGCATGCATATAGCTGGATTTTTCCCAATTGTGGGACCCACTTGTGCTGCAATTCCACAGCCCATAAATGCATCTCTATCTACCATATGAGGTGGACTAATAGGGGCCAAGTAAAATTGCAACTTTTACTATTTTACAAATTGAAAAATCTGCATCATCTTTGACCGTCCAATTGTCCTTCTTTACTTCGCCCTTAAGCAACTTGTTACTTGCTCTCCAAGAAAGCCATTTATCATGATAATTAGCTTAATCCATTCCATTCATCTCATAGATTTCATAATTTTATTCCATCATTTCAAATTTCATCTCAATCCGACGTTTCTACGTCGAGTTATGACCACTTGAATATATCTTTTGGATTTGGGAATAAAAATAATTAATTATCACCCTAATCCCATCATGATTCCCTTAATCCAATCCATTCAACATAAACGTCTCATAATTTCATTCAACCGTTTCAAATTTCATCTCAATCCGAGTTTCCTAGCTCCTGTTACACGCGTTTGAAGTTAACGGTTGAAATGAACATATACTTAAAAATTCATAATTCTCATTTCATCAAGAATTTTCATGATATTTTCATTCCATAATACCAAGCCTAATATTAACAATTTTCATCTCAAATTTCACTTGAATCCGCCTTTTAGGCGTTGAGTTATGAATTTTCCAATATTTTCCTTCACACTTGACAATTTCCATCTTTATTTCCATAATTCATTTTAAATCACGAAAAATGATTTTTCATGATATTATTGCACACTTAAATCACAAATAATTCATTCTAAACCCATTATCTCATTTAGGCTCAAAATGCTTAATCACATCATTAATGCTAAACCATAACCCTAATTGCACAATTAGCAAAAGTCATAAAATACCTTCATAATTCCATGATTCATAAATAATCATCAAATACATGTTCAATGCATACATATGGCTTACTTGGGTTAGGGTTTCACAGAAGTCACGCTTGATCCGGTGGGTTCCGTTGCTTCAAGAATTCGATATTGAAATTGAAGACCGGAAGGGAGCTGAAAATCAGGTAGCTGACCACTTATCCCGCCTCGAGAGAAGCCAGCAGTTCCAAGACGTGGAACAAATTCGATAAGTGTTCTCGGATGAGCAACTATTTTCAATCTCCCAAGGGAGTCCATGGTATGCAGATTTTGTAAACTATATTGTCAGTGGTATATTGCCTCCGGAGATGAATTCACATCAAAGGAAGAAATTTCTCCATGACATTAAATTTTATTTATGGGATGAGCCGTTTTTGTTCAAGCAATGCCTAGATCAGTTATATAGGAGATGCATTCCAGAATATGAAAGGGAACCAATACTGGAAAGCTGTCATTCATCACCATATGGGGGTCACTTCCAGGGAGACAAAACTGCAGCAAAAGTACTCCAATCTGGGTTTTATTAGCCATCTTTATTTAAAGATGCTCATTTATTTGCCAAGCGGTGCGATCAATGCCAGCGTACAGGGAATATCACAAAGAGACATGAAATGCCGCTCACTAATATCATTGAAGTGGAGATCTTTGATGTATGGGGCAACGACTTCATGAGACCTTTCATCCTTTCTTTTGGCAATAAGTTCATTTTGGTTGCAGTTGATTATGTATCCAAATGGGTTGAAGCAACACTAACTCCAGCGGGCGATGCTAAAATGGTTCTCAAGTTTGTAAAGAAAAATATCTTTACTCGTTTCGGCACACCGCAGGTGATTATTAGTGATGGAGGTGCACACTTCTGTAACAAGAAATTCATAGCGATCTTGAGTAAGTATGGAGTACGCCATAGGGTGACCACAGTAAATCATCAATAAGCCAATTGACAAGTCAAGTTGGCCAACAGAGAATTGAAATAAATTCTAGAGAAAACAATTGGGTCATCTCGCAAGGATTGGTCTCTCAAGTTGGATGACACATTATGAGCATATCGAACCGCTTTCAAAACTCAATTTGGAATGTCTCCCTACCAGCTAGTGTACAGAAAATCTTGTATCTGCCACTTGAGTTAGAACATAACGCCTATTGGGCAATTAAGAAATTAAACCTGGATATGCAACAAGCTGGTGAGCGTCGACTGTTGCAGCTTAATGAATTCAGAATGCAGGCTTATGAAAATGCCAAGATTTATAAGGATAAAGTGAAGAAATGACATGACAAAAAGAACCTATCGAGGAAATTCGAGCTAGGCCAAAAAGTCCTGCTTTTCAATTCTAGATTGAAGCTTTTTCTAGGAAAATTCAAGTCGTGATGGTCAGAGCCGTTTATTGTGTTAAAAGCAACTAAGCATGGGGTAGTGGAAGTGTTCAATGAGAAGTCAAATGGCAATTTTGTGGTGAATGGGCAACGATTGAAGCATTATATAGGGGACGATCTGCAGCGCTGCAAGGAGGTAGTGTTGTTGAAAAGTTCGTAGAAAGATGAAACGTTGGGCTAAGGACGTTAAACTTAGCGCTGAATGAGAGACAACCCATTACTCCTTTCTAATTTTGTTAATTTTTAGGATTTCTCTTTAGGAATGCAAAATTCTTCAATTGGAAGAGCTCAAGATCATGCTATGTCAAGCAAGGAAGGCCATATGTGAATTCACTCAAAGCACTAAATGTTCAGGTTATGGATAAGCAATGAAGTATATTGGTGGCCGAATCAAAGAGGCAACAGAAGAGCATTAGCTCCTAGGCGCCCCAACATGGTACCCCGGCGCCGTGATGATGATCCCAGATTTTTCGGAGCTAACTGGTTGGTGCTTACGCACCGCAACATCGGTGCCCCGGCACTGCATCATGGGCAGTGCGACCTGGACGAGCATAAATAGCTCAGGTTAGGGTTTTTCACCCTAACCCTGAGCCCCAGCGCCATTTTTCCTTCTTCCTCTTCTCCAAACCCTAGCAACACTATTCCCCTGCATTCCTCCTCCATTCTTCTTTCATTTCTCCACTAATCTCCTCCCCATTTCCTTCTCTTTTTCTTCCATTACATCTCTCCATCTTTCTCATTGCTAGATCCAACTCAAATCCTCCCCAATCAAGCCTCTACATCTTTTACACCTACGCCCCATTCCTACCTTACATTCCCACTCCATTTCTCCTTCATTTTCATCCCATATAAACACCCACCGGCCTGCACTGGATTTTCGAAGGCAGACAAATAGGCGCTTAGGCGCCACCTAGCCGGGCCGTAGCGCCAGTGTAGACAGCCACATACTTTCAAGGTTTCAAAGCAAACAATTGGGTAACTCCTCTTGATCTTTGGTTGGATTAATTTCTTGATATTGTGGATTCCTTGTGTGGTTGAATGTGAATTTGGTACATTGGGATTGAAAATTTGTGATTGAAAGGGTGGTTGGAAGTTTAGTTTTGGAGTCGGCGTGGAGATTGAAATGAAGTGGTTTTGGATTGGCATCTTTGTGGTTTGTTTGATTTATTGAAAATATTGTCTCTTCGTCCTCTGCCAAAAGAAAGAAAACATAAGACCCGGTGGAATTTGATGCCAACCCACGTGGAAATCGACGGGAGGGCAACTTACATCTTTGAAGCGTGGGGATCTACGCTATCATGGGAATATGATGTTCTACTTTATCTCGGCCAGACTTATGTCGTTGACCCACGGAGCGAGGTTACCATGGATAGGGTGCTTCTCCTATACGCCATATACTCAAACTTGTCTATTGATGTAGGGAGATTTTTGTATAATCAGATATGCGCTACTGCCTGGGCTCCTAGAGGCAGTTACTGGTTCCCGTCGCTTATCACGGGGTTGTGCAAGAGAGCAAGAGTCCAATGGGAAGCCACTGAAGAGGTACTCAACTGCCAGGCCAACTTATCCTTCCACGTTTTCTCCCAAGCCCGAACCATCACCCCTCGTCCAATAGCATCGGCTGCTTTCGCGTCTCAACCACGTTGGAATCAATGGGAAATTAACCACAATCTGTGTTTTGATGATTAACAACTCAATTTGAGAATGTTTTCGATACTAATGTGATTTGTTGAAATTAGTTTAAGGCTAAGAACTTAAAATTCAGTACCTAACAAACCAAGTCGCAAAGCTAAGTCGACTTAGCCATTGACTTGAGTGAAGTCGATACCTAAGTCGACTTCAAGATCGATTTCAGAAGGTGCAAAACCTTCCAGCGTTGAATTTGGAAACCAAGACAGGTGAAGTCGCAGTCCAAGTCGACTTCAGCTGCGACTTGGGTGAAGTCGCAGACCCAAGTCGACTTCGCCATCGACTTTAGATGCTCAAACCTTCTAGCGCTGAATTTGGAAACCAAGACAGGTGAAGTCGGAAACCGAAGTCGACTGCATGCACGACTTGGGTGAAGTCGCAACCCTAGGTCAACTCCTCATGCGACCTGAGTGAAGTTAGAACCCAAGTCAACTCAGATATCTGACTTGAGTTAGGATGAAGATATATACAGTTTAGACAAGAAAATCTACATGATCTAATCATTCAAGATTGTATTTTACCTAAGGAAAAATCATTTGGCTATATCTATGAATTACAAAATTAAGAAAATCAAATCATTCTAAGTCCAAGGCATGAAGACAAGCCTCTAAGAAAAGATGAACATGTCGAGTTCCAAAATCAAACTTTCAAGATTAAGAAAATCAATGGAAAAACAAGATGTGATGAATATCAATCTACCAAGATCACTTTCAAGAAATCTAAGTTTCTAACAAGTGCATACAGAAAGTGAAGTCACACCCGAAGTCGACTTCACCTGCGACTTAGGTTAAGTCTAGGACTAAGTCGACTTGAAGTGGAACTTGAAGAAGCAGGAGACCGAAGTCACACCCAAAGTTGACTCCAGTCTGCGACTTGGGTGAAGTCGCATCCGAAGTCGACTCTACATACGACTTGGGTCACAACAGTCGAAAAAATTCGAACGTTGGCACATTAAATGTGCGCCACCTACCATCAAACGTTCGAATTAACTCTAACATTATAAAAGAGCATTCAAGTGAACGTGCTAGAGGTTAGAGAAAGCATTTACTAAGATCTAACTACCATCCTCTCCAAGCATTAAGTGAACAACACAAGTTTCAAATGAAGAACTTAGCTCCAACTTGCTGCCAGCTCCAATGCTGATCAAATCCTCTCTTCTACAAGTTCTTCCATGAGCTGAAACCTGCCTACATAATCTGTAAAGTGTAGTTTCCTTTATTTGATTCAATATTTGTGTTTGATACTTGATTTGATATTGGAGTTTTGAACCAAGTGCAAGCAAAGTAGCATTGTGACTTGAGTGTGACTCGTCACCTACTTGTGCTGTGATTTGTACATGCCCCCTAGAGCTGAAATCTACAAGAGAGCTGCTGCTTTAGCTGTATTTGATAATACAATAGTGGAACCCAAGTCACAACGGATGTGAGCTTGGAAGAATGGAGTAGGGAAGGTTGCCCGAACCACTATAAAAATTGTGTCTACTACTGTTATTTGCATTTCTGCTTTTATTGTTTTATTTATCTCCATACTATTCAACTGTTTCATTAAGGGGATTAAATTAAACACGGAGAAAATTTCTGTTTAAGTGAAAAAAATTTTAAATACTCAATTCACCCCTCCCCTCTTGGGTCATAGCCATAAACTCGGGGGGCAGGGGTGGACGTCCAAGAGCACATTCGCCCAGCTCTAAATTGAGCAAATTCCAGCTCCGAAGCCTTCCCACACGTCCAAGGAAGAAGAGGAGAAAGTTAGAGGGACAAAGTATGAGAAAAAGAGGGATATCTCCACTTCGGGTAAGTGATTTCTATCCAAATTTATTTTTGATGTTAAGTAGGGTAAAACCATGCTTAAATAATGCCTAAGCATGAGAAAATAAGTATAGTTATAACGCTTAATCAAAATTATGGCAAAACATCAAAAATTTGGAGCAAAGATAAAGCATTCGGGAAGATAGCATATGATATGTGTAAATAATGCTCCAAAATTGATAAATGATGATTTGGGATAAATTAATATGATAAATATGATGTTGGAATGATGATATATTAATTTCATAATTTTTAGAATTAAGGATTATGCTTAAGTGAATTTATGTTGATTTTTAGTATATGGAGAAAATGATTTATTTAGCCAAGTTAATGATAGTAAATTAAAAATTTATGAATTTTCCCATAATATACTAACTACAAGCTATGTCATGGTATTTTTTATTTTTGGAAAAAATGTCAATTTTTAGAACCCATGAACAGTAACCAACACGCAGTGAACAGTAACCGCGGATAAACAATAATTTGCTACAGCAATTTGCTATAGTAAACAGCGTGATTTTGGAGAAAATTTGAGATTAATATTTAAATATAAGGATGAAATTTTTGAGGAACCTATGGATAAAAATATCCATATAAAGAAATAATGGCCAAATATTATAAAGCATGTATGGGAAGCAGCTTGAATAGAAGAAATGAAATATCTTTTTTCCTTGAATAGGAAAAGAAAAAGAAAAAGTCGAGGACACCAATTGAGGAGGTAAGTAAGTTATATATTTTTCAAATTATTTCCAAAATACTTGAAATTGTTTGTAAATTGCTTTATGAAATTTATTTAAGGTTGACAATACCTATAACTTCTTTACATGAACTGAAGTTCATTTGTTATATTATTTATTAAATTCTTTTTATGAAATTATTTATGGTTTACAAATATCATGCCGACATGTGTATGTAAATGAGCATGTGCACGAGGAATAGGCTATAGCCAAGGTAGTAAGAGGACCGAATGTCCCACTCACTGTTGCCAAGTCGCTTATATAGGCCTAGGCTGGCGGCGACCTCCCTGAGATGGGAATATGTATGGGATGGGCGCCTAGCTAGCGTCGTATCCAAAGGAATGTCATGAATGTTATGAATGCATTGCATTTACATTTTATGAAATGCATGAAAATGATTGAAAAATTATGTATGGCTTGCTTACTGAGTATTATTACTCACCCATGCTTTTTCAACAACAGACAGGAAATGATGATGAAGGCAGCATGCAAAATATATGTAGATTTTGATATAAAGATTGTATATGTAAATTTTATGTAAAGACAATGATGAAGTTTTGAAATGGAAAAGTATATCTTTTCAATGATGATGTTTTGTGAACGGGTTGTGATTATAACTATGATATGTGAAATATATTTCATGTTGGATGAACGATGAAAATTTTCCATGTATTGATGATATATGTATATAAGAAAAAAAAATTATGTCGTATGATCGGGGCAACAATCCTGAGTCACGTTTACCAATAAAAAACGATCCCAGAGTAAGGTTCTAGGCACCTCGGTTAGGGGTGCCACAGAAGTTGGTACCAGAGCATGGATTAGTAAATAGGCAGAAAAAGAAAAAAATGACCAAGCTAGAATACATAAAATCATGATTATGATTAATTTATTTATTATGGATGATTTATATGTAGATGGCAGATAGAGGAAAGGCTCCACTAAATGCAAGGGAACTAGAAGAAGAGTAGAAATGGGAACGGGCTCAAGAGAGTTAACAGGTGGTTTGCCTCCCAAGAAGGTCTAACCATAAGACACCCAGTTCACACTAGTTACCAGGCACTTCCATATATTAAGTGTGAAATCTCGACAATATACGCATCATTTTGGGTTGTAAACCCTAGATTCTTTTGTAATTATTTTTATGATAAATGAAAATTCATGAATTATATTGGTGGATATGCATATTGGAGATTGAAATAATGCAATTAGGAATTTAACCCCCGTGAATAGTGCCTATGAATAGTGAATGTGAATTAAGACACGTGATTAAGAGTTAATCACTTGGATTAACCTAATCACAAAAAGACAAAATAGAGATTTAATCACTACAGGACGAAATAGCAATTCTTTTGGATATTTTAATCCAAATTTGGATTTTTGTGGAAAAACAAAGAAAAATTCATAATTTGCAATCCGGGCGTCGAAATTCGATGAAATTTTTTATGGATGGTTAAAAATTCATGATGGACATGATGAAAATCACAAATCAAGGGTCAAGATGAAACATCAAATGATGATAAAAAAAGTAGCTTAACTTTTAATTAATTCCACTTTTGACTTTTTAATAAAATAAATAATAAAAAATTAAAAATTAAATGCAAATACAGCTACAGCAGGGGTGTGAGTAGAGGGTGGTTGGGAGGTTTGACCAAGATCAACGGTCCATGATCATCATCATCTTTAATCAACGGCTAGGATTTATTTAGCTTAAATTAAATAATTTTAAAAATAAAAAAATATAAATAAATAATAGGGCTGCATAGGGTGGGCTAGAGCTTGCCTAGGGTGGTAGCTCTTGGCTCAAAGCAATTTTTAAAATTAAAAAGAAATACCAATTTATAATTAAATACCTCAAAGCTAGGGGTAAATTCCAAATTCTTGAAAAATACAACCCTATAAATAGGGCAGTGTTGGTCCCGAGTTTATGGTAAAACCTAAGAGGGGAGGGGTGAATTGGATTCTTGAAAAATTCTTTGGTAAATTAAAACTTAACCCCTTATAATTTCAATCTCCTTGATGAAACGTGATATGAGATAGAATGAGATGGTGCAAATGGAATATAAAAATATACACAATCAATCCACACAAGAGACAACAATATATAGTGGCACGGGCAACCTTCCCTACTCCACTCTTTCAAGCACACACCCGTTGTGTCTTGGGTTCCACTATTGTATATTCAATATAATCTAGAGCACCCGCTCTCTTCTAGATTTTAGCTCTATGGGGCATATATAATAATCACTTGTTGGTGAGACCAACTCCAACCAACCAAGTCCAATCTATTTGTGAGACAAAGTCAAACCAATCAAGCAAAACCCGTTAGTGAGACAAACTCAAACCAACCCCCTGTTTTGCTTCTTCTTGAATTCGGTCTCCAACACCGATCCAAGGCAACAACACAAAATAAAATAGACAAAAGAGGTATTACACTTTACAACGTGTATTCGATAAGCTCCGGAAGCTCCTTGTCATGTGGAGATGATAATCCTGGAGGCACACTTGGAAGTTGTAACACTTGAAGCTTCAATAGTTGTTCAAATAACTTCAACACACTTGAATATTAGAAGATGAAAGCCCAACTTGTGTTTTCCTCTTTCTTTCCTCCTTCTTTCTTACTTCACGTTCATACATCAATGGTATATATAGAGGAAAAAAGTTTCTAGCGACTTGGGCGAAGTCGCACCCGAATTCGACTCCACCTGCGACTTGGGTCGCAACGGTCGAAAATTTTTCAAACTTTGGCACATTAAATGCGCGCCACCTATCTCCAAACGTTCGGATTCCCTCCAAAATTATAAAAGGCATTCAATATGAACGAGGAGGGTAGCTGAGAATTCATTAAGTGTGCATAACTCCCATCTTCAAGAGCATTAAGTGATCAAGCCATCATAAAGAAGAAGAACTCCGAGTTCAAACTGGCAAGAGCTTCTTATTGAATCATCAACACTGTTGTACAAGTTCTTCTCTGCGCCAAATCTGTCTCTACACAACAGTAACGTGTAGAAACCTTCTTTTACTTTTACTTATTGTATTGAACTTGATTTAGTTTGGGTAACTAAGATCAAGTGTGAGCAAAGTGGTGTGTGACTGGAGTGGAACTCGTCACCTACTTGTGCTGTGAATTGTTGATGCCCCCTAGAGCTGGAATCTAGAAGAGAGCAGTGGCTCTAGTTGTATTTGTGAAATATAATAGTGGAACCCAAGTCACAAGAGGTGTGAGCTTGGAAGAGTGGAGTAGGGAGGTTGCCCGAACCACTATAAAAACCTTGCTTGTTGATGTTTATTTTTGTTCTCTACACTATATTGCTTTCCACTTTGTTTCTTCATAAAGAGGACTAGATTAATCCGGGAAAAATTTTCTGTTTAAGTTAAAAATTTTAAATACCCAATTCACCCTTCCCCTCTTGGGTAATAGCCATTAACTCGGGACCAACAAGTGGTATCAGAGCAGGTCTTTGAGTTATACCAAAGAGATCTTTTAATATGGCATCCCAATCGACTTCCGTTCCCGCATTTTCCGAAGGCCAATCTTTTACTAGGCCACCATTGTTTGATGGGAACAATTTTGGCTATTGAAAACTTCGTATGAAGCAACTCATCATGGCTACAGATATGGATTCTTGGATTGCAATCCAAGACGGTGTAACCTTGCCTATTGATGAAAGAGCTTCCAAATGGACCGATGAGGAAGTGAAAACTGTTAAGAGCAACGCCAAGGCTATGAATTCTTTATTTTGTGCTCTTACCGCTTCCGAATATAATAGAGTATCCTCTTGTTTAACTGCAAAAGAGATATAGGATACACTAACATCTATCTATAAAGGAACTTCTCAAGTCCAAGGGACAAGGAGAAATATTTTGATAGGAGAATTGGAAAGCTTTAAAATGCTAGAAACAGAAAATATTTCTGAAATATTTGCTAGATTCTCTAAAATTACTAATGCTTTGAAAGGCCTTGGAAAAGCTATCTCCGAATCTGAACAGGTCAAGAAGATTCTAAGAGCTCTACCGGAATCTTGGACTCCAAAGATTACTGCGATAGAAGAAGCCAATGACCTAAACACATTGAAGCTAGAAGATCTTATTAGCTCATTAATGTCACATGAGCTAATCAAGAAAAGAAATGAAGATCATCACAAAGGAAAGAAAGCAATTGCACTTAAAGTCACACATAACTCGGATGAGTCCACCTCCTCATCCCATAACGACGATGAAGACATTGCATTGTTAACCCGAAAATTTCGAAAGTTCGTAAGGAGAGAAAAGAACTTTAAAGATTTCAAAGAAAGACCGCGAAAAGAGAAGAAGAAGGAGGCCACAAAGTGCTATAGATGCGGCGGTACGGGACATATGCAAGCTCAATGTCCTACACCGGAAGAGAGATCAAAGGATCAACAAGAAAGGAAGGAAAGATATGAAAGCCGAAAATTTCAAAGGCCTAAGGGAAGAGGAATGTACGTGAATGAAGAAACTTTATCAACAAGTAGTTCCTCAACCGACGATTTTGAAGCGGAAAATTGTGCAAGAATATGCTGTATGGCGCGGATTGAGCAAGAAAAAATCTGTTGTGTTTGAACACAACGGAAGTTTTGAAAGAACAAACTACTTCAACAAAGTGTACAAGTAATGAAGAGGTAACTTCCAAACTTTGCCATTCTCAATCTACGATTCTTCTTTTCAAGAATGTCTCAAATGTGCTAAATTAGAAGAATTACAACATGCATATGATTCATTATATGAGGAAATTAAAAAACTAGGAAACAAGTTATCACTAAAGAGACAACAATGCAATTCCATTATTATTGTAAATGGAAAACTAGTTGAAAGTACATCAAAACTGAAAGAAGAAAATGAACTATTATTGAAGGAAGTGGAAAAATTGAAAAAGGAGAATGAATCCTTAAATGAATCATTAGCTAAATTCTCTAATCCAGGAGAAAATGTGAAAATGTTTCTGAATATGACCTCTCAAAATAATAAAAGAGGTCTTGGATACTCCACATTTGAGCAAAGAGAAAGTGGCAAATCAAATGTGCCAATACTTGGTAAAAATCAAACCAAAACTGCACCTATCTACAAGCCCAAAGGGAAACATACTACGTGGACTAGAAGGCCAATTGTTGAATCAATACATACTTGGAGGCCTACTCCTAGATTACCAATGACTTGCAATTTTTGCAATAAGATGGGTCATAAAGTCCATAAATGTAATTTTAAGAAACTATATGACCATGGTTGCAAAATTAGTTTGGGTTCCAAGAAACATAAGATTTGGGCTTTCAAAGATAGAACAACAAAGATTAAATCAGTTTACTAACCCAAATGGACCCATAAAATGGGTACCAAAGAGATAAGATTTATTTGTTCATTTTTCAGATATGTTTCAAGGCAAAGGCAAGCAACGTTTGGTTCATGGATAGTGGTTGCTCAAGGCATATGACCGGTGAAAGAAGTTTATTTCATAAACTCAAGCCTTGCAACGATGGAACTGTTGCTTTTGGAAATAATGAGAAAGGTAAAATCAAAGGTAAAAGAAACATTTATAGTATTTCAAATGCATGTATGGAAGATGTATTATTTGTTGAAGGACTCAAGCACAATTTAATGAGTATTAGCCAATTATGTGACAAAGGATACAAGGTTGTGTTTGAATCATCTATATGTAATGTATTTGATAGAGAACATATCATGTTTAGCAGAAAAAGACATGGAAATGTATATTTGGTTTCACTGGATGAACTAAATGGTCAATGTCTAATGACCATTGACAATGATCCATGGGTTTGGCATAAGAGGCTTGGGCATAAACATGACACATATAAAGACCCTATGGAAGAAGAGTTTGGTAGAGGGATTGCCTAAATTGAAATATGACAAAGATAAAATTTGCAAGGCATGTCAATTGCCAAAACAACCTAAAATGCCTTTCTCTACCAAAAAGGAGATTTCCACCACTAGGCCACTTGAATTGCTACACATGGATCTATATGTGTCATCCGACATTTTAACCATTGGTGGAAAGAAATATGTGTTTGTAATAGTTGATGATTTTTCAAGATTCACATGGGTAATTCTCTTAGCTAGCAAAGATGAAGTCTTCTCTATGTTTGCAACTTTTGTAAACTTGGTGCAAAATGAAAGACAATGTACTATTATGACCATTAGAAGTGATCATGGTGGTGAGTTTGAAAATAAACGATTCATAGAATTGTGTAATGAAAAAGGAATTCATCACATATTTTCTGCACCGAGAACACCACAACAAAATGGAGTGGTTGAAAGGAAAAATAGAACTATACAAGCGATGGCTAGAACAATGCTAAATGAGAGTAAATTATCCAAGAAATTTTGGGGTGAAGCTGTAAGTACAGCTTGTCATGTGTTGAACCGAGTTACCATTAGAGAAATCTTGAAAAAGACCCCATATGAGCTATGGAAAGGTAGAAAACCAAATATTTCATATTTTCATGCCTTTGGTTACACATGTTATGTTTTGAACTATGGAAAAACCAACTTGGGAAAATTGGATGCTAAAAGTGATGAGGCAATATTCCTTGGTTACTCATCAAATAGCAAAGCATATAGAGTCTTCAATAAAAGAAACCAAGTTGTAGAAGAATCAATACATGTTGTCTTTGATGAAACTAATCCTTGCTTCAAAAGAAAAGATGATTTAAGTGATGCAGATGATATAACAAGTAGCTTTGAAAAACTGCATGTGAAAAAGCAAGAAGAATCCATGGAGAAAAGGGTAAGTGAAGGTAATAATTCCTATAAACCTCCAACTGATTTAAAGTTCAAACATGCCCATTCAATTGAGCAAGTTATAGGGAATGTGTATGAAGGTGTAAAAACTAGAAGGTCAAAACAAAACATTTGTAGACAATACGCCATTGTATCCAAAATTGAACCATCCACTATTGATCAAGCTCTTGATGATGAAAACTGGATTATAGCAATGCAAGAAGAGCTAAATCAATTTGAAAGAAATCAAGTTTGGCACCTTGTTCCAAGACCAAAAGATTGTACTGTCATTGGCACAAAGTGAGTATTTAGGAACAAATTAGATGAAAGTGGACTTGTAGTGAGAAACAAAGCTAGACTTGTGGCAAAGGGATACTCACAGGAAAAAGGAATAAATTTTGAAGAATCCTATGCCCCGGTTGCTAGATTAGAAGCTATTCGCATTTTACTAGCTTTTGCATCTCACATGAACTTTAAATTGTTTCAAATGGATGTTAAAAGTGCATTTTTGAATGAATATATAAATGAAGAGGTGTATGTTGAACAACCACCTGGATTTGAGGAGAAAAATCAATCTAAATTTGTATACAAATTGACCAAAGCATTATATGGATTAAAACAAGCTCCAAGAGCTTGGTATGAGAGATTAAGCAAATTTTTGATTGATCATGACTTTCAAAAGGGAAAGGTAGATACTACTTTGTTTATCAAGTATAAAGAAAAAGATATATTGATTATTCAAATTTATGTTGATGGCATTATTTTTGGTGCTACTAATGAGATTCTTTGTCAAGAATTTTCTGAACTTATGCAGAAAGAATTTGAGATGAGTATGATGGGGGAGCTGAATTTCTTCCTTGGACTACAAATCAAGCAACTAAATGAAGGAATTTTCATCAACCAGTCCAAGTATATCAAAGAAATATTGAAGAAGTTTGGCATGGAAAATAGCAAAGGGGAAAACACGCCTATGAGCTCAACAATTAAAATTGACAAAGATGAGAAAGGAAAAATAATTGATTTAAAATTATATAGAAGCATAATAGGTTCTTTATTATATTTAACTGCTTCTCGGCCTGATATATTGTTTAGTGTGCGTATGTGCTCTAGATTTCAATCATGTCCAAAAGAATCACACTTGGTAGCCGTAAAAAGAATTTTTAGATATTTAGTAGACACTACCAACATAGGACTTTGGTATCCAAAGGGCTCTAATTTTGATCTAATCGGCTACTCGGATGCGGATTTTGCCGGTTACAAAGTAGATAGAAAAAGCACAGTGGAACATGTCAATTTCTTGGGAACATGTTGGTTTCATGGTTTTCAAGAAAACAAACTAGTGTTGCTCTATCTACGGCGGAAGCTGAATATATTGCCGCCGGGAGCTATTGTGCCCAATTACTTTAGATGAAACAACAACTTAGAGACTATGACATGAATTTTAAAGATATACCTATTAAATGTGATAATACAAGTGCCATATGTTTAACTAAAAATCCAGTATTGCATTCTAGAACCAAACATATAGACCTTAGACATCATTTTATTAGAGAACATGTAGAAAATCATGATATATGTTTGGAATATGTAAGAACAGAAGATCAAATTGCAGATATATTCACCAAACCTCTCGCAAAAGAATCATTTTATAAAATTAGAAATGATATGGGAATGCTTGAATTAACTTAGCAAAGCACAAACTGAGGGGGAGCACAGGTTCAGGGGGAGCAACCCCACCATTCTCATAAAATCTTACCCACTCTATCTCAATTTTTGATACATTAACAAAAAGGGGGAGAAGAGATCGGAATTTGAGTCCAAGTGGTTTTAAGAAGAGATCGGGATTTGAGTCTAAATTTTTATGACTGGTTTTAAGTTTTTTGTTTGAATGTTTTTAACTTGATTGTTTGCATAAGTATGATAAAACTTCAAAATGCAAAATTAGCATGTTTCTAAGACATTGAAAGGTATACACTCAAATCGGTTTTGTCAATCATCAAAAAGGGGGAGATTGTTGGAAATATGTGAAAAATAAGCCAAGTCTATGTTTTGATGATTAACAAATCAATTTGAGTAAGTTTTGGTTACTAACATGTTTGTGGAAATGACTTAAGGTTATAAATTTGAAGAATATGAAGCATGGCAAGTCAAGTCGATTTCCAAGTCGACTCAGGCTTCGACTTAGGCCAAGTCGATCCCCAAGTCGACCCAAGAAGCGACTTCAAGACATCATTTCCTTCTAGAGTTGAAATCAAAAATGAGAATTGCCGAAGTCGCATCCCAAGTCGACTTCGCTTGCAACTTGAGGTGAAGTCGCAGACCAAGTCGACTCCAGTCGCGACTCGGAGGCGTCATTTCTATCCAGAGTTGAAATCGAGGAGCAGAGCTGCCGAAGTCGGAGACGAAGTCGACTCCGCATGCGACTTGGGTGAAGTCGCAGACCAAGTCGACTCCAGTATCGACTTCAGTTGGACAGGGCAAAAACTTCAGAAGCCAAATCGGGGATTAGATCGATTTCAAGGTAGAACTTGAGTCAAGTTGAAAATCAAGACGACTTAGATGTTCGACTTGGAACATATGAAGACTAATCCAAGTCCAAAGAAAGCAAGATGCATGAATTCAACTATTCTAATCAAAATATATTGGACTTGTTCATGAATACAAAAGATTCAAGACTCAAGGACTCAAGGTCTGCAAATCATGAAGCCAAAGGACATCAAGCTAGAATGATAACACAGTGGTCCAAAGAGATATAAATCAAGAAAGAAAGAACCAAACATGAAGAAACTCAAGCAAGCAAAGTATTCCAAGGATTTCAAGTTCGTCAAGCAAGCTGCCGAGGTGAAGTCGCACCCGAAGTCGACTCCACCTGCGACTTGGGTCGCAACGGTCGGAAAATTTTGGAACGTTGGCGCATTAAATGCACGCCACCTGCCTCCAAACGTTCGGATTCCCTCCACAATTATAAAAGGCATTCAATATGAACGAGGAGGGTAGCTGAGAATTCATTAAGTGTGCATAACTCCCATCTTCAAGAGCATTAAGTGATCAAGCCATCATAAAGAAGAAGAATTCCGAGTTCAAACTGGCAAGAGCTTCTTATTGAATCATCAACACTGCTGTATAAGTTATTCTCTGCGCCAAATCTGTCTCTACACAACAGTAACGTGTAGAAACCTTCTTTTACTTTTACTTATTGTATTGAACTTGATTTAGTTTGGGTAACTAAGATCAAGTGTGAGCAAAGTGGTGTGTGACTGGAGTGGAACTCGTCACCTACTTGTGCTGTGAATTGTTGATGCCCCCTAGAGCTGGAATCTAGAAGAGAGCAGTGGCTCTAGTTGTATTTGTGAAATACAATAGTGGAACCCAAGTCACAAGAGGTGTGAGCTTGGAAGAGTGGAGTAGGGAGGTTGCCCGAACCACTATAAAAACCTTGCTTGTTGATGTTTATTTTTGCTCTCTACACTATATTGCTTTCCACTTTGTTTCTTCATAAAGGGGACTAGATTAATCCGGGGAAAAGTTTCTGTTTAAGTTGAAAATTTTAAATACCCAATTCACCCCTCCCCTCTTGGGTAATAGCCATTAACTCGGGACTAACAACTTCGTCTTGTTAAAACTTGCTGTCCAGAATTTTGCCTTCGAAGTTGCAGGTGAAGTCCACTTGGGTCTGGGACTTCACCCAAGTCGCAAGTGAAGTCGACTTGGGTTGAGACTTCACTTTGCTGTCTGTCCGAAGTCGACTTGGGTCTGGGACTTCACCCAAGTCGCAAGTGAAGTCGACTTGGGCTGAGACTTCACTTTGCTGAACTTGCAATTCATGAACTTGAACTCTTGAAACTTAAATTATTTCACATTTTCATTTTTATACACATAATTAGAGACAAAAGATCTGAGAACACTTAGACAAATTTATTAGATCCTTTTTAATGATATTTCAATTATTTGTTAATCATCAAAATCAAATTAATCATTCTTAAAGCAAGCATATGATTAACAATCTCCCCTTTTTTGATGATTGACAAAACTTAATTGAAATATCTTCCTTTCTCAAATGAATCACAGATATGTCTAGATGAAGATCATGATTTTCATTAATAAGCGCAAAAATAATATATATTCTTTTCATATAGATGGAAATACTTCTCCCCCTAAGTTATATGCAATATTATTCTCTTTTCTTAAGATATTTTCATACTACACTCTCTCCCCCTTTTTCTCAATCAACAAAAAAGGTAGCACAAATGGGGCATATAAAATAGGTAGCACAAATAAAATAGGTTCATACTACACTCTCTCCCTTGTTTTTCATACAAATCATTCATTTTGAGTCAAACATATGATCTATAATATGACTATGGTACAACTTGTTTATTAATTTCTTTAGGAGAGCAACATACCTTTACTTACCTTTGATGAAAATTATCATTACTATTTTGCTCGACTCTCCCTTTCTTTTGCAATTCATGCTCCTTCATTCTCTAGATGACTTTGTACTTGTTTGAAATAAAAACCTGCATCACAAATATGATATCTTTTTTTTTGCTTTTGGTACCCGTGTTATGGGTTCATGAATGTTAGTACCATAATGCATAGGAACTCAAGAAGACTTGGTTCTACCTTAGATGTGTCTCTTTGGCATCCAAACTAATTTAACTTCATTATAAACCATTTTTCTAGCCTTGCATTGATATATTTTGTGTCCAAACTTATTACAATAATGGCAAGTGATTCTAGCATAGGTTGGAGTACCATGATAGTTCTTTGGTTGCCAAGTAGGTATATTTGTCCATGATTTATCAACAAGCTTCTTAAAATGTCCCCTCACATTTGATGTACTAGAAGCCTTAATCCAAATAGGAGAGTTTGTTTTATTTAGTTTGACATTAATGTGCTTTATAAATCCAAGACCTCTCTTATCAACTTGAGTGGTCATTCTAAAAAATTTCTGCAAATTTTCTCCCGGGTTGGAGAACTTTGCCAATGAATCTTTTAAAATTTGGTTCTCCTTTCTCAATGCCTCTGTTTCATTCTTCAAGGCATTTATATCATTTTGCAAGGATGCATTCTCCTCCGCTACTTTTCCATTTGCAATGGCAGTTATATTGAATTGCCTTTTCTTTTGAACATATTTGATACCAAGGCTTTTGAATTCATCAAATAATGAGTCATAAGTTTGTTGTAAATCATTCAAATCATTACATCTAGAACAAACATTAGAAGATGAATAAGAATCAGATGAGCTTACCTCGATATCCATAGATGCATCCAATATTGTCAGTTTCAATTTTCTTGCATCATCAATTTCTTCAGATTTTTGGCAAGTTTTCTTTTCATCTTCTACAATGTCCATGCAGCAAATTCTTGCCCAATTTACTGCATCTTCTCCTTCACTTGATGAAGTGCTAGAGCTTGAGGTAGTATATGCCTTTTTAAGCATTCTTCTAGCTTGTCTTTTTGAAAAGCTTCTCTTATTTTGAATTTCCAAATCATCCAGTGTGGTACATTCGATTTGTATATGTCCAAGACCACCACATTTATAACATTTTAAAAATTCCTTTCTTCTATTCTTCATTTTCTTCCGTGAGCTAAAATATTCGTATGAACTTGATGTAGATTCACTTGAGCTCTCTATCATACTTTTGAACGCAATAGACTTCTTACTTCTTTGAGATTCTTCTTTCTTGTTTTTGATGAGCTCATGAGACATGAGTGAGCTAATCAAGTCATCTACTTTGAGCTTGTTTAAGTCCTTTGCCTCCTCAATAGCTGTGATCTTTTCATTCCACGAGTTTGGCAATGCTTTAAGTATCTTCATAACCTACTCACTTTCAGAAATTGGTTTTTCTAGGTCTTTAAGAGTATTAGTGATTTTAAAAAATCTAGCATATATTTTTCAAATAGATTCACCATTTATCATTTGAAATCTTTCAAAATCACCAACAAGGATATTCCTTTTAGTTCCCTTTACATGGGAGGAACCCTCATAAATAGATACCAATTTATCCCATATCTCTCTAGCCGTTGTGCATGAAGAAACTCTATCAAATTCTGCCGCGGTCAATGCACAAAATAAGAAATTCATAGCTTTGGCATTACTTTGGACGGACATAGTTTCTTCTTTTGTCCAAGTGAACGCCTTGTCCTCCTTTGGTAATGCAATGCCATCTTGTATGGCTATCCAATAATTCATATTAGTTGCCATAATGAGTTGTCTCATCCTCAACTTCCAATAAATAAAATTATTGCCATCAAATAAAGGTGGCCTTAAAAATGATTGGCCCTCGGCAAATGCAGGTACAGAAGTTAAGTAGGTTGCCATAGATGTATAGAAGAGATCACCTCAAATAAGATAGAGGTCTACTCTGATACCACTTGTTGGTCCCGAGTTTATGGTAAAACCCAATAAGGGAGGGGTGAATTGAGTTCTTGAAAAATTCTTTGGTAAATTAAAACTTAACCCCTTATAATTTCAATCCCCTTGATGAAACGTGATATGAGATAGAATGAGAGGGTGCAAATGGAATATAAAAATGTAAACAATCAATCCACACAAGAGACAACAATATATAGTGGTTCGGGCAACCTTCCCTACTCCACTCTTCCAAGCACACACCCGTTGTGTCTTGGGTTCCACTATTGTATATTCAATACAATCTAGAGCACCCGCTCTCTTCTAGATTCTAGCTCTAGGAGGAATATACAATAATCACTTGTTGGTGAGACCAACTCCAACCAACCAAGTCCAATCTATTGGTGAGACAAAGTCAAACCAATCAAGCAAAACCCGTTAGTGAGACAAACTCAAACCAACCCCCTGTTTTGCTTCTTCTTGAATTCGGTCTCCAACACCGATCCAAGGCAACAACACAAAACAAAATAGACAAAAGAGAAATTACACTTTACAACGTGTATTCGATAAGCTCCGGAAGCTCCTTGTCATGTGGAGATGATAATCTTGGAAGCATACTTGGAAGTTGTAACACTTGAAGCTTCAATAGTTGTTCAAATAACTTCAACACACTTGAATATTAGAAGATGAAAGCCCAACTTGTGTTTTCCTCTTTCTTTCCTCCTTCTTTCTTACTCACGTTTATACATCAATGGTATATATAGAGGAAAAAAGGTTCTAGCCGTTGGAGTGGAAGTTCACGTGCATCTAGAGCTCCGACGTTCGAATTTTCGACCGTTACGAGTTGAAGTCGCAAGTGGAGTCGACTTCGGATGAGTAGAGTCGACTTCGGATGGGTGAAGTCGACTTGGGATGTGACTTCGTCTTGTTAAAACTTACTGTCCACTTGCTGTCCAGAATTTTGCCTCCGAAGTTGCAGGTGAAGTCCACTTGGGTCTGGGACTTCAACCAAGTCACAAGTGAAGTCGACTTGGGTTGAGACTTCACTTTGCCGTCAGTCCGAAGTCGCAAGCAAAGTCGACTTGGGTCTAGGACTTCACCCAAGTCGCAAGTGAAATCGACTTGGGCTGAGACTTCACTTTGCTGAACTTGCAATTCATGAACTTGAACTCTTGAAACTTAAATTATTTTATATTTTCATTTTTATACACATAATTAGAGACAAAAGATCTGAGAACACTTAGTCAAATTTATTAGATCCTTTTTAATGATATTTCAATTATTTGTTAATCATCAAAATCAAATTAATCATTCTTAAAGCAAGCATATGATTAACAATCTCCCCTTTTTTGATGATTGACAAAACTTAATTGAAATATCTTCCTTTCTCAAATGAATCACAGATATGTCTAGATGAAGATCATGATTTTCATTAATAAGCGCAAAAATAATATATATTCTTTTCATATAGATGGAAATACTTCTCCCCCTAAGTTATATGCAATATTATTCTCTTTTCTTAAGATATTTTCATACTACACTCTCTCCCCCTTTTTCTCAATCAACAAAAAAGGTAGCACAAATGGGGCATATAAAATAGGTAGCACAAATAAAATAGGTTCATACTACACTCTCTCCCTTGTTTTTCATACAAATCATTCATTTTGAGTCAAACATATGATCTATAATATGACTATGGTACAACTTGTTTATTAATTTCTTTAGGAGAGCAACATACCTTTACTTACCTTTGATGAAAATTATCATTACTATTTTGCTCGACTCTCCCTTTCTTTTGCAATTCATGCTCCTTCATTCTCTAGATGACTTTGTACTTGTTTGAAATAAAAACCTGCATCACAAATATGATATCTTTTTTTTTCCTTTTGGTACCCGTGTTATGGGTTCATGAATGTTAGTACCATAATGCATAGGAACTCAAGAAGACTTGGTTCTACCTTAGATGTGTCTCTTTGGCATCCAAACTAATTTAACTTCATTATAAACCATTTTTCTAGCCTTGCATTGATATATTTTGTGTCCAAACTTATTACAATAATGGCAAGTGATTCTAGCATAGGTTGGAGTACCATGATAGTTCTTTGGTTGCCAAGTAGGTATATTTGTCCATGATTTATCAACAAGCTTCTTAAAATGTCCCCTCACATTTGATGTACTAGAAGCCTTAATCCAAATAGGAGAGTTTGTTTTATTTAGTTTGACATTAATGTGCTTTATAAATCCAAGACCTCTCTTATCAACTTGAGTGGTCATTCTAAAAAATTTCTGCAAATTTTCTCCCGGGTTGGAGAACTTTGCCAATGAATCTTTTAAAATTTGGTTCTCCTTTCTCAATGCCTCTGTTTCATTCTTCAAGGCATTTATATCATTTTGCAAGGATGCATTCTCCTCCGCTACTTTTCCATTTGCAATGGCAGTTATATTGAATTGCCTTTTCTTTTGAACATATTTGATACCAAGGCTTTTGAATTCATCAAATAATGAGTCATAAGTTTGTTGTAAATCATTCAAATCATTACATCTAGAACAAACATTAGAAGATGAATAAGAATCAGATGAGCTTACCTCGATATCCATAGATGCATCCAATATTGTCAGTTTCAATTTTCTTGCATCATCAATTTCTTCAGATTTTTGGCAAGTTTTCTTTTCATCTTCTACAATGTCCATGCAGCAAATTCTTGCCCAATTTACTGCATCTTCTCCTTCACTTGATGAAGTGCTAGAGCTTGAGGTAGTATATGCCTTTTTAAGCATTCTTCTAGCTTGTCTTTTTGAAAAGCTTCTCTTATTTTGAATTTCCAAATCATCCAGTGTGGTACATTCGATTTGTATATGTCCAAGACCACCACATTTATAACATTTTAAAAATTCCTTTCTTCTATTCTTCATTTTCTTCCGTGAGCTAAAATATTCGTATGAACTTGATGTAGATTCACTTGAGCTCTCTATCATACTTTTGAACGCAATAGACTTCTTACTTCTTTGAGATTCTTCTTTCTTGTTTTTGATGAGCTCATGAGACATGAGTGAGCTAATCAAGTCATCTACTTTGAGCTTGTTTAAGTCCTTTGCCTCCTCAATAGCTGTGATCTTTTCATTCCACGAGTTTGGCAATGCTTTAAGTATCTTCATAACCTACTCACTTTCAGAAATTGGTTTTTCTAGGTCTTTAAGAGTATTAGTGATTTTAAAAAATCTAGCATATATTTTTCAAATAGATTCACCATTTATCATTTGAAATCTTTCAAAATCACCAACAAGGATATTCCTTTTAGTTCCCTTTACATGGGAGGAACCCTCATAAATAGATACCAATTTATCCCATATCTCTCTAGCCGTTGTGCATGAAGAAACTCTATCAAATTCTGCCGCGGTCAATGCACAAAATAAGAAATTCATAGCTTTGGCATTACTTTGGACGGACATAGTTTCTTCTTTTGTCCAAGTGAACGCCTTGTCCTCCTTTGGTAATGCAATGCCATCTTGTATGGCTATCCAATAATTCATATTAGTTGCCATAATGAGTTGTCTCATCCTCAACTTCCAATAAATAAAATTATTGCCATCAAATAAAGGTGGCCTTAAAAATGATTGGCCCTCGGCAAATGCAGGTACAGAAGTTAAGTAGGTTGCCATAGATGTATAGAAGAGATCACCTCAAATAAGATAGAGGTCTACTCTGATACCACTTGTTGGTCCCGAGTTTATGGTAAAACCCAATAAGGGAGGGGTGAATTGAGTTCTTGAAAAATTCTTTGGTAAATTAAAACTTAACCCCTTATAATTTCAATCCCCTTGATGAAACGTGATATGAGATAGAATGAGAGGGTGCAAATGGAATATAAAAATGTAAACAATCAATCCACACAAGAGACAACAATATATAGTGGTTCGGGCAACCTTCCCTACTCCACTCTTCCAAGCACACACCCGTTGTGTCTTGGGTTCCACTATTGTATATTCAATACAATCTAGAGCACCCGCTCTCTTCTAGATTCTAGCTCTAGGAGGAATATACAATAATCACTTGTTGGTGAGACCAACTCCAACCAACCAAGTCCAATCTATTGGTGAGACAAAGTCAAACCAATCAAGCAAAACCCGTTAGTGAGACAAACTCAAACCAACCCCCTGTTTTGCTTCTTCTTGAATTCGGTCTCCAACACCGATCCAAGGCAACAACACAAAACAAAATAGACAAAAGAGAAATTACACTTTACAACGTGTATTCGATAAGCTCCGGAAGCTCCTTGTCATGTGGAGATGATAATCTTGGAAGCATACTTGGAAGTTGTAACACTTGAAGCTTCAATAGTTGTTCAAATAACTTCAACACACTTGAATATTAGAAGATGAAAGCCCAACTTGTGTTTTCCTCTTTCTTTCCTCCTTCTTTCTTACTCACGTTTATACATCAATGGTATATATAGAGGAAAAAAGGTTCTAGCCGTTGGAGTGGAAGTTCACGTGCATCTAGAGCTCCGACGTTCGAATTTTCGACCGTTACGAGTTGAAGTCGCAAGTGGAGTCGACTTCGGATGAGTAGAGTCGACTTCGGATGGGTGAAGTCGACTTGGGATGTGACTTCGTCTTGTTAAAACTTACTGTCCACTTGCTGTCCAGAATTTTGCCTCCGAAGTTGCAGGTGAAGTCCACTTGGGTCTGGGACTTCAACCAAGTCACAAGTGAAGTCGACTTGGGTTGAGACTTCACTTTGCCGTCAGTCCGAAGTCGCAAGCAAAGTCGACTTGGGTCTAGGACTTCACCCAAGTCGCAAGTGAAATCGACTTGGGTTGAGACTTCACTTTGCTGAACTTGCAATTCATGAACTTGAACTCTTGAAACTTAAATTATTTTATATTTTCATTTTCATACACATAATTAGAGACAAAAGATCTGAGAACACTTAGTCAAATTTATTAGATCCTTTTTAATGATATTTCAATTATTTGTTAATCATCAAAATCAAATTAATCATTCTTAAAGCAAGCATATGATCAACAGGCAGCAGGGGGACGTCCAAGGTATCAAAAATCTCAACTCCACTTGAGCCATTCCAAGCCCCCAAACCATCCCACACGTCCAAGAAAGTAGAAGAGGAAGTTAGAGAGAAAAAGTGTGAGAAAAAGTGAGATATCTCCACTTCGGGTAAGTGATTTCTACCCAAATTTCTTTTGGATATTAAGTAGGGTAGAACCATACTTAGATAATGCCTAATCATGAGAAAATAAGTATAAATATAATGCCTAATTAGAATTATGTCGAAACATAAAAAATTTAGAGCAAAGATAGAGTATTCGGGAAGATAACATAGGATATGTGTAAATAATACTCCAAAATTGACAAATGATGATTTGGGATGAATAAATATGATGTTGGAATGATGATATATTAATTTCATAATTTTTAGAATTAAGGATTATACTTAAGCGAATTTATGATGATTTTTAGTATATGGAGAAAGTGATTTATTTAGCTAGGTAAATGATGATAAATTCAAAATGTATGAATTTTTCCATGATATACTAAGCATAAGCTATGTCATGATATTTTTTATTTTTGGAAAAAATGTCAATTTTTGGAACCCATGAACAGTAATTTGTTATAGTAATTTGCTACAGTATACAACGTGATTTTGGAGAAAATTTGAGATTAATATTTAAATATAAGGATGAAATTTTTGAAGAATTTATGGATAAAAATATCCGTATAAAGAAATAATGGCCAAATATTATAAAGCATGCATGGGAAACAGCTTGAATAGAAGAAATGAAATATCATTTTTCATTGAATAGGAAAAGGAAAAGAAAAGGTCGAGGACACCCACTAAGAAGGTAAGCAAGTTATATGTTTTGAAAATTATTTCTAAAATGCTTAAAATTGTTTGTGAATTGCTTTATGAAATTTATTTAAGGTTGATCATACCTATAACTGCTTTACGTGAACTGAATATTAAATATTTTTTATGAAATTGTTTATGATTTGCAAATGTCATGCCGGCATGTGTATGTAAATGAGCATGTGCACGAGAAATAGGCTATAGTGGAGGTAATAAGCGGACCGGATGCCCCCCTCGTTATTGCCAAGTCGATTATATAGGCTCAGGCCGGCGGCGACCTCCCTGAGATGGGAGCATATATGGGATGAGCGCCTAGCTAGCGTCGCATCTAAAGGAATGTCATGAATGTTATGAATGCATTGCATTTGCATTTTATGAAATGCATGAAAACGATTGAAAACTTATGTATGGCTTGCTTACTGAGTATTATTACTCACCCATGTTTTTTTAACAACAGACATAAAATAATGATGAAGGCAGCATGCCAAGTGTTATATAGTTTTTGATATGAATGTTGTATATGTAAATTTTATGTAAAGAAAATGATAAATTTGAGATGGAAATGAATATTTTTATTCCAATGGAAATGTTATGGAATAATTTTTTATCATAACTATGATATGTGACATATATTTCATGTTGGATGAGTAATGGAAAATTTTCATGTATTGATGTTATGATATATATAGAGAGAGAGAGACAGATTCTGGTGCAGCATCGCTGAAATGGGCCCCACATGATTATGAAATCATGATCTACTCCACCAATTGTATTTAGAATAATGTATTCTATTACCATACAAATTTTCATCCCAATCAGATACTTTAAAGTTGTTATTTACATCAAATTATTTTATATAATCCTGCACCAGAATCTGTCTCATATATATATAATCCTGTCGTGTGATTAGGGCAACAATCCTGAGTCACATTTACCAATAAAAAATGATCCCGGAGTAAGGCTTCTAGGCACCTCAGTTCAGGGCGCCACAGAAGTTGGTATCAGAGCATGGATTGGAAAATAGGCAGAAAAGGAAAGAAATGATCAAGCTAGAACACATGAAATAATGATTATGACTGATTTATTTATAATTGATGATTTATGTATAGATGGCAGATAGAGGAAAGGCTCCACTAAGTGCACGGGAACTAGAAGAAGAGCAGGAACGGGAATGGGAAAGGGCTCAGGAGAGAGTTAACAAGTGGTTAGCCTCTCAAGAAGGTTTAACCCTACGACCCCCAGCTCCCACTAGTTACCAGGCACTTCCATACATAAGGGGACCAGAAGCACTTCGCCCAATAGTCCCCAGCCATCCACCAGGATATCCGGTATTATCTGGGATCCACCAGGCAGAGTCCTCTAACCAAGCACTTGCACCCCTAGATTCTCCAGTCTATACCCTAGCCAGCCCACTGCCTAGACCGTCGGTCGTTACCGATTGGGTTGCTGAGGAGGATTTACAAATATATTGGCAAAGGAGAGTTGCCCCAGTCCCACTTAACCCAGGTCCGTGGTTTAGGTTTGATGCAGGATATATTCAGTTCCGATACGGAACACCATGGGTACAAATTGACCGCCTGGAGAGAGAGAGAGAGAGAGGCCGCCCAGGGACGCTGGGAAGCTCTGGCCAGGGGAGAAGAGATAATGGAGCAACCCCCTCCTAAATAGCCTGGTAAGGTCATCCTACAAGTCATAGAGTTAGAGGTAAGGCTCGAATCCCCACCGCCCGCTCCTCCAGCAAATGATGATGAGGACCCCATAGAATGGTCCGATAGCGAAGAAGAGGAGAACGAGAACCCAAGACTACAAGTACGGTCACAGAGGAACCCACAAGGGTACCTTTCAGTCATAGAAGGTTCCTGAGATTGAGGAGAAGGGGACGATAAATGGGATGGGGATCAGGAAGACACAACCACCACCGCCAAGACAATTTATTTTTCTTTCTTTTATAAATATGTAAATATTGTTTGGAATAAGTACATAAGGCTAAGTTAGCCTATGTACAAAAGTTTGACTGATGTATAAATGGCTGCTGATGACTTATGATAATATATGTGAATTATGTGATCATATGATTATGTGTTGAATTTATTTTATGATGAATATTGATGTTATGCTAATAAATGTTTCATGAAGTTGAAAATGCCGCTTACTAGAGCTAAAGCAAGAGCCAACAAAGGAAAGGCCCCAATGGAAGAATCGGTAGATCAAGCAAGGGGTGAATCCAGTAAAAGAACCTATAAGAAAGAATCCGAGGAGCAATCCTCTAGGACCCGCCCACAGCGAGAGGAAAGCCCTAGACCTCAAGCAGAGGTCAATATAGAAGAGAGAATTGTTACAACCATCGAGAAAGCTATGCAGCAGTAGGCAGCTCAGGCTGCTGGTTTATTACATGAAATGAGGAACCAGCAAGCCCAGCCATCAAGAGGAGACGGGGAAAGACTAGGGCCCTCGGCCAATCTCGGCACGTCAAGGGGAGTGGAAGATAGTCTCCTTGAGGCCGACAGAAAGGCTATCAATGTCTTTCTTGCCCAACGCCCGCCCAAGTTTGCAGGGGAACCAAATCCCCTCATTGTAGAGCAATGGATTACAGAAATCAAAAAATTATTCAGAATATCGCCTTGCAATGATCAGTAGAAAGTGTTGTGCGCTACCCACCTACTGGTAAAAGATGCTTATGAATAGTGGGAAACACTGATGGTCACTATGCCACATCCGGAACAAGTTACGTGCCAGGAATTTTTGGAGGAGTTTAATAAAGAATATCTCCCTGTAGGGCTACAAAGCCAGAGGGTGATAGAATTTGAAAAACTTTATCAAGGCAGGATGACAGTTACGGAATACGCTACAAAGTTCAACGCTTTGGTGAGATACGTGCCATGGATCGCCAATATGCCAGAAAATAAGGCACAAAGGTTCCAGAGGGGATTGAGACCCCAGTTAAGAGAGGGGTTAGCCCCATTATTAATAAAGGATTATGCCTCTAGCATTGAAAGGGCTAGGGCATTGGAGATGGAGTCTATGAGGACTCAGGAGCTTAAGAAAGCTCAAAAATAATTCTTTACAACCTCCAAGGAAGGTGAGGCTAATAAAGGAAAAAGGGGAATCGCGGGGAAAAAGAAGATCGGCGATAAGACAAAGAGCACCCCAATTTGCAGAACTTGCCACAAACGCCATTCAGGCGAATGTTTACAAGGAACAGAGAAATGCTACAAATGTGGCGAAGTGGGTCATGTGGCCCGGGACTGTAGGACCGACGAAGCCAAAATAATAAAGTGCTTCAACTGTGGTCAAGTCGGACACATTTCGCCCAACTGTCCGAATAAGGCCCAAGGAGCACCAGCCCGAGGGAGGCCGACCCAGTAAAAGGTTCCCGCCATCACCAATCGGCCCGGTACTGCTGTCAACCCAATGCGTGTCCAAGCCCTCACTCGAATGAAATTACAAGAAATGGAGGAGAAAGTGATTACATATATGATTTACATTTTGGGAAACCCTGCAGTAGCTTTATTTGATTCTAAAGTTATGCATTCATTTATATCATACCAAGTATAAATCAAATTTGTAAAGTTTGATGTCATACTAGGGATGGATTGACTAAGTTAATGGGGTGCGACAATTAATTGCAGGAATAAAAAAGTGCAATTTGAAGCACCAAAAGATGAAATATAGATCAGTAAAATAAGACAGCTTATCTGGTCTCTATAAACACAGTAAATAGAGATGGGGTACCTATGGAACAAATTCCATTAGTAAAGGAATTTTCTGATATTTTTCCAAAGGAGTTATGTGATTTACCACCGGAAAGGGAAATGGATATGGAAATAGAAATTATTCCAGGGACAGCCCCAATATCTAAGGCCCCATATAAGATGGCACCAGCCGAATTGGCTGAGTTGAAAGTACAAATTCAAGATTTATTAGATAAAGAGTTTATTAGACCCAGTGCATCACCTTGGGGAACTCCAGTGTTATTTGTAAGGAAAAATGATGGGAGTTTGAGACTCTATATTGATTATAGAGAATTAAACAAAGTAACAGTAAAAAATAAGTACCCACTCCCAAGAATAGATGATCTTTTTTATCAGTTAAAAGGAGCTTCGACATTTTTAAAAATTGACTTACAATCAGGATACCACTAGTTAAGAATATGTCCAAAGGACATCCAGAAAACAGTATTCAAAACAAGATATGGGCATTATGAATTCTTAGTCATGCCATTTGGATTAACGAATGCCCCAGCTGTGTTTATGGATATGATGAATAGAATTTTTCGAGAATTTTTGGATCAATTTGTGGTGGTATTCATTGATGATATATTGATTTATTCAAAGATAGAAGAAGAGCATGAAAAACATTTGAGGATAGTATTAGAAATTCTCCGAAGGGAAAAATTATATGCTAAATTCAAGAAATGTGAGTTTTGGTTGAAACAGGTAGCCTTTCTCGGCCGCATTATATCCGAGAAGGGAGTACAGGTAGACCCTCAAAAAATTGAGGCAATAACAAAGTGGCCACAACCAACAAATATCACGGAAATAAGAAGTTTCCTAAGGCTAGCTGGCTACTACAAGAGATTTGTGGAAGGATCAGCTCCACTTACAAAGCTGACAAGGAAAGGAGTTAGGTATGATTAGACACAGGAATGCGAGAATAGCTTCCAAGAGTTAAAGAAAAGACTTGTGAAAGCTCCAATTCTAACACTACCTACGGAGAAGGAAGGGTTTGTGATCTATAGTGATGCCTCAAAGAAAGAATTATGATGTGTATTGATGCAAAATGGAAAGGTTATATCATACGCATCCAGGCAACTACCCAAATAAGGTAAATTATCCAACCCATGGTTTAGAATTGGCAGCAGTAGTCTTTGCCTTGAAAATTTGGAGACATTATTTATATGAAGTTAAATGTGAGGTCTATACTGATCACAAAAGCCTCAAGTACATTTTTACTCAAAAGGAGTTAAATATGAGGCAAAAAAGATGACTCGAGTTACTTAAAGATTATGACCTCAACGTTTTATATCATCCAGGCAAAGCTAATGTAGTAGCTGATGCGCTAAGTAGAAATATTAGCTTAGCACATCTCATCACAAAGGAAGAAAAGCTACTATAAGAATTAAGATAACTAGAATTAATTATAAGTCCACCTGGGGTACAAGTTAGATTGTCTCAATTACAAATCCAGTCGAATTTATTTGAGCAAATTAAAATGGCTTAATAAGAAAACGGGGATTTAAAGAGTTATGTGGATTACGAATTGGTATGATATAAATGAATGCGTAGCTCCAGAATAAAATAAAGCTACTGCGGACTTTCCTAAAATGTAAATCATACCTGTAATCACTTTTTCCTCCATCTCTTGTGACTCCGTTCGGGTGAGGGCTTGGACATGCACTGGGCTGACAGCAGTACCGGGCCGGTTGGTGATGGTAGGGACCTTCTGCTGGGCCGGCCTCCCTCGGGCTGGTGCTCCTTGTGGCTTATTTGGACAGTTGGGCGAAATGTGTCCAACTTGACCATAGTTGAAGCACTTTATTATTTTGGCTTCGTCGGTCCCACAGTCTTGGGCCACATGACCAGCTTGGCCACATTTGTAGCATTTCCCCATTCCTTGTAAATATTCGCCTGAATGGTGTTTGTGGCAAGTCTTGCAAGTCGAGGTGCTTTTTGTCTTGTCGTCGATCTTCTTTTTCCCGGCGATTACCCTTTTTTCTTTATTAGCCTCACCTTCCTTGGAGGCTGTAAAGAATTATTTTTGAGCTTGCCTAAGCTCTTGAGTCCTCATTGACTCCATTTCTAATGCCCTAGCCCTCTCAATGCTAGAGGCATAGTCCTTTATTAAGAATGAGGCTAATCCCTCTCTTAGCTGGGGTCTCAATCCCCTCTGAAACCTTTGTGTCTTATTTTCCGGCACATTGGCAATCCATGACACATATCTTACCAAGGCATTGAACTTTGTGGCATATTCTATGACTGTCATCCTGCCTTGGTAAAGTTTTTCAAATTCTATCACCCGCTGGCTCTGTAGCCCTACAGGGAGATATTCTTTATTAAATTCTTCTAAAAAATCATGCCACGTAACTTGCTCCAGATGTGGCATAATGACCATCAACGTTTCCCACCATTCATAAGCATTTTTTACCAGAAGGTGGGTAGCGCACAACACTTTCTGCTGATCATTGCAGGGCGATATCCTGAATAATTTCTTAATTTCCGTAATCCACTACTCTGTAACGAGGGGGTCTAATTCCCCTGCAAACTTGGGCAGGCACTAGGCAAGAAAGGCATTGATAGCCATTTTGTCGGCCTCAAGGAGACTATCCTGTATTCCCCTTGATGTGCTGGGGTTGGCCGAAGGACCTGGTCTTTCCCCGTCTCCTCTTGATGGCGGGGCCTGCTAGTTCTACATTTCTTGTAATAAACCAGCAGCCTGGGCTGTCCACTGCTGCATAACTTTCTCGATTGCTGCAGCTATTCTTTCTTCTACATTGACCTCTGCTTGAGGTCTAGGGCTTTCCTCTCGCCGTGGGCAGGTCCTAGAGGATTGCTCCTTGGATTATGCCCTATACGTTCTTTTACTGGCTTCATCCCTTGCTTGATCAACTGATTCTTCCATTGGGGTCTTTCCCTTTGTTGGCTCTTGCTTTAGCTCTGGTAAGCGACATTTTCAACTTCATAAAATATTCATTAGCATAACATCAATATTTATCATGATATACTTAAATAAATTCAAACACATAATCACAAGATCACATAATTCACATATATCATCAACAAACCATTTATACATCAGTCAAACTTTTTGTACATAGGATAACTTAGCCTTATGTACCTATTCCAAACAGTATTTACATATTTATGTAAAAGAAAGAAAAATAAAATGTCTTGGCGGTGGCTGCGTTTCCTGATCCCTATCCCTTTTATTGTCCCCTTCTCCTTAACCTCAGGAACCTTCTAAGACTGAAGGGTACCCGTGTGAGTTCCTCAGTGATTGTACTGGTATCAGACTAGTCTTGAGGTCCTAGGTTCTCGTTCTCCTCTTCTTCGCTATCGGATCATTCTATGGGGTCCTCATCATCATTCGCTGGAGGAGCGGGAGGTGGGGATTTGGGCCTTACCTCTAACTCTATTACCTGTAGAATGATCTCACCAGGCTGTTTAGGAGGGGGATACTCCATTACTTCTTCTTCCCTTGCCAGAGCCTCCTGGCGTTCCTAGGCAGCCTCCCTCTCCCGGCGGTCAATCTGTACCCATGGTGTTCCATATCAAACTGAATGTATTCTGCATCAAACCTAAACCACGGACCTGGGTTAGGTGGGACTGGGGCAACTCTCCTTTGCCAATATCTTTGTAAATCTTCCTCAGCAACCCAATCAATAAGGACCGACGGCCTAGGCAGTGGGCTAGCTGGGGTATAGACTGGAGAATCTGGGGGTGTAAGTGTCTGGTTAGAGGACTCTGCCCGGTGGATTTTAGATAAACCGAAAATCCTGGTGGATGGTTGGGGAATATTAGGCGATGCGCTTTTGGTCCCCTAATGTGGCGCCTCGAACCGAGGTGCCTAGAAGCCTTACTCTGGGATCGTTTTTGATTGGTAAATGTGACTCAGGATTATTGCCCTGATTACACGGCAGGATTATATATATATATATATAACATCAATACATAGAAAATTTCCATTATTCATCCAACATGAAATATATTTCACATATCACGGTTATTATCAAAAACTGTTTCATAAACATTTCCATTGGAATAAAAATATTCATTTCCATCTCAAAATTATCATAATTGTCTTTGCATAAAATTTACATATACAACATTCATATAAAAAACTACATAACACTTGGCATGCTGCCTTCATCATCATTTTCTGTCTGTTATTGAAAAAAGCATGGGTGAGTAATAATACTCAGTAAGCAAGCCATACATAATTTTTCAATCGTTTTTATGCATTTCATAAAATGCAAATGCAATGCATTCATAGCATTCATGACATTCCTTTAGATGTAACGCTAGCTAGGCGCCCATCCCATACATACTCCCATCTCAGGGAGGTCGCCGCCGGCCTGGGCCTATATAAGCGACTTGGCAATAGCGAGGGGGACATCTGGTCCGCTTACTACCTCCATTATAGCCTATTCCTCGTGCACATGCTCATTTACATACACATGCCGGCATGACATTTGCAAATCATAAACAATTTCATAAATAGTATTTAATAAATAATTTAACAAAACGAACTTTAGTTCATGTAAAGCAGTTATATGTATGACCAACCTTAAATAAATTTCACAAAGCAATTCACAAACAATTTCAAGCATTTTAGAAATAATTTGCAAAATATATAATTTGCTTACTTTCTTCGTGGGTGTCCTCGACCTTTTCTTTGCCTTTTCCTATTCAAGAAAAAAGGATATTTCATTTCTTCTATTCAAGTTGTTTCTCATGCATGCTTTATAATATTTGGCATTATTTCTTTATACGGATATTTTTATCCATATATTCTTCAAAAATTCCATCCTTATATTTAAATATTAATCTCAAATTTTCTCCAAAATCACGTTGTGTACTGTAGCAAATTACTGTAGCAGTTACTGTTCATGGGTTCCAAAAATAAAAATTATCATGACATAACTTATGCTTAGTATATCATGGAAAAATTCATACATTTTGAATTTATCATCATTTACTTGGCTAAATAAATCACTTTCTCCATATACTAAAAATCATCATAACTTCACTTAAGCATAATCTTTAATTCCAAAAATTACGAAATTAACATATCATCAATCCAACATCATATTTATTCATCCTAAATCATCATTTGTCAATTTTGGAGTATTATTTACACATATCCTATGTTTTCTTTCCAAATGCTCTATCTTTGCTTCAAATTTTTGATGTTTCGGCATAATTTCAATTAGGCATTATATCTATACTTATTTTTTCATACTTAGGCATTATCTAAGCATAGTTTTAGCCTACTTAACATCAAAAAAAATTGGTTAGAAATCACTTACCCGAAGTGGAGATATCTCACTTTTTCTCACACTTTCTCTCTCTAACTTCTTCTTCTTCTTCCTTGGACGTGTAGGATGGTTTGGGGGCTTGTAATGGCTCAAGTGGAGCTGGGATTTTTGATGCCTTGGACGTCCCCCTACTGCCCTATTTATAGGGTTGAATTTTTTAAGAATTTTGAATTTACCCCCTAGCTTTGAGGTATTTAATTATAAATTGGTATTTTTTTTTAATTTTAAAAATTGCTTTGAGCCAAGAGCTGCCACCTTAGGCCTGCTCCATTCCACCCTATGCAGCCCTATTATTTATTTATTTTTATATATTTTTAAAATATTTAATTTAAGCTAAATAAATCCTAGTCGTTGATTCAAGATGATGATGATCATGGACCATTGATCTTGGTAAAACCTCCCAACCACCCTCTGCTCACGCCCCTGCTGCAGCTGTATTTGCATTTAATTTTTTTAATTTTTAATTTTTTATTTTATTAAAAAGTCAAAAGTGGAATTAATTAAAAGTTAAGCTACTTTTTTATCATCATTTGATGTTTCATCTTGACCCTTGATTTGTGATTTTCATCGCATCTTAACTCATTCATCATGTCCATCATGAATTTTTAACCATCCATAAAAAAATTTATCAAATTCCGACGCCCGAATTGCAAATTATGAAATTTTCTTTATTTTTCCACAAAAATCTAAATTTGGATTAAAATATCCAAAAGAATTGCTATTTCGTCCTATAGTGATTAAATCTCTATTTTGTCTTTTTGTGATTAGGTTAATCCAAGTGATTAACTCTTAATTACGTGTCTTAATCCTCAGTTACTATTCACATTTACTATTCTCGGGCACTATTCACGAGGGTTAAATTCCTAATTGCATTATTTCAATCTCCAATACGCATATCCACCAATATAATTCATGAATTTTCATTTATCATAAAAATAATTACAAAAGAATCTAGGGTTTACAACCCAAAATGACGCGTATATTGTCGGGGTTTCACAATCCTCCCCCCTTACAATAGGTTTCGTCCCGAAACCTATCTTTTCTTGAACAATTGAGGATATATACAAGATGAACATGGGATGTACAGATATAGGGGTCGCTTGTGTATACCCAATCAAGAGGAAATAAAGGAACAAATATTGAAAGAAGCACATTTCTCTCCATTTTCGATGCATCAAGGTAGCACCAAGATGTATCAAGACATTAAAAGGATGTATTGGTGGAATAATATGAAGAGAGAAATTACTGAATATGTGGCTAAATGCCTAACATGTCAAAGGGTTAAGGCTAATCATCAAAGAACCCCTAGAAAGTTACAGTCACTAGAAGTCCCAGAATGGAAATGGGATGATATTACTATAGATTTTATTGAAGGGTTGCCAAGAACCCAAAATGGAAATGATGGTATATGGGTAATAGTTGATACATTATCAAAGGTAACTCATTTCCTAGCTATCAAGAAAAATTTTACAGCTGAACGACTAGTCAAGATTTATTATAAGCAGATAGTGAGACTGCATGGAGTACCTAGTCAATAGTTTCCGATCGAGATTCCAGTTTTACATCTCGATTTTGGAAAAGTTTACATCAAACCTTAGGTACACAGATGAAATTCAGTACAACATTTCATCTTCAAACTGATGGGTAGACAGAAAGGGTAAATCAAATAGTTGAAGATATACTAAGGATGTGCACAATAGAATTTGGAGGATCATGGGATGAATATTTGGCTATGGCAGAATTTGCTTATAACAACAGTTATCAAGCAAGTATTCAAATGACCTCATTTGAAGCCTTATATGGACAAAAATGCAAAACTCCTCTAAACTGGGATGAAGTGAGAGAAAGAAAGTTGGCTCCGGATCTCTCAAAAAGAATGGCAGAAAAAGTCCAAGTGATTCTCCAGTGTATACTCACAACCCAGAGCAGGCAAAAGAGTTACACCGATTGCAAAAGAAGGGATTTGAATATCCAAGTTGGGGATCACGTATTTGTGAAAGTAACGCCATTTAAAGGAGTCACCCGGTTTGGAAAGAGGGAAAAACTAAACCCAAGATATGTCAGGTCCTTTGAAGTTTTGAAAAAGATAGGCAATCTAGCCTATAGTATAGCTCTGCCACCAACCCTCAGTGCCATCCACAATGTGTTTCACATCTTCATGCTAAGGAAATATGTTTCCGATCCTATCCATGTGTTGATAGCGGAGAATTTGCCGATTCAAGAACACTTGAACTATGAGGAAAGGCCAATCAAAATATTGGATTTCAAGATCAAGAAGCTTCGGAACAGAGAGATTGAGTATGTAAAGGTTTAATGGAATCGATATTCAGAGTTCGAAGCCACTTGGGAGCTATGAGAAGAGGTCGAAAAGAAATATCCTCAATTGTTCAAGAAAAGATAGGTTTCGGGACGACACCTATTGTAAGGGGTGCAGGATTGTGAAACCCCGACAATATACGCGTCATTTTGGGTTGTAAACCCTAGATTCTTTTGTAATTATTTTTATGATAAATGAAAATTCATGAATTATATTGGTGGATATGCGTATTGGAGATTGAAATAATGCAATTAGGAATTTAACCCCTGTGAATAGTGTATGTGAATAGTAACCGGGGATTAAGACACGTTATTAAGAGTTAATCACTTGGATTAACTTAATCACAAAAAGACGAAAAGGAGATTTAATCACTACAGGATGAAATAGCAATTCTTTTTTATATTTTAATCCAATTTTAGATTTTAGTGAAAAATTAAAGAAAAATTCATAAATTGCAATCTGGACATCGGATTTCGATAAAAAAATTTATGGATGGTTAAAAATTCATGATGAACATGATGAATAGGTTAAGATGTGATGAAAATCACAAATCAATGGTCAAGATGAGACGTCAAATGGAGATCAAAAAGTAACTTATCTTTTTCATTTAATACCATTAAACTTTTATTAAATAAAAATAATTAAAAAATAATAAATAATAAATGAACAGAAGCTATGGCAGGGGCGTGAGCAGGGGGTGGTTGGATATTTGACCAAAATCAACGGTCCAAATTCATCATGATCATAAATCAAGGGCTAGGATTTAATTAGCTTAAATTAATTAATTTTAAAAATAAAAAATAAATAAATAAATAGGGCTGCATGGGGGGGTGTGAGCAGGCCTAGGGTGGGCTGCACAAGGCTCCATGCACTTTTTAAAATTATAAAAAAACACATTTGCAATTTAACACCTTTAGCAAGGGTGTAAAATCCAATTTCATGAAAATCAAACCCTATAAATAGGGGGCAGGGGTGGACGTCCAAGAGCACATTCACCCAGCTCCAACTTGAGCAAATCCCAGCTCCCAAGCCCTCCCACACGTCCAAGGAAGAAGAAGAGAAAGTTAGAGAGAGAAAATGTGAGAAAAAGAGGGATATCTACACTTCGGGTAAGTGATTTCTATCTAAATTTCTTTTAGATATTAATTAGGGTAAAATCATGCTTAGATAATACCTAAGCATGAGAAAATAAGTATAGTTATAATGCTTAATCGAAATTATGTCAAAACATCAAAAATTTGGAGCAAAGATAGAGAATTCGAGAAGATAGCTTATGATATGTGTAAATAATGCTCCAAAATTGATAAACGATGATTTGGGATAAATTAATATGATAAATATGATGTTGGAATGATAATATATTAATTTCATAATTTTTGGAATTAAGAATTATGCTTAAGTGAATTTATGTTGATTTTTAGTATATGGAGAAAATAATTTATTTAACCAACTTAATGATAGTAAATTCAAAATTTGTGAATTTTTCCATGACATACTAACTATAAGCTATTACTATAAGCTATGTCATGGTATTTTTTATTTTTGAAAAAAATATCAATTTTTGGAACCCATGAACAATAATCAAATATTTTTGGAACCCATGAACAATAAAAATATCCATATAAAGAAATAATGCCCAAATATTATAAAGCATGCATGGGAAGCAGCTTGAATAAAAAAAATGAAATATCTTTTTTTCTTGAATAGGAAAAGAAAAAGAAAAAGTCGAGGACACCAACTGAGGAGGTAAGCAAGTTATATATTTTGCAAATTATTTCCAAAATACTTGAAATTGTTTGTAAATTGCTTTATGAAATTTATTTAAGGTTGGCCATACCTATAACTTCTTTACATGAACTGAAGTTTGTTTGTTAAATTAGTTATTAAATGCTTTTTATGAAATTGTTTATGGTTTACAAATATCATGCTGGCATGTGTATGTAAATGAGCATGTGCACAAATAATGAGCTATAGTCGAGGTAGTAAGTAAACCGAATGTCCCCCTCACTATTGCCAAGTCGCTTATATAGGACCAGGCCGGCGGCGACTTCCCTAAGATGGGAGTATGTATGGGATGGGCGCTTAGCTAGCATCGCATCCAAAGGAATGTCATGAATGTTATGAATGCATTGCATTTGCATTTTATGAAATGCATGAAAATAATTAAAAAATTATGTATGGCTTGCTTACTGAGTATTATTACTCACCATGCTTTTTCAATAACAGACAGGAAATAATGATGAAGGCAGCATGCAAAATATATGTAGATTTTGATATAAAGATTGTATATATAAATTTTATGTAAAGACAATGATGAAGTTTTGGAATGGAAAAGTATATCTTTTCAATGATGATGTTTTATGAACGGGTTGTGATTATAACTGTGATACGTGAAATATATTTCATGTTGGATGAATGATGGGAATTTTTCATGTATTGATGATATATGTATATAAGAAAAAAAATCCTGTCGTGTGATCAAGGCAACAATCCTGAGTCATGTTTACCAATCGAAAATGATCCCGGAGTAAGGCTTCTAGACACCTCGGTTTGGGGCACCACACAAGGTCTGTACTATTTTGAATGACATGCTAGCATTAAGTTTTGAAAAGGAAAAGGACACAGACTGTGGTCTGTGGTGTTTTATAAAATCATGCTAGCATATGAATGTGGATGAAAAGTGTGCACATGGATTATGTACTAGGTCTACTGTAGAGGATATGGAGACAGGACGCAGTTGCAAAGTGGGCCCCCTCTACATAGGCTAAGTCGCTTGAAAAGGCGAAATGCCGTCGGCGCCGTCCCTGAAATGGGAGAAGGAACGGATAGCCGCCCAGCTAGCGGTCTATCTAATGAAAGGGTTTCTCTTCTAAGGAGGAAAGGGTGATCACTTGGTAAGTGTCACCTATCAGACGGACAGAAACGTAATGCATGATGCATATGCTTGTTTTGAAAAGGTTTTATGGAAAATGTTTTAAGGACATGAGAATGTCCTTGGAGAAAGGAAGTTTTATGAAAAATATTTTTATGTCCATGAAAAAGAGGTTTATATGCTAAGTTTGCAAGCATATATTTTATGAAAGGTTTTATGAAAAAGTTTCTATTCCATTGGTAGTTGATCACTTGCTAAATGTCTCCTATCAAATGGAGAGAAATGCATTTACAAATAATTTACATGAATGGTTTACATGAATGATCTTCATGAATAGTTTATGAAAAGGTTTCTATTCCATTGGTAGTTGATCACTTGGTAAGTGTCTTCTATCGAATGGAGAGACATGCATTTAAATGAAAGAAAAATGCTTGCTCATTGAGTTTCGACTCATGTTTCGTTTTTCCAACATCAGACAGGTGTATGGAAAGCCAAGAGATAAAATGCATGTATTGCTAAAGGAAAAGAGAAATCTACAAAGGTTAGTAAATTTTTGTATGAATAAATGCCCTAATGGGATATGACGAAAAAGACATAGGTTGTATGAAATTATGAAGTTATGAATAATATGAGAATTTGATGATTTATGATGATATAGATAAGTCCACTATGAATGATGATGAGTATATATTTATGTGATGAAAGAAAAGAAAAAGAAAGAGAAAAAATTGGACGAGATCCAATTAAGAACACGCTATGTAAGGCTTCTAGGCAACAATCCTAAATCACGTTTACCAATCAATAAGATCCCGGAGTAAGGCTTCTAGGCACCCCGGTTCAGGGCGCCACAATGGGTTTACCCTTCCATATGTCGTTTAATGCTTTTTACAAGACTAGCTATGTTGTAAGATGATTTGATTGCAGAATTCATCCCTAGAAAAGGAAAATCCAAGCAAGATTCATGTGTAGGGCATAGGTTTCTTTTTTTGTTAATGGAAAATATTTAATGGATAGGAATATACCGTTAAACCCTATGTAGTCATGAACAGGTTATGTATAGATCATTTCCATCATATTTAATTGCATGGGAACATAACAATTGAGTGTTATGTAATTAGCTTTATATATGTTGGAAGACATATATGAAGACCATTGAACTTGGACTAGGAAATCTCTGCGCAGTCTAAAGAAAAGGAACTAATTCGATATAGTTTAGATTCAAGGATTCTCAATTATCCCATCTGTCATCCCAATTCGATAAATATTTTTTGGTATTCTAGCTCTTCTGTTAAATTCTCTTCTATTTCTTTTTCTTATTTTGCATATTCAATTTTATCTGTGAAAACTCTTTCTAATCACCGAAAGCAACTGAACTAATTAATAACACTAGTTGGACAATATCCTCGTGGGAACGATACTTTACTCACTCTTATTACTTGATTGGCACGTATACTTGCGTTAAAATGAGCATTTTAATTAGACATATACGCAACTCGTCACCTCTAACCTTATCCTCCCCCCCTCGGAGCTCAATATCCTTAAAAAACTGACCTTTTTTCATTTTAGAAAAGGATCTAGATGAGGGATCATAAATTTATACCCCTAAGACCGTTTAGTATCCAACGAAATAGTTGCTAATTGTTCTTGAGTCTAATTTTTTTCATTTGGGATATAAGGCTTTGCCTCAGCTGGACAACCCCAAATGCATAAATGATTTATGATAGGGTTTTTGCCCATTCATAATTAATAAGGAATTTTAGCGGCTGCTTTGGTTGATACTCTGTTAAGGATATAAGTTGCATTATTTAATGCCTCTCCCTAGAGTGAGTCTAATAAGGTAGTATGACTGATCATACTCTTTACCATGTCTTTTAAAATTATGTTTTGTCTTTCAGCAACACCATTCATTGCAGGACTTTCTAGCATGGTGTACTGTGGGACAATACTGCACTCTTCTAGGAATTTGGTAAAAGGCCTTGGATATTGTTCACCTGATCCGTCATATCTACCATAGTATTCACTACCATGATCATATCTAACGGCCTTAATTCTTTTGCCAAGTTGATTTTCAACTTCAGCTTTAAAAATTTTAAATACGTTAAATGATTGAGACTTCTCATGGATGAGATATAGGTAGCCATAACGAGAGAAATCGTCAATGAACGTAATAAAATATTATTGACTATCCAAGAAGCCGTAGGGAATGACCCACAAATGTCCGTATCTATTAGTTCTAAGGCATCTAAAGACCTATTGACAGCAAATATCTTTATGTTTGTCTGTTTCCCCTTAACACAATCAACACAAACTTAAAAATCTAACAAGTCAAGAGGGTTAAGAATTTCATCTGACGCAAGTCTCTCAATTCTTTGTTAAAATATATGTCCTAAATGTTTATGCCAAAGTGAAGCAGAATTCACATTAGTTAATTTGCGTTTCGTACCACATGAATTTACATGCAAGGATTCAACAAAAGGGGCAACTGTATCAAACAAATGAAGGTTATCATAACAAGATAAAGAGCCGACACTCACAATATTTGAATTTAAATAAGATTAAATTGACTATTTTCAAATGAACTAGAATAATCAGATTTGTTTAATACAGAAATAGAAACCAAATTCCTTTTAAAAGACGGTACAATATATGTCTCTTTCAAATCTAAATAAAAACTAGTCTTCAATAATAACCGAAATATGCCTATTGCCCCAACTTCAACTGATTTTTCATCACTCACATAGATGAATCTTTTAGCATCATTTGGCTTTCGGCAACTCAGGCAATCCTACATAGACACACTTATATGACTAGTAGTACTAGAATCTATCCACCAAGTATGTCCAAACACAGAAACTAAATTAACCTCAGAATAAACCGAAGTGAGAAGCATATCTTTCTTTACACGCTAAGCATGATATTTGGTACAATCCTTCTTTTGGTGTCTAGGAGTGTGATAGAAGTAACAGCCTGATTCGGTAGTTGATTTCTTTTGTTATTTCTTATTTTTCACTCCACTTATAGCTTCCTTATCCTTTTTTTCTTTTCTTGCTCTTTTCCTTAAAAGTACTTGCTAAGTGTGCACTTTCGAGCCTATCTCGCTTCATCCTTTTTCTTCTTCTACACAATGTGAAATAAGCTTATTAAGAGACTGATAAGGCTAAAAAAATTTCTTTAATTTTATATTAAATTCACGTTGTTAAATATTAAAATGATAATTAAATGCATGTTTTAAGAGAAATTTCATGAAAATCATATTTTTCGTAAAATCTTTAATTTTGTTATAAAGTGGGTCATTTTGTAACATTCTTAAAAATATAAATCCCCTAGAAAATTTTTAACATTAAAATATGTACTAGCATATTAATATAATTTGGGCAAAAGTTTAAAACCATTTAATTGAAAAATCATGCATACAATTATAAATATAATCTAAACTATGGTTATAAAGCAAACTGTAAAAACATTTTAAGATATAATAATAATAATAATAAATAAATTCAAAAAGGGCTAAAAAGTAAATTAAAAATCTCAGCAAGCTTATTAAACTTATTTTAACAAAACTTAAATATTAAAATCTACGTTTTTGCCCCTGCATGAGTACACACGATTGTGCGACGCCGGAGCACCATATTCCGGTGCTCCATCTTCCCCAATGTCCACTTTCACCAAACTCACCATCCGGCAGCCATTTTCCAAGCCACCGAGCAAACCCAACACCGATTCCAAACCCTCCTGATCCCTTGCCTAATCCAGCGACCAATTGCAAGCCAGACCCAACATTCAGCACCGTCTTCTCAAAGCCGTGGCAGCAGAACCGAACAGCCTGCGAACCCATTCACAGCGCCAAAAACAGATCGCCGCCCAGCTCGGCCTCTCGCCCGCCTCACTGCCTTTGACGTCTCTCGCAATAAGCTTTCCAGCCCCATCCGGTTATCTGCACAACCAAAGAAAATGACCAACAACTCATCCTCCCATCACTTGAAGTGGGGCCCATTGAGGTGGGACCTTTGCCAAGTGAGAAAAAGCTCCAAGGGCTTGGATTGCTAAAGAGAGTGGTTTTTCGAGCAAGAATTGGGGTAAATAAATTTTCTGTTAATTATAGTTTTTCTTTAATGCTTTGTAGTTGTTAATTTAGATTTGTAATATTTAGCATAGATTTACCGCTTTATGCATTGTAATTCTCAGATTACATTTAATGCAATTTTCATTCCTGTTTTCGTAGATTAATTTTTACTTCTGTAGTCTTTTAATTACTGTCCTAGTTTAGATTTAATTTTTAGTTATTTGCAATTTCTTCTTTCTTTTCTCTGTCTCTTTCTCTCTTCTCTCTTTCTCTCTCTAATTTCTTCTAATTTCTCTTTTCTTTCTCTCTTCTTTCTTTCTCTCTCTTCTCTCTTATCTATCTAATTTCTCCTTCTCTCTCTCTAAGTTCTTCTATTTTCTCTTTAATTTCTTTTGCTAATTTCTTTTGTTCTAATTTCTCTTCTCTACACCCTCTTTTACGTTTCTCTTTTATTTTTGCTTAAAATAATTCAAAATATATAGCCTCTCTGTGGATTCGACCCGACTCACCGTTATTCTACACTATCACTCGTATAGTGGTAGCTTTAATGTGTTTCGGTTAATTTAAATTAAACTGGTGATCACAGTGCTCTTAATGACAAGCACTTGGTGCGCATCAAGTTTTTGGTGCCGTTGCCGGGGAGGCATGAAATTTTGAATTATTTTCTTTAAATTTTCTTTAATTAAATCTCATATTGTGTTGCTTTATTTCATGTTAACTACTATGTTGTTTGTTTAATATCAGTGCTTTCCTATTAATCATCACTCAGTTTATTTATCTGTTTTCTTTACGTTAAAAAAAATGATGATGTATTCAATTTTATCAATATTGGTAAACATGTACTAACTACTAATTGCGTCTAATTGAGATACTTGTGTGTGATTGACTAACTCGCACCATCTAAAAAAATTCTAAAAATTCGCATCATCTAAATCCCTTAACGTTTGCATCTCCCTTCTTTAACCCCCATGTCTACACCTTTTTATATTTTTCCATTTCTGATCTTGAACCCCTCTTCTACACCTTTTTACATTTCTATTTTGCACGTTTAATTTCTGTCATTAACTCGCATCATATCTAACCAAGCTAACCTGTTAACTCGCATTTTATAGTTGGTTTTGCATTTATATATTTTTCCTTGGTGTATGCATATTTTATTGTGTCATTTTGTTCATGGTTATATAGTTTCAAGCCTACTTTACCCTTTTTAAGCCCATTTACCGGCTCATCATAGTGTGTTAAAAAAAAAAATTATTAATGATATATGCAGAGTAGGAGATCTTTAAATCCTGATTTGATAGAATCAAACCTTGAAATTGAAAGATTCCTACATCAATTAAGAAAATCACAAAAGTATATAATGGATCAAAATCAAATGTTAGAAAGGAATAATCCTGAACCTAATCCTCCTAAACAAATGAAAGAATATTTCATTCCAACCAATTATAATCCCTCTTCTTGCATTCAACTACCTCAAACGCAAGCCAATCAATATGAAATCAAACCAGGAACCATCCAAATGCTTCCATCTTTTTATGGAAATACTAATGAAGATCCTTATAGGCATCTGGATGAATTTTTAGAAATTTGCTACACAGTAAAAATACAAGGTTTTTCTGACGATGCTCTCAAATTAAGGCTTTTTCCATTTTCCCTCAAAGATAAGGCTAAATATTGGTTAGGAACGCTAAGTAGACCTATTACTACTTGGAATATGATGCAACAAGAGTTTCTAAAAAAATTCTATCCTATAGGCCGAACCAATATCATGAGAAGAGCAATTACCCAATTTTCCCAAACACCTGGGGAGCAAATCCATGAATCCTGGGAAAGATTAAAAGAATTATTAAGAAAATATCCACATCACGGGTTATCCAAATGGCAGATTGTCCAAGCCTTTTATGAGGGATTAGCCGATAATTATAAGCAAATGGTAGACGCATCATGTGGAGGAGCATTTATGAGTAAAAGTGAAGATGAAGCATATGACTTATTTGAAATGCTTAATGAAAATTCCATAAATCATGCTTCATTATCATCATATGAAAGAAATATGAGCTCATCTAAAAAGGCAGGATTATATGAAGTTAGAAATCATATGGAACCTAATTCAAGAATAGAAATAAATTTTATTGCACAAAAATTAGAAAAATTAGAAAAAATGGATGAGCTAACACAAAAAGTAAATCAAATGTGGAATAATCAACCTCCACCTTGTCCATATCCCAATTTTCAATCGCCTCAAGAAATTTGTGCTTTGTGTTCAAGCCCAACACATGCTATAAGTGAATGCCCTACTACAGCTCAACTCCCACCTTTCATCCAAGAGCAGGTGCAGGCAGCTCAAGGATTTTCCAAACCAAATAATGATCCATACTCAAATACCTATAATCCAGGTTGGAGAAATCATCCTAATTTTTCTTGGAAAAATCAAACTCAATACCAAGTTGCAAATCCTTCTACTTCACAGTTTTCCAAACCTTCAACACAAAACTATTACCAAAATCAACAACCACAACCTAATTTTCAGACTAATGCATACTCAAAAGGACCGCAAATCGAGTCGCAAGCCAATTATTCATCAAGTTACCAACCCCCTTCGCCAGCTAACGATGTTAATAAAAAATTTGTCGAATTAAAACAATTTTTCCAACAATCTATATCTAAGTTGGAAAGTCATATGGGTCAATCGATATCGAACTTAGAAAACCAGAAAGGTCAGATAGCTGAAGCAAACAGAAAAAGAGAGGTAGGACATCTACCTAGTCAACCAATACCGAATCCAAGAAATTATCCTCCAGGTTTTCAAAATAAACCAGGTATATTTAAAAACCCACAATTTGAAAATGCAAGAGCGATTTCTACCTTAAGAAGTGGTAAAATCTTAGAAGACCCATATAAATCTAAAGTTATTAATGAAAATTCTAGTCAAACAGAACAAAAAGAAATTTTAGAGGATGACGAAGAATTAATAGAAACCAAGTTGGGGGGAGAAGATAAAGGAAAAGAAACAATAGATGAAGACCCCAATCAATACCAACCTGTAGCCCCCTTCCCGAGTGCCTTAAAAGCTAAATCTGCTAATAAACAAAAAATTGCACAAAATGAGGAAATGATGGAATTATTCAAACAAGTTAATATTAACATTCCTCTTATTGACGCTATCAAACATGTTTCAGCCTATGCGAAGTTCTTAAAAGACCTTTGCACTCAAAAGAGAGAACCTCGTTCCACCCTGCAAAAGATCATGCTCCCAGCAGAGGCGAGTGCAGCAATTTTGGATAAACTTCCGCAAAAATTACAAGATCCTGGTACTCCACTTATTTCTTGTGACATAGGCGGAATAACATTTGATAAAGCACTTTTAGACCTTGGGGCTAGTGTTAATCTCTTACCCACTTCTGTTTATGAAAAATTTAACATGGGAGAATTAAAACCCACTTCAGTCATTCTACAACTTGCAGATAGATCGGTGAAAACTCCACGAGGACTTATTGAAGATGTCATAATAAAGATTAATGATTGTTATTTCCCAGTGGATTTTCTTATTCTTGACATGACCTCGAATTCAGAGCTAAACAATGCACCTATCATTTTAGGGCGCCCATTCTTAGCCACCGCAAAAGCTAATATTAATTGTGAAACTGGTATAATGGACATCTCATTTGGAGGTGAAAAATTCAAAATTGATATTTTTAAAGCTTCTAAGTACCCACACGGTGATGAAGGGTGTCTTACGGTTGACATTATCAATGATTTGTCAAGTTTCACGCTCGATTTTGAACATGATTCCATAAACGAGGTAAATGCTTTTAATAATTGTCCTCCGTCCTTTAACAATTGGAATACTGTTGAACCTTTACCAATTTTGCAATCTCAGCCATCACCTCCATCTACTGAGTTACCACCACAACTTGAGCTTAAATCTCTACCTACCTCTTTTAAATATGCATTTTTGGGTCCTAATCAAACGCTACCAGTAGTGATAGCCTCAAATCTAACTATAACTCAAGAAAAACAACTTGTTGATATTCTTAGAATACATAAGAGTGCTATAGGTTGGTCAGTGGCTGATTTAAAAGAAATTAGTCCATCTATTTGCATGCATCATATATACTTAGAGGAAAATGCTAAACCAAGTAGAGAAATGCAAAGAAGACTAAACCCCATTATGAAAGAGGTAGTGAAAAAGGAAGTTGTCAAATGGCTTGATGCAGGAATCATTTATCCAATTTCTGATAGTAAATGGGTAAGCCCAACCCAAGTCGTACCAAAGAAATCTGGACTCACAGTAATAACCAATGAAAAAGGTGAAACAATACCTACTAGATTGACCACAGGATGGAGAGTTTGCATTGATTATAGAAAATTAAATGCTATGACTAAGAAAGATCATTTTCCACTCCCATTCATTGATCAAATTCTAGAAAAATTAGCAGGTCAAAAATACTTTTGCTTCCTAGATGGATATTCAGGATACAATCAGGTCGCCATTTATCCAAAAGATCAAGAAAAGACCACCTTTACTTGCCCATATGGCACATTTGCATTTAGGAGAATGCCATTCGGGCTATGCAACGCACCGGCAACCTTTCAACGATGTATGATGGCAATCTTCTCAGATATGGTAGGGGAATTTCTTGAAATTTTTATGGATGATTTTTCACTTTTTGGGGAATCATTTGACACTTGTTTGGAAAATTTAGAAAAAGTGCTAAAAAGATGTATAGAAAAGAATCTAGTACTGAGTTGGGAAAAGAGTCATTTCATGGTAAATGAAGGAATAGTTCTTGGCCATATAGTCTCAGAACAAGGGATAGAAGTAGATAAAGCAAAAATTGATTTAATTACAAATCTACCTCCTCCAACTTCAGTGAGACAAGTTAGGTCATTCCTTGGTCATGCTGGTTTCTATCGCCGATTTATTCAAGATTTTTCTAAAATCTCCAGACCATTAACCAGTTTACTATGTAAAGATTCCCCATTCAACTTAGATGAATCGCGCTTAAAGGCATTTGAGCTACTAAAAGAAGCATTAACTAAAGCTCCAATTCTTCAATCCCCTGATTGGTCCCTCCCATTTGAAATTATGTGTGATGCCTCTGATTTTGCTGTTGGGGCTATTTTAGGGCAAAGGGTAAATAAGAAGCCTGTGGTAATTTATTATGCAAGTCATACACTTACTGATGCCCAAATCAACTATACCACCACTGAAAAAGAACTGCTTGCAGTGGTATTTGCCCTTGAAAAATTTCGTTCTTATCTACTAGGAGCCAAAGTTATCATCTACTCAGATCATTCAGCGTTGAAATATCTATTATCTAAAAAAGAGGCAAAACCAAGACTTATTAGATGGATTCTCTTATTACATGAATTTGATCTTGAAATTCGAGATAAAAAAAGGTTTTGAAAATGTAGTCGCTGATCATCTTTCTCGAATTATTACACCAAAGAGCACATCTATAAATGACTCTTTTCCAGATGAGTATCTTTTAGCCGTTACTCAAGCAGCACCTCCATGGTTTGCACACATTGTCAATTATAAAGCGGTAGGACAGATTCCAAAAGATTGGACAAAGCAAGAAAGAGACAGATTCTTTGCTCAAGATAAATATTATATTTGGGAAGATCCGGAACTTTTTAAAATTTGTTCTGATAATATTATTCGCAAATGTGTTCCAGAAAATGAACAACAAAGTATTTTGAATTTTTGCCACAATCTCGAATGTGGAGGACATTTTTCAGGAAAGAAAACAGCATCTAAGGTATTGCAATGCGGTTTTTACTGGCCGACTCTTTTCAAGGATGCCTACAATTTTACCCAATCTTGCATTAAATGTCAAGCAATAGGAAATATTACAAAAAGAAATATGATGCCTCTGAACCCTATTCTTGTCGTTGAAATATTTGATGTATGGGGAATAGATTTTATGGGGCCATTTCCACCATCTTATGGATATGAATACATCTTAGTGGCAGTAGACTATGTATCTAAATGGATTGAGGCTGCTGCAACTAGGACTAATGATCACAAGGTAATTTTAAAATTCATTCAAAAAAATATTTTTTCTCGATTTGGCTTTCCTAGGGCCATTATTAGCGATGGAGGAACACACTTTACCAACTATCAGTTTAGAGCCCTGCTAAAGAAATATGGAATCACCCATAAAATAGCCACAGCTTATCATCCTCAGACCAGTGGTCAAGTAGAGGTTTCTAATAGGGAAATTAAAAATATATTGCAAAAGACTATTAGGCCCGATCGTAAAGATTGGTCAGATAGATTAGATGATGTATTATGGGCCTATAGAACGGCATTTAAAACTCCCATTGGAATGTCTCCTTTCAGGCTAGTGTATGGAAACGCTTGTCACCTCCCTGTGGAATTAGAACATAAGGCTTACTGGGCTATCAAGCAATACAATTTGGATTTAAATACTGCAGGATCACATCGAAAATCGTAATTAAATGAGTTGGAAGAACTACGCAAAGAAGCGTATGAAAATTCTCAAATCTATAAAAGCAAAATGAAAACATTTCATGATAAACATATATCTAGAAAAACTTTTGAGCCCAATCAAAAAGTATGGTTATTTAATTCCAAATTACGCTTATTTCCTGGAAAATTAAGATCTCGTTGGGATGGACCTTTCATTGTAGATAAAGTATTCCCTTATGGTGCTGTAAAAATTCGTGACCCAAAGAATGGAAATATTTTCACAGTGAATGGTCAACGACTTAAGCCATATATTGAGGACATTTCGAATGATAAGATTATTGAAAAGGTTGGACTGATTGACCCTTATTGAACTAAACTTCACAACGTCTAGCTGAAGACGTTAAACTTAGCGCTGATTGGGAGGCAACCCAATATTTTCCATATATGTTTGTTTCTTTTTGCAGGAAAAGAACATTTTGTTGCAAGAAATACTCTTGCATTATTCAATTACAAAATGACACCCCAGGTTGTCTCCTTCCCTGCTATCTTATTTTCATAAAATTATATTTTGTATGACAATATTTAAGTTGGGGGGTCTGGTTTGTTTAACTTCAAAAAAATAAAATAAAATAAAATAAAATAAAATAAAATTTTAAAATATATAGAAAGATAAATTAAAGTGCACTTGCTATGCTTGGTAGTAAGTGAAGAAGAAAACTGTAATTAGTTATATTTGTAAAAATATTTTCATGATGTTTTCTTACAATTCTGTAGCACTAATTGTACTTGCATGCCAATGAACTTTGTGGGCATCCTGTTAATATAATTTTTCTCTCTCATCCAAGCAAGTAACATTTAATATCATTGTAATTGATAGCTGTTCATAAAAAAAAATAAAAAAAAATTTAGATCCCCATATACCCTGAAGTATGGTGAGGGGAGCATAAAAAAAAATAATAGAGATAAGAAAAATCCCTAGATATCCTGAAATATGGTGAGGGGAGAATAAAAATAATAATAATAATAATAATTACATCCCTAGATACCCTGAAATATGGTGAGGGGAGAAAAAAAATGATGATAAAAAAAGAAAAAAAAAAGAAAAAAGAAAAAAAAAGATATATACTAACTGACACTATCATAATTTTGATATAACTGTTGCTTAGCTTGGATGAGCTGAAAATAATTTATTTAATGCCCATTTATTCATTAGTACACATATACACGTGCTATATACTCTTTGATGCATCATGAAAAATATTTTACACATATACACTAAAGAAATTTACTTCTAAAGCTTACTATCATTATTAGCAATGCACCTAGATTTTTATAAAAATTAGTAGTACACTATGATATATATATATATATATAAAAAAGGGGAATTATACATTAAAGTATTTCCATTGCTAAGGGACTAGCAATTTTAAGTTGGGGGGTGTGATAAGGCTAAAAATTTTTCTTTAATTTTATATTAAATTCACGTTGTTAAATATTAAAATGATAATTAAATGCATGTTTTAAGCGAAATTTCATGAAAATCATATTTTTCGTAAAATCTTTAATTTTGTTATAAAGTGGGTCATTTTGTAACATTCTTAAAAATATAAATCCCCTAGAAAATTTTTAACATTAAAATATGTACTAGCATATTAATATAATTTGGGCAAAAGTTTAAAACCATTTAATTGAAAAATCATGCACACAATTATAAATATAATCTAAACTATGGTTATAAAGCAAACTGTAAAAACATTTTAAGATATAATAATAATAATAATAAATAAATTCAAAAAGGGCTAAAAAGTAAATTAAAAATCTCAGCAAGCTTATTAAACTTATTTTAACAAAACTTAAATATTAAAATCTACGTTTTTGCCCCTGCATGAGTACACACGATTGTGCGACGCCGGAGCACCATATTCCGGTGCTCCATCTTCCCCAATGTCCACTTTCACCAAATTCACCATCCGGCAGCCATTTTCCAAGCCACCGAGCAAACCCAACACCGATTCCAAACCCTCCTGATCCCTTGCCTAATCCAGCGACCAATTGCAAGCCAGACCCAACATTCAGCACCGTCTTCTCAAAGCCGTGGCAGCAGAACCGAACAGCCTGCGAACCCATTCACAGCGCCAAAAACAGATCGCCGCCCAGCTCGGCCTCTCGCACGCCTCACTGCCTTTGACGTCTCTCGCAACAAGCTTTCCAGCCCCATCCGGTTATCTGCACAACCAAAGAAAATGACCAACAACTCATCCTCCCATCACTTGAAGTGGGGCCCATTGAGGTGGGACCTTTGCCAAGTGAGAAAAAGCTCCAAGGGCTTGGATTGCTTCTCAAAGAGAGTGGTTTTTCGAGCAAGAATTGGGGTAAATAAATTTTCTGTTAATTATAGTTTTTCTTTAATGCTTTGTAGTCGTTAATTTAGATTTGTAATATTTAGCATAGATTTACCGCTTTACGCATTGTAATTCTCAGATTACATTTAATGCAATTTTCATTCCTGTTTTCGTAGATTAATTTTTACTTCTGTAGTCTTTTAATTATTGTCCTAGTTTAGATTTAATTTTTAGTTATTTGCAATTTCTTCTTTCTTTTCTCTGTCTCTTTCTCTCTTCTCTCTTTCTTTCTCTAATTTTTTCTAATTTCTCTTTTCTTTCTCTCTCTTCTCTTTCTCTCTCTCCTCTTTCTCTCTTCTCTCTTTCTCTCTTCTCTCTTATCTATCTAATTTCTCCTTCTCTCTCTCTAAGTTCTTCTATTTTCTCTTTAATTTCTTTTTCTAATTTCTTTTGCTCTAATTTCTCTTCTCTACACCCTCTTTCACGTTTCTCTTTTATTTTTGCTTAAAATAATTCAAAATATATAGCCTCTCTGTGGATTCGACCCGACTCACCGTTATTCTACACTATCACTCGTATAGTGGTAGCTTTAATGTGTTTCGGTTAATTTAAATTAAACTGGTGATCACAGTGCTCTTAACGACAAGCACTTGGTGCGCATCAGAGACCATTTCTATTTCTAACAGTTGTAGCTGATCTTAAACTGACTGAATTGTGCATAAAGAGATATCAAAACTAAATGCACCAATAAATCATCAGATAGTTATAACCCAAGTGCCTTAGTTTTGAAGCAAGATGAGACATCTTGATGATATACTCCCTTATGTTTCTTTTGCTCTTATACCTCATTGAAACCAAGCTTGACAGAGTCGAACTTGTTTCTACCTTATCACTTTTTTCAAAGCTCATTTCGATTTCATCAAGAAAATCTTTAGCAGTAGTATCCTGTTCAGATACACCTGCCTAAAAGCTTCTGGAATTGTCTTGCGTATGATCATGAGGCTTACGTGATTTAAACAATCGAACCTCTTAAAGTCACATTTTTTCTCAATGGAACTTGTAGTCGTAAGAGAGGTGGGTTGTTTAACCCTTAACGCAAGGTTGAAATCCATACAACTAAGAATGATCATAACATTCTCTTTTTATTGCTTGAAATTGGTTCTGTTCAACATGGAAATAAAATTGATATTGGCAGATATAGTAGAAGCAGATGTATTAGCTGAAAATAAAACAAAACATGTATTCACATAAGTTTCATATAAAACCTTAGAAAAATTCAAATAATGGCAAGGGCCCATCACAAGATACTAAGCACAAAATTAATATCTACTCTTTGAATAGAAATATTACCTTGTAAGTGGTACTCTTGTTGTAGTAATCAAATATTGATAATAAAGTCTTATAAAAAAATAAGCTTTTCTTTGGACCGACTTGCTATTCACATGGAAGGCCAAATGATTATCACATATTTATTAGCACACGAGTGCATGTAATTCGATAAAAAATTAACCTTCCTTTGGGTCGATTAAAATTCGCATGAATTACACTCACACAATCATCTTAATATTTTAAAATTAAATTAACCTATATAAGAGAGGCTACTTTGGTAGCATGTTGTTTCAATTAATTTATTTTAAAACATCATATATTCATTAAGAATATTTGTACTATTATTTGGATTTAAAATTTCAAAGATCCAAAAATTGAATTTTTCATGACAATTGGTTAACAACAAATCATAAATGCATGAAAATTATACACAAATGGCTTTCTAAAATTTTTATAAACAAACCATATTAATTAATGGCACATATAATTCAAAATTTCATGCATATACATCAATTTTAAAAAAATTATATTTTAGACCTTTTTTAGCTTAATCAAACTCTTTCATTTGATTCAGAATGTTCAAAAATATAGAAAATGACTATTGGATCGTCCAAATCGGATACTAGGATAAAAAAATATGTTAAAAATGCTTTAAATGGCCATTGGTGCGCCACGTGTCCTTTATTGGGAAGGCCAAAACTTGGAGGGGCTAGGCTATTGGGTTTGGGACGTGGGCGAGCTTGAGGTATGCCTAGGCTAGGTGCAAAAGTGTTAAGCCTGGCTGGATTTCGGCTAAGGTTGGGCTAAAACCTGATTAGGTCGGCTTATGATTGGGCTTGGGGACTAGGTTCTTCCGCTTAGGCCTGTTTCAGAGGCCTACCAAGGCCAAAGGGGCTGGCTCTAGGCCAGTTGGAGATTGGAGCCCGCAGGCTTGGGCACAAACCCAAACCTAGTTCATAAGAGAGACAGTGGGAGCCACTTCGCAAAAACACATCTAACTAAGGATTTTTCTGCAATTTCTTTCTAGCTAGGGGTTTTATGCAAAATTCTCATCTTCTTTCCCAAAATTATGAAACCCTAACCTTATCAGTCGCCCGCTAGGAGCTACCTGCCGCCATCGCTGCCGGTGCCACCCCACCCCGCTGCCGCTGCCCATTATTGGTGCAGCCCCACCCCGCTACCATTGCCCATCGCTGGTGTCGCTACCGCAGCCACTAACGAAAATCCGACAACAAGATAGGTTTTCGACAACATTATTAATTTTTTTGGGTGTTGACAGCTGCTGTTTGGTCTATTGCTGGAAACCAGATTGGTGGCAGCTAGTAATCGGACATATTTTGGTGTTGGTTTTTTTTAAAATCAAAATCTGAAAGATGGATTTCTAATAGTGTACCCAAAACCAAAAACAGTAGTTGTATCCTAGAAACTGTCCAATCCATGAATTCAAGAACCGAGAATTTAAAAAAATAAGATGGTTTCCAGTGTTTTGTTATTAATATTAACGGGTAGTAATCATGTAATTTTTATTGTTGGGCAATCCGAACCGAATTCAATCAGATTAGAAAAACTTGATGTTTGGCCATCGATTTATGCTTTCGGGTTCACGGCTTGAATTCAAATCTAACCAGCTGATACGACATGATTTTAACAAAGATGACTGTAAGAAATAGAAAATTCAAATCATCTGTAATCCGTAACAACATAAATAACTTCAGCATCATGAAAAATTATCAATAATTTAACATGAAGATTGGTCCGATACCACTTGTTGAGAAACTTTATTGATTAAAACCATAATCACCCCAGGATCTTCCATGCTAAATCACCAATAAAATAAATTATAAGCTAATTCGTGAAAATACGAGTTATCATGGCCCCCTTCAGACTATTTTTGCGTGTTAGTCTAAGGAATTAGGCTTAGTTTGCATCCATTTAACTGAATTTTCACTTGGTTTGCATTTTAGGAGCATTACACAGTTTTTATGCACTTTTAGTATAAATTAGGCATTTTTAGTTTATTTATTTAGTTTATTTATTTTTTGCAGGAAGGACGAACCAATACAGGCATGTGGGCGAGTTGAATGCAGAACAAAGCCAAGTGAAGAAGCAAGTGGGTTGGCGCCCAGGTGCCACCCTACATGCCTTAGCCAGAACCTTTAGCACCTCACATAACAGAAGGCTTCCAAAGAGGTGGCGCCTAGGCGCCGGCTAGGGGCACCTAGGCACCACTTCATTAATATGCAGACAAGTTCCATAAGAGTTTTGAGGTCACAAGATAGAATTGATTCCAGGGAGTTGGTGCGTAGGCGCCATGGCATGATCATACTGGTATTTCGAAGAATTTTCAAGTCGCAAAACATCCAAATGCATTACTTTTCAGAGCATTCAGAAAGGTTTTAAAGTCACTCAGCACACAGAGAGTTGGCACCGCCTAGGTGCCACTACGCATCCGTATGCACAGGTTTCTGCACGTGTGCTGTGCAAACCAACTAGTTTAAATAGAAACCTAAGGGGTCGTGCACGAGAGAGAGAGAGAGAGAGAGAGAGAGAGAGAGAGAGAGCCCTGACGAAATAGACACTCAGAGAAGGAAAAGAACTCGTTTTAAGCACAGATTAAAGAGAAAATTCAACCACATTAGTGGAAACTGCTGGAAAACCAGTTTTCTCTTCGTCCTTCTAATTTTCTTTATCTGTTTTTCTGGATACTTTTACAATGGATGTAAAGGATTTTTATATCATGTCTATGAACTAAACTTCCTTTAAATGGATAGTTAAGATGAATTAATATATAAACATATTATATTGGTTCTTTAAGATTCATAAATGAATATTTGATTTATATATGACTGTGCGTTGTGGATTTACTCTTGCATATGATGTTTAATGCTTTTTACAATATTAGCTACCTTGTAAGATGATTTAATTGCACGATTAATCCTTGGAAAAAGAAAATCTCTGCTAAATCCATGTGTAGGACATAGGTTTCCTCTTTGCTAAGGGAGTTGTTTAATGGATAGGAATATACTGTTAAACCCTATGTAGTCATGAACAAGTTATGAATTATTCAATTTCACTTTATTTAATGGCATGGGAATATAACAATTGAATAGGGTGCAATTAGCTTTATATGCGTTGGAAGACATATATAAAGATTATTGAACTTGGACTAGTAAATCCCTGCACAACCTAATGAAAAGGAACCAGTGCAATATAGTTTAGATTTAAGGATTCCAAACTATCCATCTGTCATCCTTAATTGATAACTCCTTTTAGTATTCGAGTTGTTCCGTGAAACTCTTTTATCTTTTCTTATTGCAATTGATAGAATTAGTTTTAAGTTTGAAATCCAAATTCTCTATGCACCGAAAGCAACTAAACTGATTAATAATCCTAGTTAGACTATTTCCTTGTGGGAACGATACTCTACTCACTTTTTATTACTTGATTCGGCACGTATACTTGAGTTAAAAGTGAGCAATTTTAATAGACATATACGCAACTCGTCGAGTTTTTGGCACCGTTGCTGGGGAATTGATATAACTAATTATTGTTAGTTTAATTGCTTTCTTGTATGATTCTGTGATCATAGTTTATTTTTATAATTTCTTTAGTTTAGAATTTTTCCGCTAGTTTCAATTGAATTAGTTTTTGCAGGGTTAATTGATTTTGCATGTGCCGAGGCAGGGCCGGCAAGGAGATCGTTATTCTGTTTGATCCGAAACCAGAGAGAACTTATTTGAGAAGGCGTCGCAAGAGCAGAGAAGTTAGGAGTCAACAGCATACCATGGAGCGCATTGGGAATCAGGATGAGAACATTCACGTAAACCAACAGGGAAATCAAAGGGTTGAGGTTCCAATTCATCCACCACAAGATGATTTGGACTAACCTATTTGGGATCTCATTGTGCTGGGACAAAATGTAGTTCAAACTAGCATTGCACCTCTTCTTATCGACACCAACAACTTCGAGATCAAACCGGTAGTTTTCCAAATGCTCCAATCCATTGGGCAGTTTGGAGGATTGTCTTCTGAAGATCCACACCGATATATGCAAAATTTTCTGCAGATCATGAACACATTCAAACGGAATGGAGTCTCCGACGAAACAATGCGGCTACAGACTTTTCCATTTTCACTGAGGGATAGAGCTTTAGAGTGGCTGGATTCTCTGCCACCAAACTCTGTCAATACGTGGAATGACTTGGCTCAAAAATTCCTGGAGAAATATTTTTCGCCGGCCATGTTAACCAAACTGAGAATGGACATAGTCTCATTCAAACAACACGGAGAAGAGACTCTATCAGAGGCTTGGGATCAGTTTAAAGACTTTCTTCGGAAGTGCCCACATCACGAAATTCTGCCATGGGTTCAAATTCAGATTTTCTACAATGGTATCCAGGATTCCACCCGTCATATGGTGGATTCATCATCAAACGGTTCCCTACTGAGGAAAAGCTACCAAAAATTATACGCCTTACTTGAAAATATGGCGGCCAACACCTATCAACTGTCATCTGACAAGAAGCCGAAGTGGGGGTCTACTGCAATTGGACGCAGTTTCATCAATAAAATCCCACATCGACGCTCTATCCAGGCAGATTCAGAACCTATCCAGGCCTGCCAACGTTAATGTAGTAGGGGCATCTACACCACAACAACCTTCAGCAATAGATATTTGCACATGGTGCGAAGAATTCAGCCATCCTAGTGATCAATGTACCTCCAATCTGGAGTTCATTAATTACGTGGGAAATTTCTAGAGAAATCCAACGAATCCATATGTAAACAACTACAATCCAGACTGGAGGAATCATCTCAACTTCTTGTGGAATAACCAGATGAGACCGAATCAACCGTCGGGATTCTTACAGCAGCCATCACAGCAACAAGCAGCAAGACTAGTTCAATTCAATCCACCACCTCGAGAAGAAAAGAAATCAGATCTGGAAAACCTTTTCATGCAATTCCAAATCACAACAAACAAAATTCTAAAAGTGCAAATCGGCCAACTGGCCTCAGCCATAAACAATTGACCTCAAGGTGCACTACCGAGTGACAGGGAGCAAAATCTGAAAGGAAAAGGCAAAGAACAAGTGCAGGCAATCACATTGCGTAGTGGAAAGCAGCTAACTGACGCAACTCCGCCAAAAGCAGTAACGGAAGCCACTAATCCTCTGAGTCATCAGTCACAGGAGGCAGAGGAATTAGATACTACCAAAAGCAACCGGATGCTGAAATCACCACAAATCAAAAGGCCGCCTCCTCCATTTCCTTAGAGATTCGCAAAGAACAAAAAGAAGGGCCAATTCAAGAAGTTTTTGGAGGTACTAAAACAGTTGCATATCAACATACCTCTCATCGAAGCCTTGGAACTGATGCCGAGCTACGCCAAATTCATGAAAGATGTTCTGTCAAAGAAAAGGCAGTTGACGAAATTCAAAACAATGGCATTAACATAGGAGACAAGTGCAATGGTGTAGAGGAAACTACCGACGTGCCAATATTCTGGGTCAGCCTTTCCTTGCAACGGTCAAAGCTATCATTGACGTACAAGCTGGAGAGCTAACTATGCGGGTTCAGAACAAACATGTTACTTTTAGCATGTTCAAAGCGATGCAGCTACCGAATGATCCAGATGAATGCCTAATGATCGACATGGTGGATTCAGCAGTTCAAGCTGAGTTCCAAAACACAGCTTATACAGACATCTTGGAAGCGTCATTGGTTGGAGAAATCACTGAATCTGACGACAAATCAGCAGAGATGATATGCTCCCTGCAACAATCTTCGACTTTAACACGATACCTACAAAAGTTCGAATCGTTGGAGCTCAAACCAGAGTCATTCAAACACTTGAAGCCGTCAATCGAAGAGCCGCCTATTCTGGAGCTAAAACCTCTGCCAAAGCACCTAAGATATGCCTACCTGGGAGCTAAATCCTCACTCCCGGTGATTATTTCTTCTGCATTGGATCTCGTGCAGGAAGAAAATTTGTTCAAAGTGCTCAGGAATCACAAAAAGGCCATAGGATGGACCATTGCCGACATTAGAGGCATCAACCCATCTTTTTGCATGCATAAAATTCAAGTGGAAGAGAATTCCAGACCATCCATAGATTGACCCCGATCATGAAAGAAGTGGTCAAAAGGAGAACATCAAATGGCTGGATGCAGACGTTATATACTCGATCTCCGACAACTCTTGGGTCAGCCTGGTGCAATGCGTCTCGAAGAAAGGTGGGATGACGGTCGTCTCCAACGAGAACAACGAGTTGATCCCAACCATAACGGTTATTGGTTGGAGAGTTTGTATGAACTACCGCAAGCTGAATAAAGTCACCCGAAATGATCATTTTTCGCTTCCATTCATTGATCGGATGTTGGACAGATTGGCAGAGCGGGAATTCTATTGCTTTCTGGACGACTATTCAGGATACCACCAGATCATGATCGCACTGGAGGACCAAGAAAAGACCACATTCACGTGTCCATATGGCACGTTCGCATTCAGGCGAATGCCATTTGGCCAATTGTGGCGCCCCGAACCGAGGCGACACGTTTAACCTTACTCCGGGATCTTGTTGATTGGTAAACGTGAATCAGGATTGTTGCCCTGATCACGCGGCGGGTTCTTAATTGGATCTCGTCCAATTTTTTTTTCTTTTTTTTCTTTCATCACATAAACATATATCATCTGTTGGTCCCGAGTTGATGGCTAAACCCAAGAGGGAAGGGGTGAATTGGGTTCTTTAAAAAATTCTTTGGTAAATTAAAAATCTTAACCCCTTGAAAGATTAATCCCCTTTTGAAAGCAAATAGAGGGCAATTAAGATAAAGCAGTAAAAGGAAGCAGAAGACAAGATTTATAGTGGTTCGGACAAACCTTCCCTACTCCACTCTTCCAAGCTCACACTCCGTTGTGACTTGGGTTCCACTATGTATTCCTCGAATACACTTAGAGTCTCCGCTCTCTTCTAGATTCAAGCTCTAGGGGGCATATACAACTTAGAGCCTATGCTCTCTTCTAGATTCTAGCTCTAGGGGGCATAAACAACACACTGCACAAGTAGGTGATGAGTCACACTCCAATCACACTACTTTGCATACACTTGATCTTAGCTACCCAAGCTAAATCAAGGTTAATACAACAAGACTTTGAAATAAGAAAAACTACACTTTACAGAGATGTGTAGGCAGGTTGAGCTCGAGGAAGAAGTTAGAAGCAGCTTGGATGAGTATCGATGAAGCAGCTTGCAACTTGAAGCTCTTTCTTCCTTTGAAAGTATATGGACCACTCAAAAATGGAGAAAATCAAATGGGAAACCTTTCTAGCACTTATTTTCTCTCTTTAGACTTTGTAGAGTATATGGCAATGTATTGTAGTGTCTTGTATATCTTCTTTCACGTTCATTTGAGTGTCCTTTTATAGAATGAGGAAAATATGGACGTTGTACAGGTGGTTGGCGCGCAATAAATGAACTCCAACGTTCAAAAATTTGAACGTTATTCTCCAAGTCTAAGATGAAGTCGACTTGGCCTGCGACTTGGCCTCCAAGTCGCACATGGAGTCGACCTGGCCTGCGACTTGGGTTCTTCAGATTTCCAAGTCTGAGACTTGGGTCGACTTGGCCTCAGACTTCAACCCAAGTCGACTCAAGTCGATCCTGGAGTCGACTTGGGTTGCGACTTGACTTGGTCTTCGCCAATAATGCCTTGATCCTCATTTGATTTTTCTTCTAGCTTGCTTGACTTTCTTCCTTAAGTCCTTTTAATTTTCAAGTGGCTCCTCATACTTGTAGATCTTGTGATTTATGAAGAGCTTGACCTTGATCCATCTTGGATTTTCTTGAACCTTGTAGAACTTAGGAGAGCTTGAGTCCTTGCATGATATATTCATGCACCTTGCTTGCTTTGGAGTCGTTTGATCTTCATATCTTGAATATATTTTCATTTGGAAGCAAGCTTGAAAATTTGCCTTGGACTTGATAGACTTGATTTGAACTTGAACTTGAATGCTTACCTTGAATCTCAAGAATACTCAAGTTAATCTTGAACATGGACTTTGCATATTACTTGGATTTGAGAAAGTGCAAATAGATTCTTGGAATGAGCTTGGGAATGCATCTTTCAAGTCTGAACTTCTCAAGTCGAGGATGGAGTCGACCTTGTCTGCGACTTCACACAAGTCGCACCTGGAGTCGACTTGGCCTGCGACTTGGGCAGCTTTGTGCCCCAAAATCAGGTCTGGACAGTTTTTCTCGACTGAAGCCGATAGTGAGGTCGACTTCGTGTGCGACTTGGCTTCCCAAGTCGCAAGTGGAGTCGACTTAGCCTGCGACTTCACCTGCTACTCTTCCAGTTTTGATTTTGCCTTTGAAGTTCTACTTCAAGTCGATAATGGAGTCGACTTTGGGATCGACTTCACCCTAAGTCGAAGTCCAAGTCGACTTGGGGTTCGACTTGACTATTTCAGTTCCTTAAAACATTTGACAAACTCATTAGTATACTTGATATACTCAAATTAGTCTTTGTTAATCATCAAAACTAATGCTTTGGTCAATTTTGTTTTGTTTTAAACATTGTTTCCAACAATCTCCCCCTTTTTGATGATTGACAAAACTAAATTGAGTTTGTTCCTTTCAAGATAATTGCATTTCAAAAACAGAACATAACTGTCATAGCTTTCAACAAAACATAACTTTCAAACATTCAGAACATATCTTTTCAATCATTCATATCACACATATCAATCATAAACACATATTTGAGCATAAAAAAAAGTTTTATATATCATTCATGTTTTCAGTTTACAATGTAAAGCAAAAATGAAAATGAAACTCCTAAATACAAACTACTTGACCCAAAACTCAAAAATTCTACTCAATTCCTATTCTATCTCCCCCTTTTTGTCAATCTATCAAAAATTTGTCAATTCGCAAAGACTTTGTGAATTGAAATTGTGAGATGGGATATGAGATAGGTTTGATGGGACGGTTATGGGCTGATGAGTAGAAGGAGGAAACGGGTGCGGGAGACGGCTTGCGATGAACTGAACCCGATTCGAAGGGATCAAGTTCAGGCATGGGTCGCTTCTTGTGACGGCCTGAGGTGAGGTGGTATCGAATGGTACGCATTTCCCGATCGATTCGATCTTGTCGAGAATGCATATCATTGATAGCATTCAAGACCTCAGTCACAAGACTAGTCATCCTATCCTCTTGATGACCCATTTCTTCCCGAAGAGCCGAAATCTCTTCTTTAATGCCTTGAAGCGTGGCCTCTTGAGATGATGTAGGAGGCGCTCGTTCAGGTGCAGCAAATCCTTGAGGTGAGTAGGATCTGTGCGTCGCGGGAGATGCGGGCTCCGCTTGAGCAGGTGGTGCTTCGGGAGGTTGCTCCCCCTCAGCCTGTGCGTGGTCCTTTTGCTCTCGGGCTGGCTCGCCTAGCTTTTCCCGAATTCTATCTTCTCTGAATTGCTCCAGATTGATCTTCATTCATTGGAGCAGTGCCTTGTTGATTGCATTTGTCGTTTTGGGAACTTCAAATGGTTCCCCGTCGATGTCTACCTCGAATCGTTCTAGAATCCTAGTGATCCAGGATCCGTAAGGTAGTACGTCTCTCGGATTGTCTTTCCGGCACGCCAAGGCTTCTAGAAATAGCCTGGGAAGGCTGATCTTGACTTTATTGACTAACTTCCACAGGATCATGGCTTCTTGTGGATTCAATTGATTTCTCCCGCCCCCTTTTGGATAGATACAGTGGGCGATTAGCAGACGGAGGACTCTGAGCCTAGGAGAAAGATCCATGTAATGCAAAAACTTCGTGCCTGCATGGTACTTGTTGCTCTTTGTCAGCTCGTTGTAGATTTTGTCCATTGTCAGGTCTGTAGGAAGTCATTCTTCTTCATAGGGTACTTGAAGAATGCTCCCGATTCTCCTTAAGGCTTCATTTTGATTTGGGTTATTTAGAGAACCCAGATACATCTCGCTTCCTTTGACATAGGCTGAGAACTTGGTATCATCCCATAAATAGTAGAAGAGTCTAGTGAGATCGGGATAGATCCTTTCGTCAGTCTTTAACAGTTGTGTCCAACCTTGGAAGTCAAGCAACTCTTCTATATCAAACTCGTAGTCGCTGAGAAATTTGAAATCGATGATTTTGGGAATGAATACCTTTCTCTCATAAAAATATTTGTAGAAGCGACTGTGTTGCTGCTCAAACTTGAAGTAGGTCGTGGGCATTTTCAAGACTTGCCCTTTTTGATCGGGATTCTTGAGGAGGTTGAGCTTTGAGGTTGACTTTTCGACCTCGGAGCTCGATTAGACGATTGAGTAGTGGTTTGAAATCGAACCCGTCTACCCGTTGATGTCGATGGTTCCTCCCTTGCTCTCTTAGCGGGTGTCCTTTGTTTTCTAGGAACTTCCTCTTCTTTGTTGGATTGGGAAGGTCTGGGCACTGGTCTTTGGGTTGGCTTTTTAATTGCTAGCTTTGGGAGTCTAGCTTTTGGTGCCATTTTGATTTGGGAGTTGGAAACTGAGGGAGAAAGGAATTGAGAAATGGAGTTTGGGAGAAAAAAAATTGGGAACAGAGAGTGAGAATGAGAGAGATGAACTTTGAGAGACGGAGAAGTTGCCGAAGCTAGGAGCTTGCCGGAGATGAGCGAATGTCGAAAATGGAAGGGAATAGACCGGAGCAAGGAATTCGCCGGAGCCGGAGAAGGAAGGGAAGAAAAACAGCGGGAAAATGAGGGAGAAAAGAAGAGAGGAGAAGAAAGAAAAGGGGAGAGAAGTCGGACGGTCGCGCGCGCGGAGTCAACTTTGCCCTAGGCGAAGTCGACTTCGGTCCCTCGAAGTCGACTTCGCCTTGGGGCGGAGTCGACTTTGACCCTTGTGGAGTCGACTTCACTATTGAAGCGGAGTCGACTTAACTTTCCCAAGTCGACTTGGCGGAGTCGACTTGGCTCCCATGGAGTCGACTTGACCCATCGACTTGACCTTTTCAAATTTCAGTTTTTTGTTTAATTTTTCCTAATTTAGCTCTATCATCCCCATATCATTCCTAATTTTACAAAATGATTCCTTGGCTAGTGGTTTGGTAAAAATATCAGCAATTTGGTCTTCTGTTTTCACATATTCTAAGCAAACATCATGATTTTCAACATGTTCACGAATAAAATGGTGTCTCACATCAATATGCTTGGTTCTTGAATGCAGTACAGGATTCTTAGTTAGACAAATTGCACTTGTATTATCACATCTAATAGGAATATCAAAATAATCAATACCATAATCTTTCAATTGTTGTTTCATCCAAAGTAATTGGGCACAACAACTACCGGCAGCTATGTATTCGGCTTCCGCAGTAGATAGAGCAACGCTTGTTTGTTTTCTTGAGTACCATGAAACCAACATATGTCCAAGAAACTGACAAGTTCCACTAGTACTCTTTCTATCTACTTTATAGCCGGCAAAATCTGCATCCGAATAGCCGATTAAATCAAAGGTTGACCCCTTTGGATACCATAGTCCAAGATTGGCAGTTTTTATCAAATATTTAAAAATCCTTTTTACAGCAAGTAGATGTGATTCTTTAGGACATGCTTGAAATCTAGAGCACATACAAACACTGAAGAGAATATCGGGTCTAGAAGCAGTTAAATATAACAAAGAACCTATCATGCTTCTATAAAGCTTTTGATCGATACATTTACCGTTTTCATCCGTGTCGATCTTGATTGTAGAGCTCATTGGAGTATTTGCCCCTTTGCTATTTTGCATACCAAATTTCTTGAGCATATCTTTGACATACTTGGACTGGTTTAGAAATATCCCTTCACTTTGTTGCTTGATTTGCAGTCTAAGAAAGAAATTTAATTCTCCCATCATGCTCATTTCGAATTCGCTCTGCATAATCTTAGAAAATTCTTGGCATAGATTTTCGTCAGTAGCACCAAATATTATATCATCTACATAAATTTGTACAATTAAAATATTTTTATTTTTATATTTAATGAACAAAGTAGTATCAATTTTTCCTCTTTGAAACTCATGATCAATCAAAAATTTATTCAACCTTTCATACCAAGCTCTTGGAGCTTGTTTTAATCCATATAACGCTTTGGTCAATTTATAAACATATTTCGATTGATCCTTTTCTTCAAATCCTGGGGGTTGTTCAACATACACTTCTTCATTCAAATATCCGTTCAGAAATGCACTTTTTACATCCATTTGGAACAATTTGAAATTCATATGAGAAGCAAATGCTAGTAAAATACGTATGGCTTCTAATCTAGCCACGGGTGCATATGATTCTTCAAAATCAATTCCTTCTTCCTGGGAATACCCTTTGACTACTAATCTAGCCTTGTTTCTAATTACAAGTCCGCTTTCGTCCAATTTGTTTCTAAATATCCATTTTGTACCAATAATGGTATGACCATTTGGTCTAGAAACTAAATGTCATACATCATTTTTTTTCAAATTGATTTAGCTCTTCTTGCATTGCAATAACCCATCTTTCATCATTAAGAGCTTGTTCAATGGTAGTTGGTTCGATCTTGGACACAAAAGCATATTGTCCACAAATGTTTTTCTTTGATCTTCTAGTTTTTACTCCTTCATACACATTTCCAATGACTTGCTCAATTGGATGGACATTTTTGAACTTTAAATCAGTTGGAGGTTTGTAAGAATCATTACCTTCACTTACCTCTTCCTCCATGAGATTTTCTGGCTTGAGCTCGCTTTCCTTTGGTTGTTCCTTTCCTTTTGTTTCATCTGTGTCACTTAATTCATCCTCCTTTCTAGGAGTTTAGTTAAATTCATCAAAGATAACATGTATGGACTCTTCTACCACTTGGTTTCGTTTATTGAATACTTTATATGCTTTGCTATTTGATGAGTAACCAAGGAATATTGCCTCATCACTTTTAGCATCTAGTTTTCCCAAGTTGGTTTTTCCATTGTTCAAAACATAGCATGTGCATCCAAAAGCATGAAAATAAGAGATATTTGGTTTTCTTCCTTTCCATAGCTCATATGGGGTCTTTTTCAAGATTGTTCTAATGGTAACTTGATTCAAAACATGACAAGCTGTACTTACAGCTTCACTCCAAAATTTCTTGGATAGTTTGCTCTCATTTAGCATTGTTCTAGCCATCTCTTGTATAGTTCTGTTTTTCCTTTCAACTACTCCATTTTGTTGTGGAGTTCTTGGTGTAGAAAACGTGTGATGAATTCCTTTTTCATTACAAAATTCTATGAATCGTTTGTTTTCGAATTCACCACCATGATCGCTTCTTATGGTTACAATTGTACTTTGTTTTTCATTTTGCACCAAATTTACAAAGGTTGCAAACATAGAGAAAGCTTCATCTTTGCTAGCTAAGAGAATTATCCATGTAAATCTTGAAAAATCATCAACAATCACAAACACGTATCTCTTTCCACCAATGGTTAAAATGTCGGATGGCCCGTATAGATCCATGTGTAGCAATTCCAGTGGCCTAGTGGTGGAAATTTCCTTTTTGGTAGAGAAAGGCATCTTGGGTTGTTTTGATAATTGACATGCCTTGCAAATTTTATCCTTGTCATATTTCAATCTTGGTAATCCTTCTACCAAACTCTTTTTCCATAGGGTCTTTATATTTTCCATGTTTATATGTTCAAGCCTTTTATGCCAAACCCATGGATCATTATCAATGGCCATTAGACATTGACCATTTAGTTCATCTAGTGAAACCAAATATACATTTTCATGTCTTTTTCCACTAAACATGATATGTTCTCCATCAAATACATTACATATAGATGATTCAAACACAACTATATATCCTTTGTCACATAATTGACTAATGCTCATTAGATTGTGCTTGAGTCCTTCAACAAACAAAACATCTTCCAGCATGCATTTGAACTACTATGTATTTTTTCTTTTCCTTTAATTTTACCTTTTTCATTATTACCAAAGGCAACTGTTCCATCGTTGCAAGGCGTAAGTTTATGAAATAGACTTCTTTCTCCGGTCATATGCCTTGAACAACCGCTATCCATGAACCATACATTATTTGCCTTTGCTTTAAAACATGTCTGAAAAATAAACAAGTAAATCTTATCTCTTTGGTACCCATTTTATGGGTCCATTTGGGTTAGTAAAATAATTCAATCTTTGTAGTTCTAACTTTGAAAGCCCAAATCTTGTGTTCCTTGGAACCCAAACTAATTTTGCACCATGATCATACAATTTCTTAAGGTTACATTTATAGATTGTATGACCCATTTTATTGCAAAAATTGCAAGCCATAGGTAATCTTGGAGTAGGCCTCCAAGTATCTAATGGTTCAAACGTTGGCCTTCTAGTCCACATAAAATTTTTCTTTTGTGGCTTGTATATAGGTGCAGTTTTGGTTTGATATTTCCCAAGCATTGGCACATTCGATTCACCACTTTCTTTTTGCTCAAATGTATAGTAACCAAGACCTCTTTTATTTATTTGAGAGGTCATGTTCAAAAACATCTTTACATTTTCTCCTGGATTAGAGAACTTAGCTAATGATTCATTTAATGATCCGTTCTCCTTTTTCAGCAAATCATTTTCATCTTTCAATTTATCTAATCTTTCTGCAAGTTTACCATTTACAATTATTGCCGCATCACATTGTCTTTTCTTAATTGTAAACTTGCTTCCTAATTTCTTCAACTCTTCATATAATGAATCATATGCAATTTGTAATTCTTCTAATTCAGCACATTTGAGGCTTTCTTGAAAAGAAGAATAACTTGATTGAGAATGGAAAGGTTTGGAACTTACCTCTTCATTGCTTGTGCACTTTGTTGAGATGGTTTGTTCTTCTTGTTCGATTTGCGCCATGCAACATATTCTTGCACAATCTTCCGCCTCGATTTCGTCGGTTGAAGAGCTACTCGTTGTAGATTCCTCGTCATTCACGTACATGTCTCTTCCTTTATTTCTTTGGAATCTTTTGTTGTCCCCTCGATCTTTTCTTTGTTCTTTTGCCTTGCTTTCTTCGGGAGTTGGACATTGAGCTTGCATGTGACCCGAACCGCCGCATTGGTAACATTTGGTTGGTTCTTTCTTTTTCTCTCTAGAATTTTTATCTTTGAAACTTCTAAAATTTCTGCCTTTCCTCACAAATTTTCTGAATCGTTTTGTGAGTAGAGCAATCTCATCGTCATTTTGAGAGGATGAGGTGTCGTCTGTATCTTGTGCGGCTTTCAAGGCAATTGCTCTTTTGCCTTTGTGATGATCTTCATTTCTTTTCTTAATTAGCTCATGTGACATTAATGAGCTAATTAGGTTTTCTAGCTTCAATGTGTTGAGGTCCTTGGCTTCTTCTATCGCAGTAATCTTTGGAGTCCAAGATTCCGGTAAAGCTCTCAAAATCTTCATAACCTGCTCAGATTCAGATATAGCCTTTCCAAGACCTTTTAAAGCATTAGTAATTTTTGAGAATCTAGCAAACATTTCAGAAATATTTTCTGTTTCTAGCATTCTAAAGTTTTCTAGTTCTCCAATCAAAATATTTCTTCTCGTCCCTTGGACTTGAGAAGTTCCTTCATAAATGGAAGTTAACGTATCCCATATCTCTTTGGCGGTTAAACAAGAGGATACTCTATCATATTCAGAAGCAGTAAGAGCACAGAATAGTGAGTTCATAGCTTTGGCATTGCTCTTTACAATTTTTACTTTCTCATCGGTCCATTTGGAAGCTCTTTCGTCGGTAGGCAAGGTTACTCCATCTTGGATTGCAATCCAAGAATCCATGTCGGTAGCCATGATGAGTTGCTTCATACGAAGCTTCCAATATCCAAAATTATTCCCATCAAACAATGGTGGCCTTGTAAAGGATTGGCCTTCAGCAAATGCGGGAACGGAAGTAGATTGGGATGCCATATCGATAAGATCTCTTTGGTAAACGCAAAGACCTGCTTTGATACCACTTGTTGGTCCCGAGTTGATGGCTAAACCCAAGAGGGAAGGGGTGAATTGGGTTCTTTAAAAAATTCTTTGGTAAATTAAAAATCTTAACCCCTTGAAAGATTAATCCCCTTTTGAAAGCAAATAGAGGGCAATTAAGATAAAGCAGTAAAAGGAAGCAGAAGACAAGATTTATAGTGGTTCGGACAAACCTTCCCTACTCCACTCTTCCAAGCTCACACTCCGTTGTGACTTGGGTTCCACTATGTATTCCTCGAATACACTTAGAGTCTCCGCTCTCTTCTAGATTCAAGCTCTAGGGGGCATATACAACTTAGAGCCTATGCTCTCTTCTAGATTCTAGCTCTAGGGGGCATAAACAACACACTGCACAAGTAGGTGATGAGTCACACTCCAATCACACTACTTTGCATACACTTGATCTTAGCTACCCAAGCTAAATCAAGGTTAATACAACAAGACTTTGAAATAAGAAAAACTACACTTTACAGAGATGTGTAGGCAGGTTGAGCTCGAGGAAGAAGTTAGAAGCAGCTTGGATGAGTATCGATGAAGCAGCTTGCAACTTGAAGCTCTTTCTTCCTTTGAAAGTATATGGACCACTCAAAAATGGAGAAAATCAAATGGGAAACCTTTCTTGCACTTATTTTCTCTCTTTGGACTTTGTAGAGTATATGGCAATGTATTGTAGTGTCTTGTATATCTTCTTTCACGTTCATTTGAGTGTCCTTTTATAGAATGAGGAAAATATGGACGTTGTAGAGGTGGTTGGCCGCAATAAATGAACTCCAACGTTCAAAAATTTGAACGTTATTTTGCAAGTCTAAGATGAAGTCGACTTGGCCTGCGAGTTGGCTTCCAAGTCGCACATGGATTCGACCTGGCCTGCGACTTGGGTTCTTCAGATTTCCAAGTCTGAGACTTGGGTCGACTTGGCCTCAGACTTCAACTCAAGTCGATCCTGGAGTCGACTTGGGTTGCGACTTGACTTGGTCTTCGCCAATAATGCCTTGATCCTCAATTTATTTTGCTTCTAGCTTGCTTGGCTTTCTTCCTTTAGTCCTTTTAATTTTCAAGTGGCTCCTCATACTTGTAGATCTTGTGATTTATGAAGAGCTTGACCTTGATCCATCTTGGATTTGCTTGAACCTTGTAGAACTTAGGAGAGCTTGAGTCCTTGCATGATATATTCATGCACCTTGCTTGCTTTGGAGTCGTTTGATCTTCATATCTTGAATATATCTTCATTTGGAAGCAAGCTTGAAAATTTGCCTTGGACTTGATAGACTTGATTTGAACTTGAACTTGAATCCTTACCTTGAATCTCAAGAATACTCAAGTTAATCTTGAACATGGACTTTGCATATTACTTGGATTTGAGAAAGTTCAAATAGATTCTTGGAATGAGCTTGGGAATGCATCTTTCAAGTCTGAACTTCTCAAGTCGAGGATGGAGTCGGCCTTGTCTGCGACTTCACCCAAGTCGCACCTGGAGTCGACTTGGCCTGCGACTTGGGAGCTTTGTGCCCCAAAATTAGGTCTGGACAGTTTTTCTCGACTGAAGTCGATAGTGAGGTCGACTTCGTGTGCGACTTGGCTTCCCAAGTCGCAAGTGGAGTCGACTTAGCCTGCGACTTCACCTGCTACTCTTCTAGTTTTGATTTTGCCTTTGAAGTTCTGCTTCAAGTTGATAATGGAGTCGACTTTGGGATCGACTTCACCCTAAGTCGAAGTCCAAGTCGACTTGGGGTTCGACTTGACTATTTCAGTTCCTTAAAACATTCGGCAAACTCATTAGTATACTTGATATACTCAAATTAGTCTTTGTTAATCATCAAAACTAATTCTTTGGTCAATTTTGTTTTGTTTTAAACATTATTTTCAACATCATCATCATTCATTATGGACTCATCCATAGCATCATAAATCATCAACTTCTCATATTATTCATAACTTCATAATTTCATACAATCTATGTCCTTTCTCATCATATCCCATTAGGGAATCTGTTCATACAAAAATCTACTAACCTTTGTAGATTCTTCTTTTCCTTTAGCAACTCATGCACTTCATTTCTTGTCTTTCCCTACACCTGTCTAAGGTTGGGAAAATAAAACATGAGTCGAAACTCAATAAGCAAGCATTTTTCATTTTAAATGCATTCCTCTCCATTCAATAGAAGACACTTACCAAGTGATCAACTACCAACGGAATAGAAACCTTTTTGTAAACCATTTTTGGAAACCTTTCATAAAACATTTATGAAAATCATTCGTAAATGCATTTCTCTCCATTCGATAGGAGACACTTAGCAAGTGATCAACTATCAATGGAATAGAAACCTTTTCATAAACATTGGATGTGCAAATGTTTCCTTTCCACTCCTGACATAAACCTTCGTGTGCGGGTACGCTAGCTCAGGGAACATCTCACATAACATGGTCCAATACGCCGGCTGTCTCCGACTTGGCCTCATCAAGAGGAACCTCTCTTCCTCTTGACGCCTACATGGTTCCTACATGCATGACTTTTGATTTTCTCAGCGTTATATACCTCTTACACCAGGTAACTTGTCATTCTCATGTAGAGAATTATTTGCACCATCCCTTAAAAATATCTTTTCAAATCCATGTGTGCAAATACTTTCTTTCCGTTCCTGACATAAACCTTCATGTGTGGGTACGCTAGCCCAGGGAATATCTCACATAGCATGGTCCAATACGCCGGCTGTCTCCGACTTGGCCTCATCAAGAGGAACCTCTCTTCCTCTTGACGCCTACATGGTTCCTACATGCATGACTTTTGATTTCCCAAGCATTATATACCTCTTACACCAGGTAGCTTGTCATTCTCATGTAGAGAATTATTTGCACCATTCATTTAAAAACATCATTTCAAATCCATGCTTTTCTTTTCAATCCATGTATGAAAATGCAATGCATTCATTTACACATAACATTTCTTTGCCTCCACCTCTGGGGAGGACGCCGTCGGCACACAGCCCATACGACTCGGCAATAGTGAAGGGGGACCCTCTAATCCGCTTTCTACCTTCACCAAAGCCTCTTCCTTATACATCATACATGTGCACATGTCTATGAACATCACATGACATCAATATGCCAGCATGACTTTTTATAAAAACTCATAAACATTTACAATATCAAAACATTATAGCAATGGCCACCCTTAAACACATTTCATAAATACTTGAAAATAAAATCATATTTTAAACAGTTTACTTGCTTACATTGAAGCAATAAAATCACATTTTCAAAGTTGTGCTTGCTTACAAATCATCATTTTCAAAAGGATTGCTTGCTTACCTTTGCTTTGCTTCAACCTGACTCCTTTATCATTTCCTTTCATTTTTCTATACAAGGAAATTGGATATTTTATCCATCTATTCCATGTCTTAGCTTGCTTCCCATGCATGCTTTACGATCACATATTACCTCATTTTTATAGAGGTTTTCCTTTTATAAATACTTGGTCATTATTCATTTATATGAATTTTTATCCATAAATCCTTTAAAAATTTCATCCATATATCCTCATAATTATACAAAAATAAATCTCAATTTTTTCCCAAAATACGCTGTTCACTGTTCATAAATACTGTTCATGTTACCGTAGCAGATTACTGTTCATCATCACTGTTTATGTTACTGTTCACCCGAGGTTACTGTTCACAGCAACGTGGGTTACTGTTCATGGGTTCCAAAAATTGACATTTTTCCCAAAAATAAAAAATACCATGACATAGCTTATGCTTCGTATATCATGGAAAATTTCATACATTTTGAATTTATCATCATTTACTTGGTTAAATAAATCATTTTCTCCATGTACTAAAAATCATCATAAATTCACTTAAGCATAATCCTTAATTCCAAAAATCATGAAATTAATATTCCAACATTATATTTATCATAATCATACATCCCAAATCATCATTTATCAAATTTGGAGCATTATTTCCATATATCATACATGATTTTCCCGAATGCTCTATCTTTGCTCCAAATTTTCGATGTTTCGGCATAATTCTACTTTGGCATTATAACCTTACTTATTTTCTCATGCTTAGGCATTATCTAAGCATGATTTTACCCTACTTAACATCCAAAAGAAATTTGAGAAGAAGTCACTTACCCGGAGTGAAAAATATCTCCTCCAACTTGCCCTTTCTCTCTCTAACCTCCTCTTTCTCTCTTAAAACGAATTTGGGGGTGGAAAATGAGCTCTTGCTCAAGCTTGGGAGTGCCTTGGACGTTCACCCCTTGGCCCCTATTTATAGGGCTTGATTTTTCATGAATTTGGAATTTACCCCCTCTTGCTCAAGGTATTAAATTATAAATGTATTTTTTCTAATTTCCAAAAGGTGCATGGAGCCTTGTGCAGACCACCCTAGGCCTGCTCCAGCCCCCTATGGCAGCCTTATTTTTGCCTATTTTTTATTTTTTAAAATTAATTAATTTAGGCTAAATTAATCCTAGTCATTGATTTTTGATAAGATTGATTTTGGGCCATTGGATTTGGCCTCAAAAGTCCAAGCTCCAGCAGCCATAGCAGCTTTTCATTAATTATTTATCCATTTAATTAATTAAAATTAATCCAAAGTCAAATACTAATTAATGAAAAAGTAAAGCTACTTTTTGATCTTCAAATGACGTTTAATCTTGACCCTTAATTCATGATTTTTGATCAATCTTGAACCACTCATCATGTTCATCATCATATTTTGGCCATCCATAAAAAATTTCATCTCAATCCGATGTCCGGATTGTAAGATATGAATTTTTCTTTATGTTACTTCAAAAATTCATCAAAAATCCGAAAATATTAAATAAATCAAAAAGTTGCTATTTTGTCCTTTTGTGGGAAGCTTCCTTTTTTGTCTTTTATGATTAAGTTAATCCAAAGTGATTAACTTAACATATTCCTTAATCCCACATTTACTATTCACGTGCACTATTCATCCGAATTTCATAATTAATTATTTTAACATCTACTCCCTCATAATTTCATATTTCATGAATATATATATTTCATTAATACATTACCTAGGGTTTACAACCCTAGGGTTTTATACATGTCTAAGATTGGGGTTTCACACCTATGCAATGGCCCAACGACATTCCAGCGTTGTATGATGGCCATTTTCACTGACATGTTGGAAGACTTCCTGGAGGTATTCATGGACAATTTTTCGATATTCGAGAATTCCTATGACAAGTGTCTGGCCAACTTATCAAAGATGCACCAGCGTTGTGAGGACACGAACTTGGTTCTTAACTAGGAAAAGTGCCACTTTATGGTGCAAGAGGGCATTGTACTTGGGCACCGGGTCTCCAAGCAAGGAATCAAAGTGGACAAAGTTAAAATCGAGACTATCTAGAAATTGCCTCTACCCACCTCAGTCAAAGGCATTCGCAATTTTCTAGGACATGCGGGGTTCTACAGGCGGTTCATAAAAGACTTCTCCAAGAAAGCTAAACCGTTATGTTCTCTACTCAAGAAGGATGCGCCATTCGAGTTCACCGACTACTGCGTGGAGGCATTCTAGGAGTTGAAAAAGAGATTGGTATCTGCGCAAATCATTATTTCTCCAGAATGAAACCTCTCATTCGAACTAATGTGCGATGCAAGAGACTACGCAGTGGGAGCAGTACTGGACCGGCGAAAGAACAGAGTTTTTCACTCCATCTACTACGCCAGCAAAACCTTGAACAAGGCAAAAATGAATTATACCACGACAGAAAAGGAATTACTAGCAGTAGTTTTTTGCATTCGAAAAATTGATAGCAGTAGTTTTTACAAGTTATTATGGCCTATTTCAGAATTAATTTGTGTGTTAGTTCGAGAGATTAGGTATAGTTTGCACTCATTTAGCTTAATTTTCATCCATTTTGCATTTTATGAGCATTAATTAGTTTTTAGGCAATTTTTGCATTATTTAGGCATTTTTAGTTCATTTATTTAGTTTTTTCATCTTTTGTAGGAAGGACAGGATGTATGATAGCAAAGCGGACGAATTGAATGCAAGCTGAGGCGTCCAGAACCAGAGAGTTGGCGCCTAGACACCACCCATTAGCGCCCAAGCGCCACCTTACACGCCTTGATCGTTTGCAACACACACAGCTGACATGAAGGGAGTAGTCCAAGGAGTTGGCGCCTAGGCGCCACTTCATCAACATACAACTCAAGTGAAAACATGACTGAAACCACAAGTTAGAAACCACATCCAGGGAGTTGGCGCCTAGGCGCCAGTGCAAAAATTCCTAGGGTTTTCAGAATATGTCCAAACTGCTCAGCACACAGAGAGTTGGCTCCTAGGCGCTAATACGCATCCGTACGCGAATATTCGAGTGCGTAAGCTATGCAAATAGGACTCTATATATAGTTCCTAGGGTTCGCGCGTGCGAAGAGGTGAGGAGAGGAAGAGAGAGAGCCTGAGAACAAACCAAAGTGCAGAAGAAAGTGGAAATCAAGATTAAAGCACGGATTGAAGAGAGGATTCAAGCCCCGTTGGTGGAAACCGTCGGAAACAGTTTTCTCTTATTCTTTCTAATTTTTTTCTCTTATTCTTTCTAATTTTCTTTCTCTGTCTTTATGGATACTTTCTATATGGATGTATTGGATGTTAAGATCATGTCTTTGAGCTAAACCTCCATTAGATAGATAGTTAGGATGAACTGAATTTTAAACTATATTGTTTCTTAGTTCTTAGAATATTCAGTAATGAATATTTAAGCTTATATATGATTGTGTATGATTTACCTTTGCATGTGTGGGTTTAATGCTTTTTACAAGATTAGCTACCTTGTAAGATGATTTAATTGCTTGATTTATCATTGGAAGAGGAAGATCTTTGTCAGATCCATGTGCAAGGCATAGGTTTCGACCTTTGTGTAAGGAGAGTTGTTTAACGGATAAGAATATACCGTTAAACCCTGTGTAGTCATTATACAAGTTATGCACTTATCAATTCTACTTTATTTAATGGCATGAGAACATAACACTTAAATAGGGTGTAATTAGCTTTATATACTGTTGGAAAACATGTATAAAGATATATGAACTTGGGCTAGTAAATCTATATGCAATCCACTAAAAAAGAACCAGAGCAATATAGTTTAGATTCAAGGATTCCGATCTATCCATCTACCATCCCTAATCATAAAACCCGTTCAAAGTATTCAGTAGTCTCACATCTCTACTCTGATTTCTCATTGCAATCGTTAGTTTAGTTGAACCATAAATACTCAGAATTTTCCACCCATCGAAAGCAGTTTAAATAATTAATAATTCTGGTTAACAATTCCTCGTGGGAACGATACTCTACTCACTCTTTATTACTTGACACGGCACGTATACTTGCATAAATAGCGAGCATTTTAATTGACATATACGCAGCTCGTCACAAATTTAGAGCCTATCTGGTGGGGACCAAAGTGATCGTGTACACAGACCATTCGACCATAAAGTATTTGAGAGAGAAGAAAGATGCAAAGTCACGCTTGATCCGGTGGGTCCTATTATTACAAGAGTTCGACCTCAAAATTAAAGACCAAAAGAGAGCTGAAAATCAAGTCGTTGACCATTTATCCCGTCTCGAAAGAACCCAGCCAATTCAAGACATGGAGCAGTTTCGAGAAGTGTTCCCGGATGAGCAGCTCTTTTCTATCTCTCCAGAAAATCCACTGTGGTACGCAGACTTTGTAAACTATATTGTCAGTGGATTGTTGCCTCCGGAGATGAATTCACATCAAAGGAAGAAATTTCTCCATGACATGAAATTTTATTTCTGGGATGATCCATTCTTGTTCAAGCAATGCCCAAACCAATTATATCAGAGATGTATTCCCGAATGTGAAAAGAAATCCATATTGCAGAGCTGTCATTCATCACCACGTGGGGGTCACTTCCAAAGAGACAAAACTGCAGCTAAAGTACTCAAATCCGGGTTTTACTGGTCATCTTTATTCAAGGATGCTCATTTTTATGTTAAAAGATGCGATCAATGCCAGCGGACAGGTAATATTTTCAAAAGACATGAAATGCCTCTCACTAATGTCATTGAAGTGAAAATATTCGATGTTTGGGGTATCGACTTCAAAAGACATGAAATGCCTCTCACTAATGTCATTGAAGTGAAAATATTCGATGTTTGGGGTATCGACTTCATGGGTCCATTCATCCCTTCCTTTGGAAACCAATACATTCTAGTAGCTGTTGATTATGTTTCCAAATGGGTTGAAGCGAACCCGACTCAAGCAAGCGACACCAAAACAGTTCTCGAATTGTGAAACCCATCTTAGACACATATATGAAACCCTAGGGTTGTAAACCCTAGATAATATATTAATAAAATATATATTCATGAGTATGGAAAATATGTGGGAATAAATGTTAAAATAATTATTTATGGAATTCAGATGAATAGTGCATGTGAATAGTGAAACGTGAATAGTAATGTGGGATTAAGAAATATGTTAAGTTAGTCACTTTGGATTAACTTAATCAAAAAAAGACAAAAAAGGAAGCTTCCCACAAAAGGACAAAATAGCCACTTTTTGATTTATTTAGTATTTTCGGATTTTAGTGGATTTTTGAGAGAAAATGAAGAAAAATTCATATCTTGCAATCCGAACATCAGATTGAGATGAAATTTTTTATGGATGGCCAAAATATGATGATGAACATGATGAGTGATCCAAGATTGATCAAAAATCATGAATTAAGGGTCAAGATTAAACGTCATTTGAAGATCAAAAAGTAGCTTTACTTTTTCATTAATTAAGCATTTGACTTTGGATTAATTTTAATTAATTAAATGGATAAATAATTAATGAAAAGCTGCTATGGCTGCTGGAGCTTGGACTTTTGGGACCAAATCCAATGGCCCAAAATCAATCTTATCAAAAATCAACGGCTAGGATTTAATTAGCCTAAATTAATTAATTTTAAAAATTAAAACAGTGAACAGCGTATTTTGGGAAAAAAATTGAGATTTATTTTTATATATTTATGAGGATATATGGATGAAATTTTTAAAGGATTTATGGATAAAAATCCATATAAGGAGGTAATGACCAAGTGTATTTATAAGATTAACCTCCATAGAAATGAGGTAGTGGATGATTATAAAGCATGCATGGGAAGTAAACTAAGACATGATATGATATAGATAAAATATCATTTTTCCTTGTATAGGAAAAGGAAAGGAAAAGGTGGAGGACACAGACTGAGGAGGTAAGCAAGCTATATGTGAAACCTCAATCTTAGACACGTATAAAACCCTAGGATTGTAAACCCTAGGTAATGTATTAATGAAATATATATATATTCATGAAATATGAAATTATGAGGGAGTAGATGTTAAAATAATTAATTATGAAATTCGGATGAATAGTGCACGTGTATAGTAAATGTGGGATTAAGGAATATGTTAAGTTAATCACTTTGGATTAACTTAATCATAAAAGACGAAAAAGGAAGCTTCCCACAAAAGGAAAAAATAGCAACTTTTTGATTTACTTAGTATTTTCGGAATTTTAATTGATTTTTGAAGAAAATGAAGAAAAATTCATATCTTGCAATCCGGACATCGGATCAAGATGAAATTTTTTATAGGTGGCCAAGATATGATGATGGATATGATGAATGGTCCAAGATTAATCAAGGATCATGAATTAAGGGTCAAGATTAAATGTCATTTGAAAAGGGAAAAAGTAACTTTACTTTTTCATTAATGGCATTTGACTTTGATTAATTTTAATTAAATAAAATTAATGCAAAGCCTGCAATTGCTGCTGGAGCATGGACTTTTGGGGCATGATCCAATGGCCCATGATCATCCTCATCAAGAAACAACGGCTAGGATTTAATTTGCTTAAAATAAATAAATTTTAATAAATAAAAAAGCTAGAAAAATAGGGCTGCAATAGGGGGGCTGGAGCAGGCCTAGGGTGGGCTGCACAAGGCTCCATGCACCTTTTGAAAATTAGAAAAAAATACATTTATAATTTAATACCTCAAGCAAGGGGGGTAAATTCCAATTTGATGAAAAATCAAAAAGTATAAATAGGGGGCATGGGTGAACGTCCAAGGCACTTCATCCCAGCTCCATTCGAGCATTTTTTCACCCCACCACGTTTTAGCCTTGAGGAGAAAGAAAAGGAGGAAGTTAGAGAGAGAAAGTGCGAGAAAAAGTGGGATATCTTCACTTCGGGTAAGTGATTTCTTCCTAAATTTCTTTTGGATGTTAAGTAGGGTAAAACCATTCTTAGATAATGCCTAATCATGAGAAAATAAGTAACGTTATAATGCTTAATTGGAATCATGCCGAAACATCGAAAATTTGGAGCAAAGATGGAGCATTCGGGAAGATAGTATATGATATGTGAAAATAATGCTCCAAAATTGATAAATGATGATTTGTGATATATGAATATGATAAATATGATGTTGGAATGATGATATATTAATTTCATGATTTTTGGAATTAAGGATTATGCTTAAGTGAATTTATGTTGATTTTTAGTACATGGAGAAAATGATTTATTTAACCAAGTAAATGATGATAAATTTAAAAGGTATGAAATTTCCCATGATATACGAAGCATAAGCTATGTTATGGTATTTTTTATTTTTGGGAAAAATGTCAATTTTTGGAACCCATGAACAGTATCCCCACGTTGCTGTGAACAGTAACGTGAACAGTGATGATGAACAGTAATCTGCTACGGTGACATGAACAGTAATTATGAACAGTGAACAGCGTATTTTGGGAAAAAATTGAGATTTATTTTTGTATCTTTATGAGGATATATGGATGGAATTTTTAAAGGATTTATGGATAAAAATTCATATAAATGAGTAATGTCCAAGTATTTATAAAAGGAAAACCTCTATAAAAATGAGGTAATATGTGATCGTAAAGCATGCATGGGAAGCAAGCTAAGACATGGAATAGATGGATAAAATATCCAATTTCCTTGTATAGGAAAATGAAAGTAAAGGATAAAGGAGTCAGGTTGAAGCAAAGCAAAGGTAAGCAAGCAATCCTTTTGAAAATGATGATTTGTAAGCAAGCACAACTTTGAAAATGTGATTTTATTGCTTCATTGTAAGCAAACAATCCTTTTGAAAATGATGATTTGTAAGCAAGCAAACCCCTTTGAAAATATGATTTTATTCTCAAGTATTTATGAAATGTGTTTTAAGGATGGCCATTCCTATAATGTTTTGAAATGATGAATGTTTATGAGTTTTTATGAAAAGTCATGCCGGCATATTGATATCATGTGATGTTCATGGACATGTGCACATGTATGATGTATAAGGAAGAGGCTTTGGTGGAGGTAGAAAGCGGAACAGAGGGTCCCCCTTCACTATTTCCGAGTCGTATGGGCTGTGTGCCGACGGCGTCCTCCCCAGAGGTGGAGGCAAAGGAATGTTATGTCTGAATGAAATGCATTGCATTTTCATACATGGATTGAAAAGAAAAGCATGGATTTGAAATGATGTTTTTAAATGAATTGTGCAAATAATTCTCTACATGAGAATGACAAGCCACCTGGTGTAAGAGGTATATAATGCCGGAAAAATCAAAAGTCATGCATGTAGGAACCATGTCGGCGTCAAGAGGAAGAGAGGTTCCCCTTGATGAGGCCAAGTCGGAGACAGCCGGCGTATTGGACCATGTTATGTGAGATGTTCCCTGGGCTAGCGTACCCGCACACGAAGGTTTATGTCAGGAGTGGAAAGGAAGCATTTGCACATCCTATGTTTATGAAAAGGTTTCTATTCCATTGATAGTTGATCACTTGCTAAGTGTCTCCTATCGAATGGAGAGAAATGCATTTACGAATGATTTTCATAAATGGTTTATGAAAGGTTTCCAAAAATGATTTACGAAAAGGTTTCTATTCCGTTGGTAGTTGATCACTTGATAAGTGTCTTCTATCGAATGGAGAGGAATGCATTTAAAATGAAAAATGCTTGCTTATTGAGTTTCGACTCATGTTTTGTTTTCCCAACCTCAGACAGGTGTAGGGAAAGACAAGAAATGAAGGGCACGAGTTGCTAAAAGAAAAGAAGAATCTACAAAGGTTAGTAGATTTTTGTATAAACAGATTCCCTAATGGGATATGATGAGAAAGGACATAGATTGTATGAAATTATGAAGTTATGAATAATATGAGAAGTTGATGATTTATGATGTTATGGATAAGTCCATCATGAATGATGATATGATGAAAGAAAAAGAAATGAAAAAAAATTGGACGAGATCCAATTAAGAACCCGCCGCGTGATCAGGGCAACAATCCTGATTCACACTTACCAATCGACAAGATCCCGGAGTAAGGAAAAATGTGACGCCTCGGTTCGGGGCGCCACACTATATGCTTTTTAAAATATTTCTAAATGATTGCAAATTGTTTGCTTACGTGTTTTATGAAATGTGTTTAAGGTTGGCCATTCCTATAATGTTTTGAAATAATGAATGTTTATGAGTTTTATGAAAAGTCATGTCGGCATATTGATATCATGTGATGTTCATGGACATGTGCACATGTATGATGTATAAGGAAGAGGATTTGGTGAAGGTAGAAAGCGGATCAGAGAGTCCCCCTTCACTATTGCCGAGTCGTATGGGCTGTGTGCCGACGGCGTCCTCCCCAGAGGTGGAGGCAAAGGAATGTTATGTTTGAATGAATGCATTGCATTTTCATACATGGATTGAAAAGGAAAGCATGGATTTAAAATTATGTTTTTAAGGGGTGGTGCAAATAATTCTCTACATGAGAATGACAAGTTACCTGGTGTAAGAGGTATATAACGCTGGGGAAATCAAAAGTCATGAATGTAGGAACCATGTAGGCGTCAAGAGGAAGAGAGGTTCCTCTTGATGAGGCCAAGTCGGAGACAGCCGGCGTATTGGACCATGTTATGTGAGATGTTCCCTGAGCTAGCGTACCCGCACACGAAGGTTTATGTCAGGAGTGGAAAGGAAGCATTTGCACATCCAATGTTTATGAAAAGGTTTCTATTCCATTGATAGTTGATCACTTGCTAAGTGTCTCTATCGAATGGAGAGAAATGCATTTACGAATGATTTACATGAATGGTTTATGAAAGGTTTCGAAATATGGTTTACGAAAAGGTTTCTATTCCGTTGGTAGTTGATCACTTGGTAAGTGTCTTCTATCGAATGGAGAGGAATGCATTTAAAATGAAAAATGCTTGCTTATTGAGTTTCGACTCATGTTTTGTTTTCCCAACCTCAGACAGGTTCAAGGAAAGCCAAGTGATGAAAAAAGATCAGGTTGAATTGCCTATAAGTGATATGATGAATGAATGAAAGAAGCATAGTTACAAAGGTATGTAATCCTTTGTATATTGAAATATGAATGTGTGCCCTAATGGGATATGGTGAAAAAGACATAGGTTGTATGAAATTATGAAGTGATGAATAATATGAGAAGTTGATGATTTATGATGTTATGGATAAGTCCATTATGAATGATGATGAGTATATGTTTATATGATGAAAGAAAAAGAAATGAAAAAAAAATTGGACGAGATCCAATTAAGTACCCGCCGCGTGATCAGGGCAACAATCCTGATTTACACTTACCAATCGACAAAATCCCGGAGTAAGGACAAATGTGACACATCGGTTCGGGGCGCCACACAAATTCATAAAGAAGAATATGTTTACATGTTTTGGCATGCCCCGGGTTATTATTAGCGATGGAGGCTCTCATTTTTGCAACCAATAGTTCATGGAAATTCTATACAGATACGGAGTACGCCACAGGGTGACGACAGCTTATCATCCACAAGCTAATAGACAAGTCGAGCTGGCCAACAAGGAATTGAAGCAGATTCTGGAGAAAACGATCGGGTCATCTCGCAAAGACTAGTCTATCAAGCTGGACAACGCGCTATGGGCGTATCGAACTGCCTACAAAACTCAGTTTGGAATGTCTCCTTACCAACTAGTTTATGAAAAAGTCTGTCATCTGCCGCTGGAGTTGGAACAGAATGCTTACTGGGAGATAAAGAAACTAAACCTGGACATGCAACAAGCAGGGGAGTGTCGATTGCTGCAACTTAATGAGTTTGATGAATTCCGAATGCAAGCCTATGAAAATGCCAAGATCTATAAAGAAAAGGTGAAGAAATGGCATGATAAGAAGATTCTGCCACGGAAATTCGAGATAAGTCAGAGAGTCCTACTTTTCAATTCCAAATTGAAATTATTTCCAGGAAAGTTCAAATCCAGATGGTCGAGAGCATTCGTGGTGCTAAAGGCGACTGAGCACGGAGTAGTGGAAATATTCAATAAGGCATCCAATAACAGTTTCGTCGTGAATGGGCAACATTTAAAGTATTATATGGGAGATGATCTGCAGCATTGCAAAGAGGTGGTGGAATTGAAAGATCCTTGAACAGCGGGAACGTCGGGCTGAGGACGTTAAACTTAGCACTGAATGGGAGGCAACCCATTACTCATTTTTATTTTTAGTTTTAGTTTTGCTTTTGCTTTTGTTTTTCTTTTATAGGAGAATGACTTGGAGCTCAATTTCATAAAAATCATACTAGGAAGCAGTTGGGAGCACAATTTTTAAAAAAAAATCACTTAAGCACATCGACGCCTAGGCGCCGAATCGTGGCATTCCAACACCGTGATGAAGATCCCGAAGAACACGGAGCGCTAAACTGGCGCCCCGGCACCGGGTCGTGGACAGCGGGACCTGGACAACCTTATAAGGCTCGGGTTAGGGTTCTAAACCCTAACCCTGAGCCCTGGTGCCACCTCTTTCTCCCCTTCTCATTTCTAGTTCAAATCAACTTGATCCAAGTCATTTCAACTCCAATCCAACTCCATTTCATCATCAATCACCTCCCCATTCCACTCTTTCCATTTTCCATTCCATTTCCAACGTTTTCCCCTTTCTTAGATTGACCCAAATCCACTCAAAAATCGAGTTTTTCCTCATCAAATCCTAAGCCCCATTCCTAAACTCCATTTCCTATCATTTTTCCCTCCTTTTGGGTTCCATTTCAAACCCTATCTCAATTTTTTCTTCTGGTCGGTGCTGGTTTTCGAAGGCAACACATCGACGCCTAGGCGTCACCATCTCCAGTTCAGAAAGTTGCTGAAATTCAAAATTCCAAGTTGCCAAGCCTTGGGGTAAAATTTCTTGTTCTTTGGTGTTTTCTAAGTGGTTTGCGAGTTATTTGGTGTTGGTTTGCTGCAATATTGGCAATTGGATTGGATTTTGTGTGGTTGGAAGGAGGATTTGAGCTCATTGTTCAATGTTTGGGGATTGTTTGTGGAGATTGGCTGTGGATTGTTGTTCGGGCGTTTGTTTGGGGCAATTATTTGATATTAGAGACATGACATCCTCATCCTCTGCCAAGCGAAAGAAGACTCAGGATCCAATTGAGTTTGACGCCAACCGATTCGTGTCCGCTCAAGCTTTCAAGCGGTACACGGACTCATTGCAGAAGCATTACTTAATTAAAGAACGGGGCAGAAAGATAGAGTCATTCTCTAATAACTTCATCAACGCCCTAAATGCCCGAGGTTGGCAAAAATTCTTGGCACAGCCACAGCCTGCGATCGTTCCAGTGGTCAAGGAATTCTACGCCAATGCGGTGGAACATGAGTAGGGCAGAGTCAAGGTTGGAGGAAAGATTGTTCCATTCCACCCCAAGGCGATCAACTATTTTTACGGGATGCCCACTTTTGATCTCCCCGATCGGTACGAGGCCTTCCTAGAGGGAGAGGACGGGATGTCAACACCTTGACTAAGCATTTCTGCGAAAGGCCACCGACATGGAAGTTGAGAGGCGAACAGCTCACATCCTTCAAACGTAGCGACATGATGTATGACGGGCGGATGTTTTTCCACTTTATCTCTGCTAGGATGATGTCGTCAACTCATGTCAGCGATATCACGATGGATAGGGTGATCCTGCTGCATGCCATTTATAGCGAGATGATGATCGATGTGGCAAGGCTGATCTATCACCATATTTGCGCTAATGCAATAGCTCCCCATGGCAATTATTGGTTCCCGTCCCTGATCATTGGGCTTTGTAAGAGGGCGGGAGTCAGATGGGAGGCGACAGAGGAAGTTCTGAATTGCCAAGTAATCATCGACGACCTATCCTATCGCACCCAGCCATGAGTCCGCACCGCCACAACTCGCCCCACGGTAGTGCCATCAGCGGGACCCTCCTCTCAACCGCCGACCACCAGCGAGCGACTGACCAACCTGGAGAACCTCATGGTGGCTCAAGCCAGGTTTTTACGTCAGTCCAACAAGGCGATGGAGGCCCACTTTCGTCGATTGATGGAGGAGCACCACATTGACGCATCAACTCTTCCACCATTCCCATCGACGCCTCCGGAGTTCAAAGGTTGCTTCGGATAGTCCTCCCAGCATCACGGTGGCGAGAGCAAGGACGATGACGCGACTGAGTCTGATTCATGAGGGAGTCCCGGTCCTTTCTATTTTTTATTTTATTTAACTTTGTTTTAATTTCCTAGGTCATTTTTAGTATCATGCATTGAGGACAATGCATCTCTCAAGTTTGGGGGTGTATAATTGTCGACTGTAGGTTTATTTTCTATATTTTGTGTAGCTTGCATGTTATGTCAACTTCTGCTAATGAAATTTATCTTGTTTTCAACCCATTTTGATGAAATTGTGTAAGGGTGAGAAAAATCTTTGACTTGGAATTGAATTCATGAAAGAAAGAATTGACAATTCAGATTAAGGACTATGTGTAAAAGCAAGTTGCAAGTGACATGTGAATGAATCAAAAGAATTTCATAGTACATTGTTCTAATTCAATTATATGTCAATTTTTCAGACTGAATTGATAGGAACTGAGTTAAATGATTACTAACCAAGTGCTTTAAGGGAATTAATAGATTCAGAAATGGTAATACTTCACAAAAAATATTTGCATGTTCAATACCCTTACCAAGTCAGCAAAACAATAAAAAGGTGGTGATTGACCTAAGCTGAGTAATTGGAACTTGGCATCAACAAATGTCGAGGTTCGTATAAAAAAGCAAAGAAAAATCACAGTAATAACGCTTTAAAATCAAAACTCTCCCTAAATACCCTGAAATATGGTGAGGGGAGCCAAAAAAAATAAATCTTCAGATATTCTGAAATATGGTGAGGAAAGTTTTGCAATAAGTTTGGGGGGGGGGAAAGAATGCGCAGTTGGGCAAAAATTGAATCCAGTGAATGATTACCATTTTTTTGACCAGTTAATTCAACTTAAACCTTGGTTTACCTGTTTTCATTGATTTTCTAACCAGTTTCTTTTAATCCAGAGGAAGATTAGCATGTTGAATTATTATTCTGTACTAGAGAATTCTGTCATCTACATGTAACTTGGTTCGCGAATGAACGATGAAAATGCATGTCTTGTTTTGTGAAATGGATGATTTTTCAAGTCTAGATTATTTTTGACCTTGTTGAAGAGAGAAATGGATTGATAGAAGCATAATGGGAAGCAAGTTGAGTTAACAGAGTCCAAATTCATTTGTTCATTCATTCATTCAGTCATGCATTCATTGTGTTTGCATGTGTTGCTCGAGGACTAGTAATATTTAAGTTTGGGAGTGTGATAACTCGAGAAAATGCGAGTTATCATAGCCTATTTCAGACTATTTTTGCGTGTTAGTCTAAGGGATTAGGCTTGGTTTGCATCCATTTAGCTGAATTTTCACTCGTTTTGCATTTTAGGAGCATTACATAGTTTTTATGTACTTTTATTATGAATTAAGCATTTTTAGTTCATTTACTTAATTCATTCATTTTTTACGAGAAGGACGGACCAATACAGGCATGCGGGCGAGTCGAATGCAGAACAAAGCCAAGTGAAGAAGCATGTGGGTTGGCGCCCAGGGCTGCCCTACATGCCTTAGCCAGAACCTCCAGCACCTCACACAACAGAAGGCTTCCAGAGAGTTGGCGCCATAACATGACCATACAGGTATTTCGAAGAGTTTTCAAGTCGCAAAACATCCAAAGAGTTGGCACCTAGGCGCCAAGGCATCACTTTTCAGAGCATTCAGAAAGGTTTTAAAGTCACCTAGCACACAGAGAGTTAGCGCTTAGGCGCCACTACGCATCCGTACGCACGGGTTTCTGCACTGTGCTGTGCAAACCAACTAGTTTAAATAGAAACCTAGGGGGTCGTGCGTGAGAGAGAGAGAGCCCTGACAGAATAGACACCCAGAGAAGGAAAAGAATTCGTTTGAAGTGCGGATTGAAGAGAAGATTCAACCCCGTTGGTGGAAACTATCGAAAAACTAGTTTTCTCTTCATCCTTCTATTTTTCTTTCTCTATTTTTCTGGATACTTTTACAATGGATGTAAAGGATTTTTATATCATGTCTGTGAACTAAACTTCCTTTAGATGGATAGTTATGATGAATTAATATCTAACTATATTATATTGGTTCTTTAAGATTCACGAATGAATATTTAATTTCTATATGACTGTGCGTTGTGGATTTACTCTGGCATATGATGTTTAATGCTTTTTACAAGAGTAGCTACCTTGTAAGATTATTTAATTGCACAATTAATCCTTGGAAAGGAAAAAACCTCTGTTAAATCCATGTGTAGGGCATAGGTTTTGTCTTTGCTAAGGGGAGTTGTTTAATAGATAGGAATATACCGTTAAACCCTATGTAGTTATGAACAAGTTATGAATTATTCAATTTCACTTTATTTAATGGCATGGGAACATAGCAATTGAATTGGGTGCAATTAACTTTATAAGCGTTGGAAGACATATATAAAGATTATTAAACTTGGACTAGTAAATCCATGCACAACCTAATGAAAAGGAACCAATTGAATATAGTTTAGATTCAAGGATTTCAAACTATCTATCTGTCATCCCCAATTGATAACTCCTTTTAGTATTACAGTTGTTCCGTGAAACTCTTTTATCTTTTCTTATTACAATTGATATAATTAGTTTTAAATTTGAAATCCAAATTCTTTACGCACCGAAAGCAACTAAACTGATTAATAATCCTAATTAGACCATTTCCTCGTGGGAATGATACTCTACTCACTCTTTATTACTTGATTCGGCATGTATACTTGCGTTAAAAGTGAGCAATTTTAATAGACATATATGCAACTCGTCAGAAGTGTACCTAAAACCATAGGAGTAATTGTTCTCAAATCCTGAGGTTTTCTAGTCTTCCAAGTTAATGCCTTAGTGCTTTTTGGAGAATGTGACTTCTCTTTTCTAAAGATGGGATGTTAAAAAAGAATCTCTAAAATATGTATAACTTAAGGACCGCAATTGTATATATAGCATACCCACCTTTCTAATTTCTAATTTAGCCTATCATAAAAATAAAAATTAGAAAATAGATTATAGGGTATCTTCGTATAGGAGATCCATAGTCTATTAGATAATTTGGACCCATAAAACTTATGTGATTATTTTATAATTTGGGCCATAAAACTTTATTAATGATCGATTAGGATCTCTAGATTCTCCATCTTCTAACTTTTAAGATTTATTTCTTGGAATCAATGGCAAATTAAGAAAAATCTATGTTTTGATGATTAATAATTCAATTTGAGTAAGTTTTAGTTACTAACATGTTTTGTGAAAATGTTTAAAGGATATAAAAATAAAAAATCTGAATCTGACAAATCAAGTCGCAATCCAAGTCGACTCAGCTGTCGACTTGAGTCAAGTCGATACCCAAGTCGACCTCAAAAGAAACTTGAAAGAAGAAAAATAATCCAGAGCTAAAAATTGATCCAAGGTAGACGAAGTCGTATAGCCAAGTGTTCGCAATCTCACCGCAAGTGCACGGGTCGTAGATTGTAGTATATAAATTATCGATCCACAGGGAATTCGGGACTATAAATTTTGCTTTTAAATACTTTCGTGTTGGATATGGAGAAAATATAGCAAATAAAATAAAAAATGGGAGGAAATACAGTAAATAAAATGGGAAAGGAAATAAACAAAATAGGAAGAGAAATTGCAAATTAAAAATGAGTAGAGAAAATGAGAGTGCGAGTACCTAGGGTCTAGGATTTCACATGCATCTTTTGCAACGGGTAGTAGTATAATTATTTAATTTAGATATTGTTTGTTAAAGGAGAACAAACCCTAATTTATCCTTGCACCTTCTCTTGAAACCTACAAGGCGTACCTTAATTTTCTTAACTACCTATTCTCATGGGATTAAGTTAATTAGAATCCATTAAGTTCTGTAGTTTGTTCATGAAATTCCTCAATGTTATCATGCCTATTCTCGTGGTCTTAGATTTCCAGGTTTAATATCTTAATTATTGTATATTAGGTTTCCACCTCTTGGGTCCATCACCTAATATATGGAATCATGCCAAAGTACGGGCCCATGTACAAATCAAGCATAAAAATCACAAGATATTAAATTAACAACAACATCCATAATAAATGAATTAAAAATCCACACCACACTGCATTGTACGCATGCTATATCCTAAACCCTAGATTTAGGGTTTAGCCAAACATGTTTAAATTCAAAATAAAATTACAATTACAATCCATCTTAAACAAGATAACAAAAATTAAAAAGGAAAAAGATAGAAAAGTTTATTGGTTTGAAGCCCCGATGGTGTGTCGGATGCTCCTCGCAACTCGCTGGTTCGCCTTTTTCCATGCTCTCCACCTCCTTGCTCCTTCTCTTTCTCTCTCAAATTTCTGCCTGTGAATTATCTCTGCTTCGGAGCTCTCAGATTTTCTAACTGGAATTTTCTCTCTCCAAATTCTCTGTGTAAATCTGCTCTAGAACTTTCTCAGAATTATCTGCTCCGGTTTGTCCCCCCAAATCTGCCCTGGAATTGCTTCTTTTATAGCCATCTGTTATGTGGGGTCTATGGCTTAAATGGACAGCTACATAATCATGTGATGGATGCTTGAAATTACTCACGAGAATGGGTAGCTATGAATTAATGTGCAGTTGGAAAAATGGATGAAATGCTTGAGCTAAAAAATGCATAAATGCAATGCTGAATTTTTAACGTGAATGGGCAGCTAGTGAATAGAATTGGTGGGTCCTTGTATTAAAGCATCTCGTGACTTGCTGCTAGAAAATATATGTTGCAATGGGGTCCACGTGAATGGCAATGGATTTAATGGGCCGCTGATATTCTCGTGAATTGCTTGCTGCATTTATGGCTTGATTAAAAAATTTGGATGGATGGATGTTGAAGGTGAGTAGCATTGCTGAATGTGGGGTCCATAAACGTGAATAGGTGCTGGAAAATTTGATCACGTAAAGGGGATTAGCTGTTGAATTCGTGAATGGGTTGTTGAATTTGATCACGTAAACTGCTTTGTTGATTTATGCAGATCACGTGATCTGCATTGGTGATAAATTGCTGCATTGATTTAGTGGGCCACACATGGGCAGTCTGTATTACGTGATTTGGATTTGGAAATATAAATGGGCTGTTGCATTCACGTGAATTGGGTGCTGCTGTATTGGTGGGCTACACATGGCAACCTGCTGATTTGATCACGTGATAGGCTGGTGGGGTCCATCATAAATAACTGCTGCTACATAAATGGAAGTGATGGAGAAATGGGCATCTAATGTTGAGCTGTTCACGTGAATTGTAATGGGCAGCTTGTTTTTGGTGGGGTCCATCAATATATGGCTGTTGAAAACGTGATATTGTTGCTGGAAAATAAATGGGTAATCTGATGTGTCATTCAAAATTGGTATGGAAAGCTATTGCTTTGATTGGCCAGTGACGAAATGAATGGCTTGGATTTTTTTTTGATTTGATCTTGTGGGGCCCATTTGGTGTAATTTGTGTTCCTGCATAAAGAAAAAAAATTTAAATCATTAACTCGTCAAAATCATTAGTAGGTTATTATTATAAAATAATTTCAAACCCATTTAATTTCATGGTAACAAATAAAATGTAATTTCAAGCCAAAAGATTATAAAAATTGTTTAATTTGCTTAAAATTAATATTTAATATCCAAAGGTTGCAAAACCACATTTTAAACCAAATTTCATATTAATTTCAATTAATTACCCACCAATTTGGTATAAAATGTCCACAAAATATGTTATTAATTTCCACTTATCAAATACCCCCACACTTGAACTTTTGCTTGTCCTCAAGCAAATATAAAGGAATTCAAGAACAGATTGCAAAATTTCAAAGCTTTGAGGAAAAATAGAAAATAAATAGTCGGAAAGGTGTTCTTCCAATCAGAGTCTTAAATGCAGTGTGGTATGCCCAAAGAGCATCATCGAGTTGCCTTGACCAATCTCGCCGTGATTGGGATACCGTCTTCTCGAGTATGTGTTTAATCTCGCGGTTTGAGATTTCAGCCTGACTACTTGTTTGTGGGTGGTATGGGGTGGTGATTTTATGTGTGACCCCATATTTCTTGAGCAGTTGCTCCATCTGCTTGTTACAGAAGTGACTTCCTTCGTCACTTATGATTGCTCGTGGTATACCGAATACAGTAAAAATGTTGCATTTTAAGAATTTGGCGACCACCCGTGAATCATTTGTTGGAGAAGCGATCGCCTCCACCCATCTAGTTACGTAATCAACTGCCAGAAGTATGTACTGGTTGTTGAATGAGAATGGGAAAGGTCCCATGAAATCCATGCCCCAGACATCGAACGGTTCGACCTCGAGAATGCTTGTGAGTGGCATCTCGTTTCGCTTTGAAATGTTTCCTGTCCTTTGGCACCTGTCACAGGTTAGTGTAAAAGATCGAGCATCTTTAAACAAAGTGGGCCAGAACAAACCTGATTGTAGGACTTTTGCTGTTATTTTGGTGGGACCCATGTGTCCACCATATGGTGAAGAATGACAGTGATAAAGGATGCTTTGGATTTCTTCGTTTGGTACACATCGGTGAATCGGACCGTCGCCGCATCTCTTGTAAAGGTATGGGTCCTCCCATATGTAGTATTTTACGTCCACCATAAATCTCTTTTTCTGTTGATAGCTGAAATTGGATGGAATTTCTTTACAAACCAAGTAATTAACAATGTCTCCATACCATGACATTGACGTTTCTTTAAGTGCAAGCAGAGATTCATCAGGAAATTCCTCGTTAATTTGCTCATCAATTTTCTCAGTTGATGATAGTCTCGACAGATGATTAGCTACCACATTCTCTGTGCCTTTTTTGTCTCGAATTTCAAGGTCAAATTCTTGTAATAGCAAAATTCAGCGAATCAACCTTGGTTTAGCATCTTTCTTGGCAATTAGATAGCGAATGGTTGCGTGGTCTGTGTAGACAATCACCTTTAACCCTACAAGATAAGAACAAAATTTATCAATAGCGAATACAATAGCTAATAATTCTTTTTCAGTGGTAGCATAGTTGACTTGAGCGTCATCTAGGGTTTTGCTTGCATAATAAATCACCACTGGCTTGTTGTCCTTCCATTGACCCAAAACTGCCCCAACCGCATGGTCACTTGCATCAACATGATTTCAAATGGTAGGCTCCAGTCAGGCGGCTGTATAATTGGGGCAATGGTCAAAGCTTCTTTTAACCTGCAAAATGAATTTAAACAGTCATCAGAAAAATTAAATTTTACATCTTGATTCAGCAGGTTAGTCAGTGACTTAGTAATTTTAGAAAAATCTTTAATGAAACACCAATAGAAACTGGCATGTCCCAGGAAACTCTGAATTCCTTTGACCGAATTAGGTGACAGTAGTTTTTCAATGACTTCTATTTTCGCCTGGTCAACCTCAATACCTTTGCTTGAAACTAAATGCCCTAATACAATTCATTCCTGTACCATGAAATGGCATTTTTCCCAATTCAACACCAAGTTGGTTTCCTCGCATCTCTGTAAAACCTTAGACAAGTTTGATAAACATGATTCAAATATAGTGCCATAAATAAAAAAAATCATCCATAAATACTTCCATTATGTGTTCAATATAATCAGAAAATATGGCCATCATGCATCGTTAAAAAGTGGCAGATGCATTACAAAGACCAAAAGGCATGCGTTTGTATGCAAAAGTGCCGTATAGACAGGTGAAAGTAGTTTTCTTTTGATCCTGTGGGTGAATAGGAATCTGAAAGTAGCCAGAGTAACCATCCAAATAATAGAAGTAAGAGTGATTGGCAAGTCTTTCAAGCATTTGATCAATGAAAGGCAAAGGAAAATCATCTTTTTGGGTGGCAATATTTAATTTGCGATAATCGATGCACATTCGCCAACCTGTGACTGTCCTTGTGGGTGTAAGTTCATTTTTATCATTTTTCACGACAATCATACCGTCTTTCTTTGGTACAACATGTACAGGGCTTACCCAACTTCTATCAGAAATAGGATAGATGATTCCGGCATCAAGAAGTTTTAAAATTTCCTTTTTCACCACTTCTTTCATGTTTGGATTCAGACGCCTTTGAGGTTCAATGCTTGTTTTACAATTTTCCTCCATTAGAATTATGTGCATGCATAGAGAATGACTAATACCAGGTAGGTCATTAATGCAATAGCCAATTGCCTTCCTATGTCTTCTTAATACAGTTAATAGATCATCAGATTGGGATTCGGAAAGATTTGCCTTGATTATGACTAGATAGGTATCGTTTGAGCCAAGAAATGCATACCTGAGATTGTTAGGAAGAGGTTTGAGTTCTACCTTTGGCGCTTCTTCCTTTCTTTTTGTCGAAGGAAAGGAACTGAAGTCTATATCCAGCTTTCCAGGAGATGAGTCTGCAATAGGTGAGATAAAAGGGGTTCCATCCAAAAGAGCGGCACAAGCAGACAGTTCAAGGTTATCATTTTCAACAGTTGCACTCTGAATGATACATACTTCTAACGGGTCGCCCTTTTCTTCGATCGGCAAAGGGTCGATGACGTCGACCCGCAGGCAAGAGTTATCGGTTGATAGGTGCTTTGTTGCCTCAGAAAGATTAAATTCGACCTTTTCATCTCCAACTGTCAGTGAGAGTCTACCATTCTTGACGTCTATGATGGCTCCAGCAGTGGCTAAGAAAGGTTGTCCGAGAATGATCGGGATTTGGCGATCCTCCTCCATGTCAAGGACCACAAAGTCAACCGGGATGAACAATTTGTCGACTTTCAAGGGAACGTCTTCAAGGATGCCGACTGAAAATTTAATTGATCGATCGGCTAGTTGGAGAGATATAGACGTTGGTTTTGGATCACCCATGTTCAGCTTTTTACAGATGGAGAGTGAGATCAGACTTACACTGGCTCCGAGGTCACATAGTGCTTTGCTGATCTGAACATTCCCAAAAGCACATGGAATGGAGAAGCTTCCAGGGTCCTTTAGCTTCTCAGGTAACTTATTCTGCAAAATAGCACTGCATTCCTCAGTGAGTCAAATGGTTCCATACTCCTCGAGTTTTCTTTTGTTGGATAGCATGTCCTTGAGAAATTTTGCATAAGCTAGCATTTGGGAAAGCATGTCATTGAAAGGCACGTTTATTAACAGGTTCTTGAGAGTTGAAATAAACTTCACGAACTACTTTTGGAGCTTAGCCTGTCGTTGCCTTTGTGGGAAGGGGAGAGGAGGCTGGTAAGGAGGTGGTGGTACATATGGCTTTTCCACCACTGGTTCTAGTTGTGGCTCCTCTTCTTGCTTCTTTTCCTGCTCGGCATCCTTTTCTGTGACCATTTGAGGTGGGTTGAGCTACTTTCCACTCCGCAAGGTAACTGCCTTCACCTGTTCCCTAGGATTTACTTCAGGTTGGCTAAGGAGTTTGCCTTGGTTTCTTTGGGATGAGGCTGTGGCATTTTGAGCAATTTGATTTTCAAGCAACTTGATGTGGGTTTGCATTTGGTCCATTCTTTCATCATTTTTCTTGAGCATTAGAATGATATTTTCGAGCATGGACTCACTGGGTTGTGCTTGAGGTGGTGCAGGTAGGGCTTGTTGGGTTTGATATGAAGGATGGTTCAATGGTTTTCTAAGGAAACCAGGTGATTTATTATTTTGAGCAAAATTTTGGGTATTTGACTGGTTTGCCTAAGAAAAATTGGGGTGGTTTCTCCATCCAGGGTTGTAAGTATTAGAGTAAGGGTTACCATATGCGCGAGTATCATACTGGTTGTTGATTGCATTAGCTTGCTCGCCTATGGTGTCTTTAATGGAAAAACTACACTCAGTTGTGTAGTGTGAAGCTCCATGGATTTCGCATGAGATGTGTCCAGAAGAAAATGCATTCTGGTCCTTGGATTCTTGCTTCTTTTGCTGCAAAATTTTATCAAGTTTATCATGTATAGCATGTACGGATTCGATATCATATACATTTTCTCGCTGAGAGGTTCCTCGAACATCGCCATACTGAGAATCATAAAGAGCTAAGTCATCGAGGAGTTTGAGAGTCTCCTCATCAGTGAGTCGCATGAATCGGCCACCAGCGGCTGAATTGACGGCGCTTCGGCTAGGTCGATCGAGTCAATTGAAAAAGTTTTCAATAATATCTCCTTGCGAGATACCATGATGAGAGCACTTGCGTTGCAGATCTTTCATCCTCTAGCACGCATCATATAAGGTTTCGCCATCTTTTTGGACGAATTGATTAATCTCGTCTCTGATTTTTCTGGTTTTATTTGGTGGAAAGAATTTTTCCAAGAATGCTGTAGAGAGTTCATCCCATGTGTTGAAAGTGTCGGGTGACATAGAATAGAACCATTCGCTTGCCCTGTCACGAAGAGAAAATGAGAAAAGCTGCAGACGAATTACCTCGCATGGAATGTTTTGCACCCTGATTGTGTTGCATAATTGCAGGAATTTCGTGATATGTATAGTTGGGTTTTCAGAGGGAAGTTCTGCAAATTAGTCCTGTTGAACCATCCGGATGAGACCGGGATTTAGTTTAAAATTTCTTCTATCAATCTCTGGTTCGACTATGCAAGATCGGAATCTACGAGGGTTCGGGCGATTTCGATCGCTGAGTGTCATCCTTCTTGGAGAAGTGTTGTTCTCGGCCTGGCCTTCCTTCTACTCTTGATGTGGCGGGTTTTGATTGTTGCGTTCCGCCATAGTGTCTTCAAGATATTTCTGCTGCTTGTAATCACGAATTCTTCTCCTAAGAAAATGTTCAATCTCAGGGTCAGCAACAAAAAGTTTTTCAGCTAGTTGTTTTGCAAAGTTTCGGGTATGTGGGAGCATACAAAGATTAACTAGCTAATTTAGAACAATAAAAATAAATAAAAATAAAGATAGTATTTAAAAACAAAATTTAAAACAACGCCGAATTCTCCGGCAATGGCGCCAAAAACTTGTTCGCAATCTCACAGCAAGTGCACGGGTCGTAGATTGTAGTATATAAATTATTGATCCACAGGGAATTCGAGACTATAAATTTTTTTTTAAATGCTTTTGTGTCGGATATGGAGAAAATATAGCAAATAAAATAAAAAAGTGGGAGGAAATACAGTAAATAAAATGGGAAAGAAAATAAACAAAATAGGAAGAGAAAATTGCAAATTAAAAATGAGTAGAGAAAATGAGAGTGCGATTACCTAGGGTCTAGGATTTCACATGCGTCTTTTGCAACAGGTAATAGTATAATTATTTAATTTGGATATTGTTTGTTAAAGGAGAACAAACCCTAATTTATCCTTGCACCTTCTCTCGAAACCTACAAGGCGTACCCTAATTTTCTTAACCACTTATTCTCATGGGATTAAGTTAATTAGAATTCATTAAGTTATGTGGTTTGTTCATGGAATTCCTCCAGGTTATCATGCCTATTCTCATGGCTTAGATTTCCAGGTTTAATATCTTGATTATTGTATATTAGGTTTTCACCTCTCGGTTCCATCACCTAATATATGGAATCATGCCAAAGTACGGGCCCATGTACAAAGCAAGCATAAAAATCACAAGATATTAAATTAAGAACAACATCCATAATAAATTAATTAAAAATCCACACCACATAGCGTTATACGCATGCTACATCCTAAACCCTAGATTTAGGGTTTAGCCAAGCATGTTTAAATTCAAAATAAAATTAAAATTACAGTCCATCTTAAACAAGATAACAAAAATTAAAAAGGGAAAAGATAGAAAAGCTTATTAGTTTGAAGCCCCGATGGTGTGTTGGCTGCTTCACGCAACTCGTCGGTCCACCTTTTTCCATGCTCTCCACCTCCTTGCTCTTTCTCTTTCTCTCTCAAATTTCTGCCTATGAATTATCTCTGCTATGGAGCTCTCGGATTTTCTAACTGGAATTTTCTCTCTCCCAATTCTCTGTGTAAATCTGCTCTAGAACTTTCTCAGAATTATCTGCTTCGGTTCTGTCCCCCCAAATTTGCCCTGGAATTACTTCTTTTATAGCCATCTGTCATGTGGGGTCCATGGCTTAAATGGGCTACTGCATAATCATGTGATGGATGCTTGAAATTACTCACGTGAATGGGTAGCTATGAATTAATGTGCAGCTGGAAAAATGGATGAAATGCTTGAGCTGAAAAACACATAAATGCAATGCTGAATTTTTAACGTGAATGGGCAGCTAGTGAATAGAATTGGTGGGTCCTTGGATTAAAGCATCTCGTGACTTGCTACTGGAAAATGTATGTTGCAATGGGGTCCACGTGAATGGCAATGTATTTAATGGGCTGTTGATATTCTCGTGAATTGCTTACTACATTGGTGGCTTGATTAAAAAATCTGGATGGATGGATGTTGGAGGTGAGCTGCATTGTTGAATGTGGGGTCCATAAACATGAATAGGTGCTGGAAATTTTGATCACGTAAAGGGGATTAGTTGTTGAATTCGTGAATGGGTTGTTGGATTTGATCACATAAACTGCTTTGTTGATTTATGCAGATCACGTGATCTGCATTGGTGATAAATTGCTGCATTGATTTGGTGGGCCACACATGGTCAGCTATGCATTACGTGATTTGGATTTGCAAATATAAATGGGCTGTTGCATTCACGTGAATTGGGTGCTGCTGTATTGGTGGGCCATGTTGGTCCCGGGTTTATGGCAAAACCCAAGAGGGGAGGGGTGAATTGGGTTCTTGAAAAATTCTTTGGTAAATCAAAGCTTAACCCCTTTAAAGTTTCAATCCCTTATATTGTAACAAATAGAAAGCAATGAGATAATGAAAGCAATAAAGAAAAGCAGTAGACAAGATTTATAGTGGTTCGGGCAACCTTTCCCTACTCCACTCTTCCAAGCTCACACACCGTTGTGACTTGGGTTCCACTATATATTCCGCGAATACAACTAGAGTCTCCGCTCTCTTCTAGATTCTAGCTCTATAGGGCATATACAACCAGAGCCTCTGCTCTCTTCTAGATTCTAGCTCTAGGGGGCATATACAATCAACACAAGTAGGTGATGAGTTATACTCCAATCACAACTCTACTTGCAATGTCTTGGTTTGAACCACCAAACTCAAACCAAGCACTAAAACAATCAATAATGTAAGAATAAAGAAGATCTATACTTTACTGGGTTGTGTACCAAGTTTCAGCTTGAGGAAGAATCTGTAGGAGCAACCGATTGTATTTCGTTGAAGCAAACTGCAACTTTGAAGCTTGTTCTTCCTTTGAAAGTGTATAGATCACTCAATTTTAGAGAAAAGCGAATAAAAGCTCTTGCTTGCACTTCTTTCCTCTCTTTTGGCTCTATGTTGTTTGTACCCACGTTTGTTTGAGTGTCTATATATAGAGGAGGGAAGATTTTGAACGTTATAGAGTTGGTTGGCGCGTAATAAATGTCCAACGTTCAAAAATTTGAACGTTATATCCCCAAGTCGCAGGTGGAGTCGACTTCGTCTGCTACTTCGCCTAAGTCGCACGCTGGAGTTGACTTCGTGTGCGACTTCGGCTGTTCTTCAGTTTCCAAGTCTGTATTCTGGGTCGACTTGGTTTCAGACTTGGCCTCAAGTCGATCTTGGAGTCGACTTGGGGTGCGACTTGACTGTTTTCAGGTGCCAAGTCAGTTTGATTTTTGTCGATGTGATTCTTGTTTGCTTAACTTCTTTTCTTTTCTTGTCCTTCAATACTAGAGGCTTTATTTGTCTTGGATTGGCTTCAAATCTTGTGAACTTAGAGAACTTTAATCTTGTACGGACAAATGATCTTTCATTTGGGAATTGAATTCACATGCCTTGCTTGCTTTAAGTTTGTATTAGTCTTCATATACTTAGGTTTGAAAAACTTGAGTTGTCTTCATCTTGAAATGAGCTTGTACCTTTAACTTGGGCTTGAGAAACTCAAGTCGATCTTGGGGTCGACTTCATATGCGACTTGGCCTCAAGTCGCAAGTGGAGTCGACTTCGACTACGACTTCGGATGTGTTGCCCCCCAAAATCAACGCTGGAGAGAAATGTGCAACTTCAAGTCGATACTGGAGTCGACTTCGTGTGCGACTTGGCTTCCAAGTCGCAAGTGGAGTCGACTTCGACTGCGACTTCGGATGTTCATCTTCTAATTTCAAATCTGTCCATCAGGTACCTGTTGAAGTCGCATGTGGAGTCGACTTCGAGATCGACTTCACCCTAAGTCGAAGTTGGTGTCGACTTGGGAATCGACTTGGCTGATTTTCATTCCTTAAGACATTCATTAAATTTATTAGTAATCATTTCATACTCAAATTTGTATTTGTTAATCATCAAAACTTATGCTTTGGTCAATTTGTTTTGTTTTAACTATTGTTTCCAACAGGCCACACATGGCATGTGGCGCCCCGAACCGAGCTTCCTAGAAGCCTTACTCCGGGATCGTTTTGATTGGTAAACGTGACTCAGGATTGTTGCCCTGATCACACGGCAGGATTTTTTTTTTTCATCAATACATGGAAAATTCTCATCATTCATCTAACATGAAATATATTTCACATATCACAGTTATAAACCAAAACTGTTTCATAAAACAAAATATTCCTTTCCATCTCAAAATTATCATCGTTGACTTTACATGAAGTTTACATAAACATCATTTATATCAAAAACTACATAACACTTGTCATGCTGCCTTCATCATCATTTCCTGTCTGTTGTTGAAAAAGCATGGGTGAGTAATGATACTTAGTAAGCAAGCTATACATAATTTTTCAATCATTTTCATGCATTTCATAAAATGCAAATGCAATGCATACATAGCATTCATGACATTCCTTTGGATGCGACGCTAGCTAGGCGCCCTGTTGGAAACAATGTTCCAAACAAAACAAATTGACCAAAGCATAAGTTTTGATGATTAAACAAAGACTAATTTGAGTATATAAGGTGTACTAATGAGTTTGCCAAGTGTTTAAGGAAAACAAAGAAGTCAAGTCGATTCCCAAGTCGACTTGGACTTCGACTTGGGGTGAAGTCGATACCTAAGTCGACTTCACAAGCGACTTCAAATGAAAAAGGTGGATAGCATTGAAAATAGAAAACAAGCAAGTGAAGTCGCAAGCCAAGTCGACTCCAGGTGCGACTTAGGAAATCAAGTCGAAGACGAAGTCGACTCCAGCATCGACTTGGAGTATCCAGAGTTGAAAAGTGGAAACGAACATAACGAAGTCGCAGGCGAAGTCGACTCCAGGTGCGACTTGGGCGAAGTCGCAGACGAGGTCGACTCCAACTTCGACTTGAGGAGTTCAGACTTGAAGATTGTAGTTTCAAGCTTATTTCAAGGATCCATTTGGAATTTATCAAATCCAAAAAGGATGCAAAGTTCATTCTCAAAAAACAACTAAAGTTTCTTTAAGATCAAAAGTTAAGATTCATATTCAAAGTTCAAATCAAGTCTATCAAGTCCAAAGCTAAGTTTCAAGCTTATTCCAAATAAAGCAATACCCAAGTCATGAAGACCAATTTTACAAAGTTCAAGAGGATCAAGGTGTTTTTGCAAAAGACCAAGCCAAGTCGCAACCCAAGTCGACTCCAGGATCGACTTGAGTTGAAGACTGAAGGCCATGTTGACCCAGACTCGGACTTGGAACTCTGAAGAACTGGAGTCGCACACGAGGTCGACTCCAGGTGCGACTTGGAAGCCAAGTCGCAGGCCAAGTCGACTCCACATGCGACTTGGGTCACAACGGTCGGAATTTATTTGAACGTTGGCGCATTAAATGCGCGCCACCTACCCTCTAACGTTCGGATTCCCTCCAAAATTATAAATAGCATTCAAGATGGACGAGGGAAGTAGCTGAGAATCATTAAGTGTGCTTAACTACTACATTCAAGAGCTCAAAAGAGATCAAGCCACTCAAAGAAGAAGAACTCTACTTCAAACTGCAAGAGCTTCATTTCAGAATCTTAAAAGTCAACTCTTCAAGTTCTTCTCTGCGCCTAATTGCTGCTACACATCTGTAAAGTGTATATTTCCTTGTGTTTCATTTATTCGTGATTGAACTTGATCTAGTTTGAGGAACTAGGATCAAGTGTATGCTAAGTAGTGTGTGATTGGAGTGTGACTCATCACCTACTTGAGCAGTGTGTTATATGCCCCCTAGAGCTAGAATCTAGAAGAGAGCAGTGGCTCTAATTGTATTGAGAGAATACAATAGTGGAACCCAAGTCACAAGGAGTGTGAGCTTGGAAGAGTGGAGTAGGGAGGTTGCCCGAACCACTATAAAAATCTTGTGTGTTTAATTTATTTATCTGCTCTCTACATTATATTGCTTTCCAATTCGTTTCTTCATTAAGGGGACTGGATTAATCCGGGGTTAAGTTTTTTTTGTTTAAGTTATAAATTTTTAAATACCCAATTCACCCCTCCCCTCTTGGGTTTTGCCATTAACTCGGGACCAACACGCCCATCCCATACATGCTCCCATTTCAGGGAGGTCTTCGCCGACCTGGGCCTACTAAGCGACTTGGCAATAGCGAGGGGGACATCCGGTCTGCTTACTACCTCGACTAAGGCCTATTCCTCGTGCACATGCTCATTCACATACACATGTCGGCATGATATTTGGAAATCATAAACAATTTCATAAAAAGTATTTAATAAATAATTTCACAAAACGAACTTCAGTTCATGTAAAGCAGTTATAGGTATGGCCAACCTTAAATAAATTTCATAAAGCAACTTGCAAACAATTTCAAGCATTTTAGAAATAATTTGCAAAACATATAACTTGCTTACCTTCTTAGGAGGTGTCTTCGACCTTCTCTTTTCCTTTTCCTATTCAAGGAGAAATGATATTTTCATTTCTTCTATTCAAGCTGCTTCCCATGCATGCTCTATATTATTTGGGCATTATCTCTTTATGTGGATATTTTTTATCCATATGTTCTTCAAAATTTTCATCCTTATATTTAAATATTAATCTCAAATTTTCTTTAAAAATCACGCTGTTTACTGTAGCAAATTACTGTAGCTGATCACTGTTCATCCGAGTTACTGTTCACAGAGACGTGGTTACTGTTCATGGGTTCCAAAAATTGATATTTTTTCCAAAAATAAAAAATACCATGACATACCTTATGCCTAGTATATCATTGGATATTTCATACATTTTGAATTTATCATCATTTACTTAGCCAAAAAAATCATTTTCTCCATGTACTAAAAATCAACATTAATTCATTTAAGCATAATCCTTAATTCCAAAAATCATGAAATTAATATATCATTATTACAACATCATATTTATCATAATCATATATCACAAATCATCATTTATCAATTTTTGAGTATTATTTTCACATATCATATGCTATCTTCCCAAATACCCTATCTTCGCTCCAAATTTTTTATGTTTTGCCATAATTCTATTTAAACATTATATCTATACTTATTTTCTCATGCTTGGGGATTATCTAAGCATGATTTTACCTTACTTAACATCCAAAAAAAATTTGGGTAGAAATCACTTACCCGAAGTGGAGATACGCCTCTTTTTCTCGCACTTTCTCTCTCCAACCTTCTATTCTTCAAGGCTAAAACGTATGGGGATGGAAAATAAAGTTTTTCAAGTGATTTTTGAGCTGAGATGGCTGTGAATTTCGTCCATGGCCTGCTCTTCTATTTATAGGGGTCCATTTTTCATGAATTTGTAATTTACCCCCTCTAGCTTAGGGTGTAAACTTGCAAATGTGTTTTTTTCTAATTTTAAAAGGTGCATGGAGCATTGTGCTGCCCCCCTAGGCCTGCTCCAGCAGCCCTATTGCAGCCCTATGTTTACCTATTTTTTTATTTTTTAAAATTAATTAATTTAGGCTAAATTAATTATAGCCATTGATCTTTGATGAGGATGATCATGGGCCATTAGATCATGCCCCAAAAGTCCATGCTCCAGCAGCAATTGCAGGATTTTCATTAATTTTATTTAATTAAAATTAATCAAAGTCAAACGCCATTAATGAAAAAGTAAAGTTACTTTTTCCATTTTCAAATGACATTTAATCTTGACCCTTAATTCATGATTCTTGATTAATCTTTGACCAATTATCATATCCATCATCATATGTTGGCCACCCATAAAAAATTTCATCTTGATCCGATGTCCGGATTGCAAGATATGAATTGTTCTTCATTTTCTTCAAAAATCAATTAAAAATCCGAAAATTCATATTTTAATCAAAAAAACATTTTTGTCCTGTAGTGGGAAGCTTCCTTTTTCGTCTTTTATGATTAAGTTAATCCAAGTGATTAACTCTTAATCATATATCTTAACCCTGTTTACTATTTACGTTTACTATTCACATGCACTATTTACGGGGTTAAATTCCCAATTGCATTATTTCAATCTCAAATACACATGTCCATTAATAAGGTTCATGAATTTTTATTTATTCATAAAATAATCTTCAAAATTACAAGTGTCGAAATGACGCGTATACGGTCAAAATAACGCGTATACGATCAGGGTTCCACATGGCAACCTGCTGATTTGATCACGTGATAGGCTGGTGGGGTCCATCATAAATAACTGCTGCTACATAAATGGAAGTGATGGAGAAATGGGCATCTAATGTTGAGCTGTTCACGTGAATTGTATTGGGCAGCTTGTTTTTGGTGGGGTCCATCAATATATTGCTGCTAAAAACGTGATATTGTTGCTGGAAAATAAATGGGTAATCTGATGTGTCATTCAAAATTGGGATGGACGGCTATTGCTTTGATTGGCCGGTGATGAAATGGATAGCTTGGTTTTTTTTATTTGATCTTGTGGGGCCCATTTGGTGTAATTTGTGTTCCTGCATAAAGAAAAAATATTTAAATCATTAACTCGTCAAAATCATTAGTAGGTTACTATTATAAAATAATTTCAAACCCATTTAATTTCATAGTAACAAATAAAATGTAATTTCAAGCCAAAAGATTATAAAAATTGTTAATTTGCTTGAAATTAATATTTAATATCCAAAGGTTGCAAATCCATATTTTAAACCAAATTTCATATTAATTTCAATTAATTACCCACCAATTTGGTATAAAATGTCCACGAAATATGTTATTATTTCCACTTATCAAAGCCGACTCCATCTGCGACTTGGGTGAAGTCGCAGACCCAAGTCGACTGCAGCACCGACTTCAAGAACCCAGAACTTCCAGCGTTGAAACTCGGATCCAGAATAGGCGAAGTTGCAGAGTCAAGTCGACTTCACGAGCGACTTGAGTGAAGTCACAAACCCAAGTCGACTTCAGCATCGACTTCGTGGACTCAGAACTTCCAGCGTTAAAATTGGGAATCCAGGATGATGAAGTAGCATACCCAAGTCGACTTCACATGCGACTTGAGTTAAGTTGGAACCCAAGTCGACCCAGGCATTCGACTTGAGTCAGATTGAAGATCGTTTTAGTCCAAGACAAGAAAATCTACATGATAAAGCCATTCAAGATTATATTATGATCAAGGAAAGCTCATTTGGCCACTTCTAAGTATTACTAATCAAGATTATCAAAGTACTTTAAAACCAAGACATGAAGCTAAGATTTCCAAGTGTGGATTGAATATATCAAAACCTCAAAGTTCAAATGAATCAGAGGAAGAACAGATACAAGATCAATATCAAGCAGATTTCCAAAGAAACCAAGTTCATCAAGTGAATGCAGGAAGTCGCACCCGAAGTCAACTTCACCTGCGACTTGGGTCAAGTCCAAGACCAAGTCGACCTGAAGCAGGAACTTGGAACATTGCTGAAGACCGAAGTTGCATCCGAAGTCGACTCCAGACTGTGACTTGGGTGAAGTCGCACCCAAAGTCAACTCCACCTACAACTTGAGTCGCAACGTTCAAAAAAATTCGAACGTTGGCGCATTAAATGCACGCCACCTGCCTCTAAATGTTTGAATTTACTCCACCATTATAAATATGCATTCAAGTGAACAAGCTAGAGGTTAGATAGAGCATTAATTGTGATTCAACTACCATCATCTCTAAGCATTAAGTGATCAACACAAGATTCTAAGGAAGAACTGCGTTTCAACTTGCTGCACTTCTTAAAGCTGATCATATCAACACTTCTACAAGTTCTTCCATGAGCTGAAACTTGAATACACAATCTGTAAAGTGTAGATTTCTTTATTTGATTCGTTGTTTGTATTTGATACTTGGTTTAATATTGGATTTTTGAACCAAACGAAAGCAAATTAGTGTTATGACTCGAGTGGGACTCGTCACCTACTTGTGCTGTGATTTGTACACGCCCCCTAGAGCTGGAATCTAGAAGAGAGCTGTTGTTCTAATTATATTCGAGAATACATAGTGGAACCCAAGTCACAAGGGGTGTGAGCTTGAAGAGTGGAGTAGGGGAGGTTGCCCGAACCACTATAAAAATCTTGTCTATTGCTGTGATTTGCATTTCTATTTTTATTGCTTAATTACTCTCCATATTTTTCATTTGTTTCATTAAAGGGGATTAACTTAAACAGGAGCAAATTTCTATTTAAGGGAAAAATTTTAAAATACCCAATTCACCCCTCCTCTTGGGTAATTGCTATAAACTCAAGACCAACATTATTTTCCTTTTAAATATAAAAAAAAATTATTTTAAAAAGTAATAATAAAGCTTGAGAGGCAATAAATTATTAGAAGGCCCCGTATTTTATTGTGTCACGCTTTCTCACTGCAAGCGCATTGGTCGAAGATTGCAGTATATAAACATGGTTCCCACAGAGAATTTGGGACTATAAACCTTGCTTTTAAACGCTTTCATATGTAAAAGTAAGTAAAATAAGTAAAAATAGAATATAAAATAGAGAGGTGTAAGCAAAAATAGAATTTAGAACTCAACAAAAATTAGAAAACAAGTATGCAAGTACCTAGGGTCTAGAGTTTCATATGCGTCTTTTGCAACTAGTAGTAGTATAATTATTTGTTAAAGGAGAACAAATCCTAATTTATCATGCACTTTCTCTTGAAATTTACAATGCGTACCTTAATTTTCTTAACCACGTATTCTCATGGGATTAAGTTAATTAGAATCCACTAAGTTCTACGGTTGTTCATGGAATTCCTCAAGGTCATTATGCCTGTTCTCATGGTCTTAAATTTTCAGATTTAATATTTTGATTATCGCATATTAGATTTCCACCTCTCGATTCCATCACCTAATATATGAAATCATGACAAGGTATGGGCTCATGTACAAAACAAACATTAAAATCATAAGATATTAAATTAACAATAATATCCATTATTAATAAGTTAAAACCACATACTACGCTGTATTGTACGCATGCTACATCTTAAACTTCAGATTAAAAGCTTAGCCGAGCATGTTTGAGTTCAAAATAAAATTAAAATTCAAACCCATCTTAAATAAGATAATTAAAAATAAAAAAAGAAAACTTTATTGGTTGGAAGCCCTGATAGTGTTGATGCTCCACGCAACTCGCCATTATGTCTCTTGCCTCGTGTCCTCTGCCTTCTCTCCACACCGCTGCTCCTTTTCTCTCTCTAATTTCTCTGTATTTTTTTCTTCCTGCAAAAATCTCGGTAAGTATCCGAGTGTCCTTTCTCTCCTGCCTGCATTTCCTTATATATTAGTTTGAAATTGTGTAAAATAAAATCTGCGTAGATCCTTTGCACTATCTTGATCATCACGTCACCTGATTGGGTTTGCTTGAGGACTGCTTACGCATCCTAATTGCTGATGGACAGACATGTAAAAACGGACGGTTGGGATTAATTGCGTGGACTGTGGAAGCTTTAATAGGATGGTTAAATTCAGATCGGTCCAAAAAAATCCGGCGGTGGGATGCTTTGCTCGGACAACAGAAATATCGGACGGTGCTGATTATTGAATTAACTTGGGACGGTGGACAGCAAAAATTGCTGCTGATCGATGCAATAAATGGACTGTTCTGATGCAGCTCTGGAAAGCTTGGGCGGTGCAGATTAATTTTCTGGGATCGATTTTGGGCGTGGTGGACTGCATTGGACGGTCAGATTTTGCTGCTGAATATTGGGGCGGTGCAGATGCATAGATTAAATGACAGATGCATATGTTCTGAAAAATGGACAGTTGGGATTAATTCGGTGGACCATGATCAGCATGATCGGTGGAATGCATTGGTTGGACATAAATTTCACGATGGGCAGCCGATGTTGCTGGATTTTTCAGCCTTAATGTACACTTGAGATTATTCTCGATGCAGATTTCTGGTGGGCCTTGATGGAAGACTGGACGGTTCAGCTTAAGCGCTAATTAATGGACGGCTTGTGGGGCATACTATTTGGGAGGTAGCGAATCTGGCCGTTCATTTGCTGCTGCCTTGGTTCGTTGCATTGAAAAGGACATTGCATGTATTGCAACAAAGCTGCTGGACTTTAGAGAAAAATGCACGTCTTGGAATAAAAAGATCAGATGGACAAATGACCTTGTGGGGCCCACTCGAACTTACAAACTTGCATAGCAAATATTTAAATAATTAATTCATTAATTCATCAAATTCATTAATGGGTTATTGTTATAAGAATTATTTCAAGCCCGTCTGATTCTATGGCAACAAAGAAAATTTAATTTGAAATTAAAAGATCACAAAAATTATTTTAATAACTTGAAACTAATATTTAAAATCCAATTATTGGAAATACACTTTTTAACATAAATTTCACATTATATTCAAATTATTATCTACCAAATTAGTATAAAACATCCACATAATATATTATTAATTTCTAATTATTAACCAGTCATGGACCTTTTCGCGTGCAATACGGCCGTATTGGTGAGCCCGGCTTTGTCAATCCGGACTCTCGCTTCAGTATTAGTTAGTTAAATGTAATACCTCGTGGGTGACAATGATAAGGAGGTGCTTAACAATGCCAGATCATCTGAATTATGCATATTTAATATAACCATTTATTATGTGGAGTATATACCAAACACATCAGCAGGTGCGGCAAACTCGTCAAATAATATAAATAATCCAAACAAAAAAGACGGCATTTATATGTAGGCATTGAGAGCCGGTTCCACAGCAGCCAAATGCGGCGCATCTATGAAGATGATTTGGGAAAATCCACCCATTCATTATTTCCTTATGTTTAATAAACATACATTTAGTCACCAATAAAATAACTACTTTGATCAAGCAATTAGGAGAACTTCAGAACTATTTAACCAGTCTTCTGGTAAATATAAACTCTTTTTTATTTTTTTGTTTGGTAATAAAATATAAATTCTTTGTGTGTTTCGTATCATTAATTCAACAATCACAGATGCAACTAATGAAATAAATTTTTCCACGTCATCTTAGCAGGCCCCACATGAACCGCATCCACACCAGCAAATGTGGAACCGGTTCTAAGGGATGAATACCCATTGTATAGATGTCAGAAGATTCAAAACAAGGACTACTGTACCATTTTACACTTGCTTAATGTAGATTGTCATTGCGTTGATGGCTGGAAAGGCCATAGATCAGAGTCATTTTCATAAGGACTGTATGATCTGGAGGGTGGTCGCGGGAGCGCAGCTGATGGAGGATGTTCGTCTGGGAATGGGATTGAGCAAAATGCGAAGTTGGGGTCATTGAAGCAGGCGATGAGCTCGGAAGACGCCTCGGTTTTGCCGTTGAGTTGGGAGGCAGCAAACCGGTCGACCATAACCCAGTCTTTAAGGCCCGTACCCTTACCTCTCTCATCGCTGATGTTTCCCTGATCATTCGTCAGTGGAGGCCTTGCCAAGGCATCGTCTATATTCGCAGCTTTTGCGTTGAAGTTCTGGCTATTAAATGCATGATCATCCAGCAGCTGGCTTTTCAGGATTGGCATCTGCATGAACGTATCATCGAGCGACCCATCCCCCGAGAAACCATCCTTCGAATTACTCACGTTGCTGAAGTTGGTGATGATAGTATTGGGGTCGATGTTGCTGTTGGACATGGTTTCCTGTTTGCATGCCTTGACCGTGAATTCGAGAATGTGGTCAAGGGCTCCCTCGGAGCTGGAATGACCCAGTATTGGGGCTCGGTCATCACCTTTAATCGGTGAATCGCTTTGGATATCTGGTTTCTTGTGATGATTCTTCTTCTTGAAGACCCGACAAATGACCCACCCATCTTCTTGAGACGTCTCGCCAATGGAGCCTTGCGCCTATATTATTGCCGAAAGATAACAGTTTATACTAAGCAATGAAAATGTATAAAATCATATCCACCGGTACTGAAGATCCAACTCACTGGCTAGTGATGCAGTCTTTACATCCGTTACTGACCGACATCATCAACCCATTAATAACAATGGTAGTATCAGCAAATTGTTTCAAAAACCATTTTGCAACAATTCATAACGTAGTTTCAAAAATGGGCACAGACAATTCATCCAAATGGAATATTTTTATTAATGATCTGCTGTTTAAGGACTTAACGCCAGAACCATTAAAAAGAAAAATTACTTAACGCCAGTAGACATTGGATCAGTTGCTTACGCTAGTTTGAGTATTGGCATCAGCCTGACCGTCAAGCCTGTATTCATGCATAATCCAATCAGATTTCCAGCCATGAGGTGCCCTCCCCTTGTAAAACACCAGTGTTTTTCTCATTCCAATTCGTTCATAGCTTGCGTGGATGACCTTATCTCGACCGGTAGCTTTCCAGAACCCAGCAGCTGTTGCACGGTTAGTTCTAGTTCCCGTTGGGTATTTCTTGTCTTTGTGGCTGAAAAAATACCAATCATTTTGTGGGGCTGATCCAATTTTGCACATCTCTGTACAAAATCAATTCACATCCATGTATGACAATATTCCTTGTGTAAGGAGAAAATAAGGAAAAACAAGGAAAATCGCTGCTAATCAAATGGTGGGAATATATACCTTGTATCTCCCAAGGCTCTAATTTATTAACGTCGATTTCTCTAATGACATCCAAATCTATCTTCTCGAGGGCCACCTTCTTCCTCAAGTAATACTGTAACAGCTCCTCTTCTGTTGGATGGAAACGAAAGCCTGGCGGGACAAAGGACTGAGAAGGGCTGGACGATGAAGCACTCATGATTGGAAGCTTGGCAGATTAAACATCTTCCTAATCACGAATAAAAACGTGATATATAGCTTCCAAAGGTAGCAAGCAGTTAATTAAAGCGTATGCCAAGTTGCCAACTTCAATAATAGAAGGTGGAAGAGTAAGATGAAACGTTTAATGGAGATGTGAAAAGAGAAGAGAAGGTGATTGAGCAATTAATAGGAGAAAAAGGGTAACGGGGAGAAGAATATACGTTGATGGCAATGAGGTGGAAATTTCCGGTTACATGTGGGGTGGGTTCAACCCAGATCACAGTTAGGTTAGGTTGAGATGGAGGGTTTTGTTTCAATATCACTGGTAGAAATTTTGTTTTTTAACATTTTTTTGAAATTTTTTTATAAACTATTAATTTAAGTATATTTAACTTGTGTATTAAGTTTTATCATTTTTGAAAATTTGTATATATATTTTTAAAATTTTTGAAAATAGTAATATTGTAGTGATTTAAAAAGTAATAAAATCCCAATTTTTAAAAATTTAAAAAAGATATACACATTTTTAACAATAGTAAAACTTAGTTTATAAATTAAATATACTTCGATTAAAAATTCTATAAAATTTTTTTAAAATACTAAAACATAGAAGTTCTAATTAGATGCATCGAAATTTTAATACATTTGATCACATGGGTTATAAACTATTAATTTAAGTATATTTAACTTGTGTATTAAGTTTTATCATTTTTGAAAATTTGTATATATATTTTTAAAATTTTTGAAAATAGGAATATTGTAGTGATTTAAAAAGTAATAAAATCCCAATTTTTAAAAATTTAAAAAAGATATACACATTTTTAACAATAGTAAAACTTAGTTTATAAATTAAATATACTTCGATTAAAAATTCTATAAAAAAATTTTAAAATACTAAAACATAGAAGTTCTAATTAGATGCATGGAAATTTTAATTCATTTGATCACATGGTTGCATTGAAATATTCTCTTAAGATGTAAAAAGAAAATGGATAGTATACAACAAAAATTTAAAGTCTATGGGGCTGAGGTTGTATTGGGCCGGATATGCTTCAAAAAACCGTAATTGCTAACCTTTCTATTATTACTACTAATGGCTATTACCTATGAGTATTTTCTTTATTGTATTAATTGTAATGTAAATTTAATCCCAATGCAAACTAAATATGTTTTAATTAGTCATTACATAATCAATAAATTAATTGTCTATTGGAATACTTTAGAATAATTTTATCTTTTCATTAGTATTATTTATATTAATAACTATCAGTGTCTATTAATTTTATAATAAGATTATTTTGAATAAATCCTTATCATTTTTTTATTATTCGATTTTAGAAATTCTAAATAGCTAGGACCATTAGATTATTACATTTTAATCAAATACGGTGCCACTACCCGCTTTAGCCAGTCGCTCAACCCAGTTTGTAAAAAGTAGTTCTTCTTTTTTTAAAAAAAAAAAAATATATATATAATATTTATAGTAAAAGCAGAGTTGAGTTGGTGGAGGTGAATAAATTTGCGTTGGGTTGCGTTGAGTTGGTTAGTGGGAAGACAAGATTGGATTATAAAGGGGTTGGGTTGGGTTACCTCTAACCCGACCTACTTGCACATCTAACTCGGTTGGAGAAAAGATTGGTTAGCTGCCCCACGTCATGCAACTTGCAGGAACTATGCAAATAAAAAAAGGGGTTGCCTCGATCATTCGAACCATTAAAAAGAATGTGGCCAATAGTAGTGCATGTGTTCAGATTAAAGTCGTCCAATTGAGACGGTATTAATCCTTATAAATTAGAATCCAAAAAAAAAAATCCTTATAAATAAATTTCTTCTCCTCGGCTCACATATTATCTTGTACTTAGGGGTGGGAATCGGGGCGGGTCGGGACGGGTCAGGGTTTGCCCAACCTTGACCCTACTTTTCAAAAATCTTGTTTGACCATTATTTTATACCGGGTCGGGACAAGGTCGGTTTGACCCTTACTTTTTTCTACCAGGTCTAGGAACAAAATTCGGGTCGGTATCGGACCGGTTTCGGAATAGCGGGTCGGGTAAAAAATACGGATCAAATAAGATAATTTTCAAAATTTATATATCTATCAAACATAAGTATACATTTATACTAAATTTAAATATTATATGTTTCAATATTTCACTAATTATTAAAAAACACATAATTAAGAAAACAAAACATTTGAAAATATAGTATACATTTATTAAAATAGGTTAATATACAATTACACATGAGGGTTATATCGTACAAATTTTTTATTGATTCTTATATTGCATTTTGAATAAATTGATTCTTCTATTGTTGATAGAGTTGATTATAAAAAAGTGAGAAATTTGAAAGAAAATAATAATAATATTTTAATATAGTCTTATAATTTTTAATAAATTTATATATGCGGGGCGAGTCGGGACATAGTTGACTCACCCCAACCCTATTTTTGAATTCGGGTCAAAATTTCTGACCCATCCCTATACCGGGTCAAAAATATATTGGTTTTACCCGGCCAAAAACGGGTCGGGCCAATACCGGGTCACGGGTCGACCCGCCCCAATTCCCACCCCTACTTGTACTCGTTAAATCTCTACTTTTCTTCAATGACCCACCTAGCTACTTTATAGGCAGAAGGGAGCCAACCCATGGGAATACGTTCCCGCAATTCTCTCGTGGGAACCTCATCTCTAGCCATCAATTTCTCTCGAACAATCGAGATTAAAACGGGCATTTTTGGTTGATTGAAAATTTTGGGCATGGGAGTAGGCATTCGCAGGTGGTGAGGAAGAAGTAGGCAGGGCAACCGGCAGCTACCGAGTGTAGCCCTCACATGCAGTCGTTTCTGGCCGCCATTACCTTCTTCCACCCATGCCGCCGTCGTTGCCTCTCCTAGTATGCCGTCTTCCTCCCAGCTACCGGCAAGGGGTGCGTTTTCTTCTTGCCAAAAATAAACGACTACCGGCAAAGATGAACAGAGGAAACTGGCGGGATCTAGTCCAGAGAAGATACCGAAAACAAAGAAGAAAATTAGCAGTAGTTTCTTTTTCCGATTTAGGCGACCGGAGAAGAGATTAAATCCTGCGACTTGGGCACCAGAATTAGGAAGACGGTGGCAAGTCGTCAGCCGGTTCTAATCATCGATCCAGCAGTCGGCGGCAAGTGGGTCTGGACGCAGCTAGGGCTCGTTTGGCAGTTGTGGAAGGTGACGCACCGTGCGTCATCTGTTGCGACGAACAGAAAGTGATTTAAATTTTGTCAAATTTTGTTTTATTTAGATCTAATAATTCTGATGTCTCATTTAGGTGATTTAAGAGTCATTTTCTATGTCTTGAAATGCTCTGAATCGCATAAACGGTTCGGATTAGAGAAATTTATCTTATTAAAATGTAAATAGAAATAATCATGTGGACGATCAAATTAGCATACATATTTATATTTAAATGTGAATAAAAATAATGTAATTATTGTTGACATGAACTTAATTAAAAATACTCATGTTTATTTTATTATCATTTATATTAATTTTTATAGTAAAGATTAAAGTAGACACAAACAAAGAGAATTAAAATAATTATTTCCAACAACTTCAAATAAATAATTTTCTACCAATCTAAAAATATTTGTTTATTAAACCTATTCCAAAAATTCATATATATTTATTTAGATTATTTAAATATAAAATATAATTTTGGGACATAATTAAACCTTTATTATACTTAATTATTGAATTTGGGACATATAATTAAATAATCATTTAAATTAAGTATTTTCTACTAATCTAAGCTCTGAGACAGTTTAAATTAGAATTTGGGACAAATAATTAAACAATTCCTAAAAAGTCATACATAAAATTGTTGGTTGAAAATGTTACAATGAAAATGCATATGTCTATATTCTTAAACTAATCCCAAAAAGTCACATATATTTATATTATTAAATTTAAATTATAATTAAATATAATTTTAAAAAAATTAATTTGTTAAAATTTTATTTTTAAAAATTCATATATAATAATTATTACAATTTTATATATTTATGTGACATTTTATTTCATTTAATTTAATTAATTATTATTTTTAATTATAAATTTATATATTTATTTATTTTTAAAATTATTGAAAGGTTTGCATAGTTCTAAAATAAATTATTATGTATATATCTTTTGAAAAATAAAAAAATTTCTATAAAAAAATTTAAAATATTAAAATTAGATGTACGTTTGCTCATTTTTTAATATTAAATAGCCAATTAGATTTCATTAGATACTATTAAATGTCATTAGATTCGGTTAGATACTGTTAGATATCATTAGATACTGTTAGATACAGTTAGATACAGTTAGATGTTGTTAGATGTCATTAGATTAAGGTAGATTTTATTAAATCATATTATTTGGGTTTTAAATTCTGTAATTAAGGTATAAATGACCTTATAAGGAGCTTAGGATTATATTACAAGTGTTAAATTATGACTAAAGTGTTAAATTATGACTAACTTATTAATATAAAAAATTAGATGTTGTTAAATGTCGTTAGATGCGGTTAGATGCAGTTAGATGTTATTAGATGTCATTATATAAGGTGGATTTTAATAAATCCTATTATCTGAGTTTCAAATTATGCAATTAATATATAAATGACCTTATAAGGAGCTTAGAATTATATTACATGTGTTAAATTAGGATTAACTTATTAATATCAAAAGTTAGATGTTGTTAGATGTCATTAGATCCGATTAGATGCTGTTAAATGTCGTTAGATGCTGTTAGATGTCATTAGATTAAAGCGGATTTCCTTAGATCATATTATCTGAGTTTTAAATTCTGTAATTAAAGTATAAATGACCTTATAAGGGTTTAGAATCATATTACAGGTGTTAAATTAGGATTAACTTATTAATATCAAAACTTAGATGCTGCTAGATGCCGTTAGATGCTGCTAGATATAGTGAAATATTGTTAGATGTCATTAGATTAAGATAAATTTTGTTAAATCCTATTATCTAGGTCTTAAATTCTGTAATTAAGGTATAAATAACCTTATAAGAGGCTTAGAATCATATTACTGGTGTTAAATTAGGATTAACTCATTAATATATGATACTCAGACCTAAGTAGGACCCTTACATGTAAATGTGATTTATTTTTTATTTGATTGAATTATTGATTTTTCGGCTATCAATTAAAGAGAGGTGATTAAATTAATCGCTATAGCTCGATAAGGGTCAAGATGACTAAAGTGACCGAATGAGGGTTAGAAAATGTGGATATGTTATGAATAATTATCTCATATATTATGATTTAATTAATGAAGATTATGATGATAATTATTGATTTAAGGTGATAAATGTTAGAAAATTCATAACTTGACGCTTATAAGGCGGAATAAGGTAAAATTTGAAGGGTAAGCACATGATGATGTGCTCAAATTCATGAATGGATTGGATTATGAAATTTTGATGAGATTAGGGTGATAATTATTTATTTTCATCCAAATCCAAAAGTTAATTTCAAATGGTCATAACTTATATTAGAAAGGTCGTTTTGAGATGAAATTTGTCATGAACGGTTAAAACAATATGGTGAACCTTATGGATGGGTTTGATTAGGCTAATTATCATGAAAAAATTCTTAGTCACAAAAGGACGAACGTCATTGACTTTTGCTCTCATAAAGTGACATACCTATTAATGAAAAGTCAACTCATTAATGAGGTGATTAAAGGCTCCAATGAGGTGGCTTACGGAGGAATTTTTGGAGAATTTTTGCATTTCCAAAAATTTAGAAAATCCATAAAATATCAAGGGTGTCTAATGGCGTGGTTGAAAGGCTAGAATGTGTAGCCATAAGAGGAGGCTCAAGGAGGTGGCATCCATGGGACGTCCAAGGGGCTGTTTGGCTTGATTCTTTTTTATTTTTCAAATACTAAAAATCACATGTGATTAACCTACATGACTAGGGTGGTAAATGACATATTGGGAAGCTTTTGGATGGCATAAAATGCCAAAAACCAAGCCACATGTGGACGTGATAGGGTGGACAGCAAGATGGGCCAATCTTGAGCAGATTTTGATAATTGAAAAATCTGTTTAAAAGTACTTTACTTGGGTAAAATTTTGACAACACATCAAGGGATAAGTATACATTAACTTACCCTCCAAATGAGGTGGAAAATGATAAAAAAAAAAATCAGAAATATGAAAGAAAAGGAATTGGCACCTTGGACATCCATAGTGGGCAACTTGAGAGAAAAAAAAAAAAAGAGAAAGGGCAGCATCAAGGGCGTTCCATGCAAGGAAGAAAAGGGAAAAAAAGAAGGAGAAAAAGGAAGAAGAAAGAAGGAAAAGAGGAAAGAAACCAAGATAGGAAAGTTAGAGCAAAACTCCTCCAATTCAAGTAAGTGTTGAATTAATCAATTTTAATTTTTCTAGCTTCATTCATGGGTCATAAATTTGATCCATAATGAACCCTAAATGATGAGTTATGAAGCCCTTAATTATGGTACTAAATGAGAAATGAATGAAAGGGATTGAATCAAGGGTTTAAGGGAGCTAAGTTTGATGTTAGGGTTGATTATAACCCATATACCTAGTTAGAATTTTTCTTAAATTCAAATTAATGTTGTTGTTTTAAGCATGTATCATGTTTAGATTATGATTTATATTTCTATGATTAATATATGTTGAATTGGGTATGAATTATGAACCCTAGAAAGGGTAAATCCTAAGGTTGTAAATATGATCAAGATTCCACTCTTTGAGATAATTATGATGCATGAATTAAACCAACTAATACATGGGTGAATTTAAGGGTAAAATAACCTAAAGTTAGGGCACATGGGACATCCAATATGGGGATGGAAAGAAATGAAAAAATCTGAATTTTGGAACCTAAAGGTGTGGATGTCCAAGGTAGCCAAGACATATGTAAAAAGTTGTTGTTTTGAGCAACTAAGTTTATGGACTTAAAATACATGAAATACCATTGATATGGGATAAGAAAAGTACGATTAAGGGTTGGAATTAAAGGTTTAAAAATCTATTATGAAACATATGTAAAGATGAAAGTTGAAAGTGGGAAAGAACGGTAACAAAGTTATTGTTTTGGAACCCTACAATTAAGGGATTAAAATCCTATGAAAATATCCTAAATTATGTGCTAATTAAGTAGTTTAATTATGCCAAATAAATGGAAAGTTTCTGTTTTGAAGAAATTAAAAAACACATAATATATGTGTAATAAGAAGGGTACACGTAAAGGGTATGTATGGCTAAGATGAAAAATAACTAATGTGATTTGCTAATGTGCAAAGATGAATGGAAATGTGATAAAATATCATAATAAGATGCTATTTTGTTAATGAATTGTAATCTCAAAATTTGAGATTAATATATGATGCCTAATCTATTAAGTATGTGTCTAAAGTGAGCACCGATGTTTGAAATGTGAAAAATAAATGATATGTGATAAATGGGAAGTAATGAGCTTCCATAAGTAGAGTAAATGGAATGATATGATGTGGTTAAAGGTTTATCCTATATAAGGGTATTAAAAATAAAATGAAATGAACGATACGATACGTGATGTTGCTATGTATGAATATCTGACTTGGAATACAAGTAGGTTATGTATGCTAATGAAAAGCGTAAGGGTTGGAAAACTAAGTTATATGCAATCATATGAGGTTATATGTATGAATGCAATATCATTCTTATATGTACAGACAAAGGCAAAGAAAAAGTTGATACGAAAAGTTGACGTGATTTAGGTAAGCAAACAACTTTCTAAAAATTTTGCTTTCTCAAAATACGAAATAATGATTGCAAATTCTATTTAAATATTTTATATTGATTAGAAAATGGGTGTTTGAATTGTTTCTAAGATTGTTAAAGGATAGTCATTCCTTATTTTAATGTATTATTGCAATGTTGATTAACTATGACAAATGATTTGTTAACAATTTATCAAAAGGGTTGAGACTCTATGGTTCACATGTTGTTTATGAAAATTATGCTAGCATGTCCAAGTTCATGTTTATGACAAGTTTATAGTGCATAAGGAATTAGGTTCACTTTAAAGGTGTAAGCGGACCAATTGTCCCCCTTTCGTGTAACCAAGTTGTTAAGATAGGCCAAAGGCTGACGGCACCTTCCCTAAGATGGGAGAAGATGGAGACGGATAGTCTTCTAGCTAGCGTACCGTCCTATGATGTTCATGTTTTATGATAATGTATTGTATTATTTATTATATACCTATGATGGGTATAATGGTTCATATTTTTCATGATATACCCACAAGTGGGTATAATGATGCTTCCTAAGATTATATTTAAATGAAAAAGTTTGCCTTCAAAATGAATTGTCTGAAAAACTATGCAGCTTGCTTATTGAGTTTCAACTCGTATTTTGTTTTCTAAACCTTAAGACAGGTGCAAGGACGAATGCAACAAGGAGCACCGGTTAAATGATTAGGAATGATAATTCTTTGGATGCCTGTATATGGTATTATGTGTGGAAAATGTACAATGATTGAATAATTGTTATATGATGCAATTTATGAAATTACGCTATAGTATATGTTGAATTGTTAGAATGATAAAGAAATTTTTTTTAAGGATGAATGATCAAGGTATGATGTGATATGCTATGAGTGATATAGGATTCATGACATATAATGAATATATCAAGACTTGATAATGGCCTGGATACGCAAATTGATGTGAAATTGAACATGAATGATGTGATTAACTTTTATGAAGTGAATTATAAAAGGATAAATATTCAATAAATCATGCTATGTAACAGGGCAACAATCTTGATCACATTTATCAATCAATAACGGTCCCGGAGTAAGGCTCAGGATGTGTCACTCGGTTTGGGGCGCCACATAATATCAAAATTTAGATGCTGTTAGATGTTGTTAGATCCGATTCGATATTGTTAGATGTCATTAGATACTGTTAGATGCAGTTAGATGTTGTTAGATGTCATTAGATTAAGGTAGATTCCATTAAATCCTATTATCTTTATTTTAAATTCTGTAATTAAGGTATAAATAACCTTATAATGGGCTTGTACTCATATTACAGGTGTTAACTTAGGATTAACTTATTAATATTAAAAGTTAGATATTGTTAGATGTCGTTAGATCCGGTTAAATATTGTTAGATGTGGTTGGATGTTGTTAGATGCAGTTAGATGCTGTTAGATGCAATTAAATAAGGTGGATTTTATTAAATCCTATTATCTGGATTTCAAATTCTGTAATTAAGGTATAAATGACCTTATAAAGAGCTTAGAATCATATTACATGTGTTAAATTAGGATTAATTTATTAATATCAAAAGTTAAATGCTGGTAGATATCGTTAGATTCGGTTAGATGTTGTTAGATGTCGTTAGATGCTGTTAAATGCAGTTAAATTATGTAATATTCGATAAATAAAAAATATTATTAAATTTTCAAAGAATCAGAAATAAATATTGAAATTGTTATTTTTGAGAGTACCTTAATTACATGACTTTAAATAATATAACATAACTCCTTATATAAAATATATTTTTCAACTTTACCAATTATAATGAAATCTTATTAAAAAATAATTTTTTGTACACAAATATTTTTAAAAAATGCCAAATAATAAAAAATTATGTCTACATATGTTTTAGTAGTTGATCCAACAAATGAATGGAATAGATTGAGATTTTGTATATATATAATACAAATTTTATTAAAAAATCTAAACATACTTACGTTTTTAAACAAATATATTCATACAGTAAAATTACCACAATTTCCCCAGCTTTTTTTTTTTCTCACGGGGAAGGATTCCCCTGGGTTGGGCCTCCATAGGCAGAAATATGAGTGCGCTGATGTTTGGACTGAGACTAAACACCAACCGGTTGAATAATTAATTCGCATTGACGGGATTGATCCTACTTTTTCGTTATGTGGGAGGCTGGCAGTGGGAGTACTCGGGCCATATATTTTTCGCAACGAAACTCGTTCGAGTCTTTTTCCTTTTTTGATGAGAAAAATGCGTTCGAGTCTTTTTTTTTTTTACTATCTCGCACATTAATTTTGGGCCTATTTGAAAACATACGTATAGGTGAGGTTTTTTTTCTTTTACAATATTATTTTTCCTATTATTTATACAATGTTTTATTTCCTAGTAAGTTACAGCTATCTACTGTTGTCTTAGCCATTTCAATGTCTCAATTTCCAATATACACCAACTCTTCCCATTTTAATCTTTTTCCATAAATACTTCTGAGTAGGCCTTTTGATAACGAGATTACAGCACCAACCTCTGCATTTTGGCCCCTAAAAAGCAAAGGCAACTATCTCGTCTACGATATGATTTAGAATCTTAACTACCTGATTATTTAACTTCAATATTATTACATGCATATTTTAATATTTTTCAGATTTTTATATTACTATCTTATTTATTTATATTATATTCTCACTTTACTACTATATCATATTATCTCAAGCTTCTCATAATTTTTATTCAAGCCCACTTCTATGTAATCGAGTTACATTGAAGCAGTTCTACGTAATCTCTTAAATTTTAAGATTTTGATATTTGGTAGAAAATTTAATTTATTCATTGTATTTAACATCATTTCTTTAGTTAGGAAATTAATTTTCATCCAAATCTAATACATACATAGGTCACATTTACTCAAAAATAAAAATAAAAAATAAATACATTCATGTATAAATTAAGAAAAATGCTTAGTTTCATTTACATATGTATTGAAATGTAGTAGTACTTTATAAAATCATTTATCTATGTTGTAATGATATTTTAGATGATTTGGATACTGAAAATGCTACTTAAGAATTAATATTTAACATTAAATTATTTTATTATATTGATTTTATATGTTTATAGATGGGACTTATATACAACGATAATTAAATAAATAAAAAGATTTTAATAATAATATAAGTAATGCTAAACATAATAGATAGAGTGAATTTTTCATTAACTATCTAAACGTTGAAAATGTAAAGGGTTTTTATGGGTTAGGTTGAAACTGGGCTTAATTCGAAAAATTTTGAGTCATGCAAGTTCGGACAACTTAGTATCAAATTCCACCCTTGGTTACTTAAAAAGGGATTTCACAGAAGTATCCTTTATTTTTATATTCCCACTTTTTCATTTCCACTTTGCATCCTCGAAGGGACCTACGGTTGGGGCTGGCTGCCTATAATCTCAAACCAGCCAGCTGTAGCAGGGCATTAAGTTTGAAATCTCCCCCAAAACCGCCTATGATTAAGAAGCTGCTGCCAACTAAGAAATGAATAAGTTAGACCCATAATATGGTGTGGCTACAAAGTAAACACATCAACAGCGAAAGCTGGTCATGCGATCTGGAAGCATTGAGTTACGGCTGGACCCACGTATGCGGTGCGGTGTCCTTTGGTAACTAGCTCGAACTCACCAGATGAGTTAATTTAATTAATTATATACGGGGAAGTAATTATGGATGAGAACTTGACGGTACTTGTTTATCCATTTATAGTACGCATTCATGGAATGCTAGTTTTCTGCAGAGTTTATCAATAGAATGCAAGTTTTGCAGAGTCAACAACCGTAACGTGGACGCACTGGCGCGTTTTCTGAACGTGGAAAGGCAAAAAATTGGCCTGTGAGATGGTAGTAAAAAATAAAAAATAAAAAGAATATTTTGAGAATTATATTATTGATAAAAAATGATAGAAGTAAAGTTTATATACATAGGTTTGATGGAGGGTAATTGGAAAGAAAAATAATTAAAATATAGGGGGTCAAAGTGAAAAAAAATATAATTATTATTTGATAAATGACTATACTAGACATCTGTGCAACCACATTACGCTATCCTATACCATACTTTTCGATTAGCAAACAAGCCCTAAAGCAAAAGTTAACAGGATTTGTACCGTAGAAGTGGAAGGCTGAGTTTCTGATATATCTGAAGCCCTAACAGGATTTGTACCGTAGAAGAGGAAGGCGGAGTTTTTGATACATCTGAAGCCTTCTTGAAAACCAAGAGGGAGGACTCCACTGTAATTTGAAAAATTAGATACAAAGGCATCCCTAACTGTATCTTAAGAAAGACTAGCCGGGGACTTATTATTGGAATATCAAGCGGGAGAGAGAGAGAGAGAGACGGTCAAAGACATTGGCCCATGTCCGCCACGATCAGTCTGGGCAAAGACATTGGCCTCGGCAATTTTCTAAATAACGGTCAAAGAAATTGAATGAAAAGTTATTGCCACCAGTGTTGTCAGAACCAGACCGTACGGTCCGACCGGGAACCGGTCCAGTTTCCGGTTCAATTCTGTGCGGTTCGGTTCAAACATTGAAAACCGTCCGAACCGGCGGTCGAACCGGAAGGGCCGGTCCAATCAGGTTCGACCGGTCAGACGGGGGGCCCTAATAATATATATTAAAAAAAATGAACGAAAAAAATTCTGTCGAATACTCGAATCGCCCACTCGGCCTCCTCAGTCCTCATTTCCCCCTTCACGAAGGCACGAAAAAAAAAGCCTAGCCCGCCGCTCCCGAGTCCCGCCATCGTCGGAAACGGGAAACCCACCTCACCGACTGGCAGAACGACCAGCAGCAGCTCGCCGACTGCGGCATCGGGTTCGGTGCCAACGCATTCAGATCTACGTGGTCACCGACTCCTCCGACCACGACCCCGTGAACCCGACGCCAGGGACTCTGCGGCACGTCGTGATTTAGATGGAGCCGCTGTGGATCATATTCTCCGGCAACATGCTGAAGCCAACTACTTGATTGGTGGTCGCTGAGACGTCTTTCCATTTTCAGTGGACATTTTTTATTTTCTTTCGATAGATTATAGGCGGTGGGCTATTTTGATTTTTTCCGATCGTAGAAACCTGGGGACTGGAGGTCGGGAATAGAAGACCTATAGTAGACAGTCTACCCGGGAGAATTTGCCTCTCCATGTGGACAAAGCCGTCCATTGAATATTAAAAGATTTGTGTAGCGCGTCCACCATACCATCCCCCTTGTCACAGCCTTTGCACCGTTTTGCGTGGACAGTTCCTGCTTTCCATCAGCCCAAGCAGTAAAAATGCGGTTGGGATTCGTGCGGTGGCAGTGGACTTATATTATGGTTCTTAAAATCTAACATATATATTTATGATTTATAAAAATAAAAATTTATCAATATATTTATTTAAAAATTTTTAAAAATTAATATTTATAACATCATAAATATGTCATGCTGACGTCATCGGTTCGAACCAGTTTGATTAATCGGTCGAACCGGTTCGAACCAGACCAGTTACTTTACCGATTCCTACTAAAAAGTAACTTTTACTACAATGGTATAATAAAAACATTGCAAGCCCCCGATCAAATGCAATCAGCAGCATCCAGCGTTTCATACGTCCAGCCAAAATATATATTCTTTTATGCGAATGAAATCCCACCTTAATATTTCACCCGGTAAAAATTATTAATTTTTAGAATTTATTCATTTTAAATTTTACAATAGATAAAAATAGACATAAATATATGCGCACTAATCATTGCCACTAAAAACCAGGTTTTAGCACTTTGGTATAATAAATATTGCAAGGTCCCTGATGTGTCGCGCGGCCGCAAGCAGCGTTGCATGCACTTACCCAAAACATATAATTTTGATTTTATTTTTCGTTACATATATAAGCACCTAAACCCCAAAATTTTGACAAAATTTGGAATTTATTTAATGTTTTATTTTGAATTTCGAGAGTATATAACCATAATCATTTTATCCATTTTCGAAAATTAAAATAAAATACCAAATAAATTCTGAAGTTTTCCAATTTCGTAGGATAGAATAGTAGGTGGGGCCCGCATATATATAAAAATAAAATTATTTACTCGATATAAATCAAGGCAATATCATAGGGTAGAATAATAGGGGGGCCCGCATATATATAAAAATAAAATTATTTACTCGTTATAAATCAAGGCAATATCATAGGGTAGAATAATAGGGGGGCCCGCATATATATAAAAATAAAATTATTTACTCGTTATAAATCAAGGCAATATCATAGGGTAGAATAATAGGGGGGCCCGCATATATATAAAAATAAAATTATTTACTCGTTATAAATCAAGGCAATATCATAGGGTAGAATAATAGGGGGGTCCACATATATATAAAAATAAAATTATTTACTCGATATAAATCAAGGCCTGCATTGCCAAAGCAACTTTTTTTATAACAAGATATTTTGTTAGAAGTTATATTTTCAGAAGCTTCAAAAAAGGGATTGATTAAGTTTTTTGTGACTAGCATTCCATGAATTGGTAAAGCCGAATCACATTTCAAGCTGCTACCATTTGAAAGTTTATTTTCTTATAAATGTTAATTTTAGAGGTGTTGAAGATGTAAAATCGGGGGTCACCGAATGCACCCGGCTCATTCAACTTCAGTGAAATGTGCATTTAGCTTCAGTGCACCCGAGTGCATTCAACCATTTATTTTATTTTTAGGTAATTGTTAATCTAAGTTTATTTAACATGTGCATCAATTTTTACCCTTTTTAGAGATTTTTAAATATTTGTTTTGATTTTTTAAAATTAGTGACATTTTCATAATTTTTTTTATAATTCATAAATTAAGAAAATGCCGCTTATTTTAAAAAATAAAAAACAAATATCTGAAATTATCTAAAAATGGTAAAAAATATTATATATGTTAAATACATCGAGATTAACAGTTGTATAAAAATATTTTCAATTTTTTTTAAAATGCACTTTTGCACCCGAGTGTACCGAAGCTAAGTGCACACGTACCATGTTAGACCGTGGATTCATCCCATATCTTCTGATTTGTTTCCTAAGAATCTAACATCTAAGCCTACTCAAAATTTGACTTACAGGCTTTGTCGATAGCCCACTAATCAAGTTATTCTTTTTATCCCAACATTTGCCCTTATGCGGCTGCAGCCCATGCAGATCTGCTATAAGACTTTTGTTGGTTCATAGCTTTTCTTGATTCTTACAGCAACAAACCAGCAAAAGCATTTTTTTTAATTTTTTATTTTTGGTTATTTTTGGTTATTTTTGACGTGAGAACCAGCGACTACTCATATTATTCTTTTTAGCCTAACATTTGCCCTTATGTGGCTGCAGCCCATTTGGATCTGCGATGAGACTTTTGTTCGTTCATAGCTTTTGTTGATTATTCGTATAGCTACGAAAAAGCTTTTTTTTTTTTTTTTTACGTGAGAACCAGCAAAAGGACTATATGTTTGAGTGCTCCACGCTCCCATTCATTCTAAGAGGAGACAACATGCTCCTAACAATTTTTTAGGGAGATCAACTGCTCCCAAATTTAAAAATGGGTCGAAAATATTTCAGGTAAGGTGATCAATCGAGCAATGGCGGTTAGCAAGTATGGTCAAACGAGAAGAATAACTAAGTAGTGGGTTACCACCATATCAGTGGGCCGAATTGAAGGTGTGACAAATAGGACAGACGAGATGAAATTCTTTATTCCAACCAAAAAAAAGAACTTATTTCATTCTAATATGTAATAGCCTATTGTTTTTATTCTCAATATAATTTCTTATATTTTAATACAGTAACTATCTTTCATTCAATCTCTTCATCTTGTTCCTATCCCATTTTACCATCCTAAAGAAGCCTACAAAGCGTTTTGATTGGAACCCAAATTTTAAAGAGAGCACGTTCAAAATTGACTTTTTGTGACGTACAATGGAACATCCTAACCATATATTGGTCATGATTTTTATATTAAATCACTCTAACGAAAATGAATTGTACTAGTGAATAACTAGTTATAATTAGAATTTAGGAATGAAACGTAAATTGCATATACACTTCTTTTATGATATTAGTTACTTTTTTCAAAAAAATCCATACATTATGTTCAACACAATAAAATATAGCAATAACAAAAACTTTAAGGTAATATAATACTCACAAACTAATATTAATTTAAATATTAATATTTTAATTATTTTAATTCTTAAAAATTTATATACACTAGACTAAGGGCATAGCTTAGCATTTTCAAAATAAAATCAAAACACAAAACAATATTGTATATAGAATTCATCTCAAATAAGTAATTAAACTCAAAAAAGAAAGAAGAAAAGAAAGTTTATTAATTAAAAGTTTCGATGGTGTCTTGAATGCTTCAAACACCTTACTGTCTCTGTGGCGCCCTAGCCCGAGCGTCACATCCTTACCTCAGGATCTATTGATTGGTAAATGTGAATCAGGATTGTTGCCCTAATCACGCGGCGGGTTCTTATTGGATATTTATCCACTTAATCCTAACTCCTTAGGATTTTATATCATTTATACATTCTGTTTCCATCAAATGCCATTTTAGGCCATTATATCATTTGAGAGTTACACATGTCATCTCATAATCTTCATACTTAACCATATCATGATATTTCATGTCTTAGCATTTACTAATAAAAAAATTTCGCTAATCCATAGGCATAAAACATAACATAATCTTTCTACAACATTGAATAACAATTTAATTATTAACATTCATAAGTTCATATACAGGTACTCATGGAATTCGTTCATCCTTGAATCTCCACCTGTGCTCCTTGCCTCCTTCCTTTCCCCTGTCTATGGGTTTGGAAAACAAAACGTGAGTTGAAATTGAACTCAATAAGAAAGCTTAGGGTTTATATGCAATTCATTTTGAAAACAACATTCTTTAAAAATATTTCCCTCCATTCAGTAGAGACACTTAGCAAGTGATCAACTACCTGCGGAGCAGAAACTTTTTCATAAAACTTGCATAAACATTTCATGAAAACCATTCATGAAAAACCATTCACGTAAATCATTCGTAAACATTTCATAAACATTGGATATGCAAATTCATCATTTTCATTGATGACGTTATCCTTCATGTGACGGTACGCTAGCACGGGGAACCCTCTTTCATGACATGATCATTTCCATCCTTAGCGCCGGACCTACCGACTTGGCAACGTCAAGGGGGACTCCTTGTTCACTTACTACCTCGACTAGCCTACCTCACCGGTCCTTTCCGACTTGGCGACGTCAAGGGGGACTCCTTGTCCACTTATTACCTCGACTAGCCTACTTGATTTCCATTCCATGCATGACTTTTAGTCACCCCGGCATTATATACCCTCTTACACATGGAACTTGTCATTCTCATATAGAGAATTCTTTGCACCATCCCTCTTTAAACACCATTTCAATGAAACATCGTTTCAAATCCATACTTCATCACATTTCAAGCATAATTGCGAAACAATAAGCAATCATTTATTTCAATAGAAATAAGCATTTCAATACGCATATAAACAAGGAATGACCATCCTTAAATACCTTGTAATGAAAACCAAAATCATTTAGAAAGCTGCTTGCTTACCTCGCTTGCTTAGCTTTTCGTTTTGCTTATCCCTTTTGCCTTTGCCTATACATATAAGAATGATATAACATTCATATATTTCCTTTGCTTGCATTCAACTCAGTTTTCCAACTCATTTTCATTAACATACATAATTCTTTCGACTTCTCAAGTCGTTATGCCCGTATAGCACATGCTTGTGCATTACATGGGCTACTACGCATCACATTCAGTCCCATAAGTAGGGTAATCATTCAATCACATAATAATCATCCAATAATTATTATTTAATGGATCATTACTTTCCTTAAGCTATTTTTCACTCATTTTCCAAAATTCACACATCGTTGCTCATTTTAAGCACCCGTTATTGCCTTAAGTCTCATTAATTAATCCCAAAATTTGAGATTAACATCATGCAATTCTAAACAGCAATATATTCACAAAATTTATCATATTTTCATGCATTTGTGCACAAAACCAATTTTCTTAGGTCATTTACCACTCAAGCATGTCTATCCTTTCACATATAGCCATTTAACAACACATATATGAGGCATTTCATAAAATTTCCCAAGTCAGAAATTTAATCCACATTTCAGAATGATAATTATCCTTAATTAACATTGTACTTAGGTATTTTCATGGAATTTAAATCCACTAATCATAGGTTTCCAAAACAGCAATTTTGGAACCCATTTTTCACCCATTTAACATGTCTCTTGACACATAACCCTAAGCAGATTTATAAATCCGAAATTTCAGGATATAATCCCAATTTTCTTAATCCATATTTAAGTATTTAACACATATATCAATTTGGATCATTTATACATAGGTTTCATATTTCTTTTTGATTTTTTTCTCAAACTAACCACATATGCTGAAATCAGGCGTACTGAAATCTAAAAATCTTGAATTAATATCAAATCAAGTAGTTTTGATTTGAAATTTCTAAAAGACCTTAATAACGACATTATTTAACCAAAATAAATATTTAAAGCACAAAAAATTAAGTATCTATATTTATTTTGTCATTTTTACCTTGCTGGACAGCAGAATCCATTTTCAGACAGCCTAAATGACGTTATTTATGGGGTATATTTATACCCATAAAAACCTAATTTTTAATTTTTTCGTGTGATACTAAATATTTCTTATATATCCTGTAAAATTTTCAGCCGAAAAATATTTTTAAAAAAATTATTAAAAATCATTTTCTACAGATGATCCTGTCACCCGTTTTACCCTGATTGGGCTAATCTTCTCGGATTTTTAATTTGCAAATTACTTATCCTTTTAAGTTAAAACTTGGGTCGTTCCTTAATCAACCAATAATGATTCTTCAGAAAAATATTCATACTAAAATTAATCCATTTACTATTCCGTCTATATTTTAGTTTATAACATCATATAATTTCCAGATTTGAAGCATAAAATCAAGATTAGCATAAACTTACTTGATTAATTGACAATTCCTCCTTTTTCCTTTCTTTTTCACTTATTTTTCTTCTATTTTCCTTCCTCCTTGCTGGCCAAGTTAGGGACGTGAGCTGCTGTTGCTTGGCGAAGAATTTCCAGCACTTGGAAATTTCTCAAAATCTCTCTCTCATATGGACGTGTATAGGTTATATATATTGCTGGATTTTTTTCCAGTTGTGGGGCCCACTTGGTGCTGCAATTCCACACTCCTTAAATGCTCCCTTATCTACCATATGTGGTGGCACATTTACAGCCAAGTAAAATCTGGTTTTACCATTTACAAAAATAAAAAAATCTGCTTTAATCACAATCATCCACTTGTCCATAATTGCCCTTCTTTACTTAGCTCTTAAGCAACTTGTTACTTGCTCTCCAAGAAACCAATTTTCTATCATAATTAGCTTAATCCATTCCATTCATCTCATAAATTTCATAATTTTATTCTATCGTTTCAAATTTCATCTCAAACCGACATTTCTACGTCAAGTTATGACCACATGAATTTATCTTTTGGATTTGGGAATAAAAAAAATTAATTATCACCCTAATCCCATCATGATTTCCTTAATCCAATCCATTCATAAAATTGGGCCCACCGTCGTGAGCTTACCTTTCAAATTTCATCAAAATCCGTCTTGTAGGCGTCAAGTTATGAATTTTCCATCATTTTTCACCTTAATTCCATAATTACACTTTAATCTCCATAAATTAAATCATGGTAATTAACAAGATTATTCATGACACCTTGTCACCATTAAATCCTCATTAAGCCCGGCGCCCCACAGCTGGAAAAAAATCCAGTAATATATATAACCTATACACGTCCATATGAGAGAGATTTTGAGAAATTTCCAAGTGCTGGAAATTCTTCCCCAAGCAACAGCAGCTCACGTCCCTAACTTGGCCAGCAAGGAGGAAGGAAAATAGAAGAAAAATAAGGGATAAAGAAAGGAAAAGGGGGAATTGTCAATTAATCAAGTAAGTTTATGCTAATCTTGATTTTATGCTTCAAATCTGGAAATTATATGATGTTATAAACTAAAATATAGACGGAATAGTAAATGGATGAATTTTAGTATGAAAAGTTTTGGAAAGAATCATGGTGGATTTATTAAGGAACGACCCAATTTTCAGCTTAAAAGGATAAGTAATTTGTAAATTAAAAATCCGAGAAGATTAGCCCAATCAGGGTAAAACGGGTGACAGGATCATCTGTAGAAAATGATTTTTAATAATTTTTTTACAAATATTTTTCGGCTGAAAATTTTACGGGATATATAAGAAATATTTAGGATCACACGAAAAAATTAAAAATTAGGTTTTTATGGGTATAAATATACCCCATAAATAACGTCATTTAGGCTGTCTGAAAATGGATTCTGCTGTCCAGCAAGGTAAAAATGCCAAAATAAATATAGATACTTAATTTTTTGTGCTTTAAATATTTATTTTGGTTAAATAATGTCGTCATTAAGGTATTTTAGAAATTTAAAATCAAAAATACTTGATTTGATATTAATTCAAGATTTTTAGATTTCAGTACGCCTGATTTCAACATATGTGGTTAGTTTGAGAAAAAAATCAAAAAGAAATATGAAACCTATGTAGAAATGATCCAAATTGATATATGTGTTAAATACTTAAATATGGATTAAGAAAAGTGGGATTATATCCTGAAATTTCGGATTTATAAATCTGCTTAGGGTTATGTGTCAAGAGACACGTTAAATGGGTGAAAAATGGGTTCCAAAATTGCTGTTTTGGAAACCTATGATTAGTGGATTTAAATTCCATGAAAATACCTAAGTACAATGTTAATTAAGGATAATTATCATTCTGAAATGTGGATTAAATTTCTGACTTGGGAAATTTTATGAAATGCCTCATATAGTGTTGTTAAATGGCTATATGTGAAAGGATAGACATGCTTGAGTTGTAAACGACCTAAGCAAATTGGTTTTGTGCAAAAATGCATAAAAATATGATAAATTTTGTGAATATATTGCTGTTGAGAATTGCATGATGTTAATCTCAAATTTTGGGATTAATTAATGAGACTTAAGGCAATAACGGGTGCTTAAAATGAGCAACGATGTGTGAATTTTGGAAAAGGAGTGAAAAATGGCTTAAGGAAAGTAATGAGCCATTAAATAATTATTATTGGATGATTATTATGTGATTGAATGATTACCCTACTTATGGGACTGAATGTGATGCGTAGTAGCCCATATAATGCACAAGCATGTGCTATACGGGCATAACGACTTGAGAAGTCGAAGGAATTATGTATGTTAATGAAAATGGGTTGGAAAACTGAGTTGAATGCAAGCAAAGGAAATATATGAATGTTATATCATTCTTATATGTATAGGCAAAGGCAAAAGGATAAGCGAAACGAAAAACTAAGCAAGCGAGGTAAGCAAGCAGCTTTCTAAATGATTTTGGTTTTCATTACAAGGTATTTAAGGATGACCATTCCTTGTTTATATGCGTATTGAAATGCTTATTTCTATTGAAATAAATGATTGCTTATTGTTTCGCAATTATGCTTGAAATGTGATGAAGTATGAATTTGAAACCATGTTTCATTGAAATAGTGTTTAAAGAGGGATGATGCAAAGAATTCTCTACATGAGAATGACAAGTTCCATGTGTAAGAGGGTATATAATGCCGGGGTGACTAAAAGTCATGCATGGAATGAAAATCAAGTAGGCTAGTCGAGGTAGTAAGTGGACAAGGAGTCCCCCTTGACGTTGCCAAGTCGGAAAGGACCGGTGAGGTAGGCTGGTCGAGGTAGTAAGTGGACAAGGAGTCCCCCTTGATGTTGTCAAGTCGGTAGGTCCGGCGCTAAGGATGGAAATGATCATGTCATGAAAGAGGGTTCCCCGCGCTAGCGTACCATCACATGAAGGATAACGTCATCAATGGAAATGATGAATTTGCATATCCAATGTTTATGAAATGTTTACGAATGATTTACATGAATGGTTTTTCATGAATGGTTTTCATGAAATTTTTATGCAAGTTTTATGAAAAAGTTTCTGCTCCGCAAGTAGTTGATCACTTGCTAAGTGTCTCTACTGAATGGAGGGAAATATTTTTAAAGAATGTTGTTTTCAAAATGAATTGCATGAAAATCCTAAGCTTGCTTATTGAGTTGAATTTCAACTCACGTTTTATTTTCCAAACCCATAGACAGGGGAAAGGAAGGAGGCAAAGAACACAGGTGGAGATTCAAGGATGAACGAATTCCATGAGTACCTGTATATGAACTTATGAATGTTAACAATTAAATTGTTATTCAATGTTGTAGAAGGATTATGTTATGTTTTATGCCTATGGATTGGCGAAATTTTTTTATTGGTAAATGCTAAGGCATGAAATATCATGATATGGTTAAGTATGAAGATTATGAGATGACATATGTAACTCTCAAATGATATAATGGCCTAAAATGGCATTTGATGGAAACATAATGTATAAATGATATAAAATCCTAAGGAGTTAGGATTAAGTGGATAAATATCCGTTAAAACCTGCTGTGTGACAGAGCAACAATCCTGATCACGTTTACCAGTCGAACGATCTTGAGGTAAGGTTGTGACGCTCGGGCTGGGGCGCCACAATCTCACTCCTCACCTCGTGCTACTCTCCTTCTCTAGCTCCTGGACTTCACTCCGAGCTAAAGCCACATTCTAAGATGTCTTAGGACATTTCTAGGAGGTGTTCAGGGAGAGAGTTTGCGTACAGAGTCCGAATTACGCAACATAGTGCGTAGCAGGGCTTTGCATGATTTGAACCATGTCGTACCTAGTTCCACACAGTTCAAAGCATCCGGCCTTCTGGATTGTGCAAATTGTTGCACGGTTTAGCTGAGTTGCTTTCTGCTTCCTTCCCTTTTACTTGAAACCTCCTTGTATGCATTGGAGCTTGTTTTAGACACTATTTTGCTCCAATATTGAGTCATGAATTTGCATTTTAGCCCATCCTTCAATAGTACTTGCCAATTTGGTCATAATTTATATTGAAATTGCGCATTCTTCCTTACATTTCACAAATTGCATCAAATAATGAGTGTTCTTATAAAACAAAGCTTAATCAAAGAATATTTAAATTAAATCATCTTAATTAACCAAATTTTCATCTAATTATGATCCAAAATGAATGTTGAAAATGAGTTAACGTTGTCTACATAGACCATGTGGCAATTTACTACTTGCTTGCTAAGAATGATGCCAAATTGAGGTAGATACACTAGATCTTGCTACTGCATGACTTCGACCTCAAAATCTGTGATAAAAAGCTGCAGAATGTGGTAGCCAATCATCTTTCTAGACTACCACCTATTGAGGAGATAGATCTAACCAAAGATAAGCGAATCGATGAAATTTTCTTGATGAATTTCTACTTCCACTGAAGGAAGCACTAGTGACCTTATATATAGATATTGTTAATTACTTAGTTTGTAAAGTAATTTGGCTCGATTTCAGCTTCCAATAGAAGAAAAGGTTCATGGAAGATGTGAAATACTACATATGTGAGGATCCATACCTTTACAAAAGATGCGGTGATGGTTTGATTCACGGATGCATACCAAACAAGGCAGTACAAAACATACTGCATTACTATCATTCATCACCCAATGGTGGACATATGGGACCCTCCAAATTTGTAACAAACGTCTTGAATCAGGTTTTTTTTTTGCCCACTTTATTCAAAGATACTCAAACTTTTACTCTAACTTGTGAAAGGTGCTAAAGGATGGAAAACATCTCAAGGTGGAATGAAATGTCACTCATAAACATTATCGAAGTCGAACTATTTGATGTATAGGGAATAGACTTCATGGGACCTTCTCATCTTCATTCAACAACCAATACATACTCTTGGCGGTAGACTACGTGACCAAGTAGGTGGAGGAGATCGCTGCTCCAATGAATAATACATGCATGGTCATCAAATTAATTAAACAAAACATCTTTACATGATTCGGCACACCATGGGCAATTACCAATGACAAAGGCAGTCACTTCCATAATAAGCAATTTGAGCAACTACTATAGAAATATAGGGTCACACACACAAAATCACCACCCCGTACCACCCACAAATGAGTGCTAAGATGAAATTTCAAACAACGAGATCAAACATTCTCAAAAAAATAGTGTCCCATTGACATTGAGATTAGTCGGGACAACTCAATGACGCTATTTAGGCATATCGCACTATATTCAAAACTTTGATTGGGATGACACCTTTTCAACCTTGCAAAAATTCTATCATTTACCTATTGAACTTGAGCATAAAGCATACTAGGTGATTAAATTTCTGAAATTTGACTTGAAATCTATAGGAGAAAGGCGTTTGCTTCAACTTAATGAACTCAATGAGATCCAATTCAATGCCTATGAGAACTTGATGCTTTACAAAGAGAGAACCAAATTCTTGCATGACAAACACATCCGACAGAAAGGTAGTTGTTTCGGCCTCAAAATTTCGTAAGAAAATTTCTAGTATTGGGTTTGGTGCCATTTTGATGTGGTCATTTTTAGAGAATAAATACTCAATTTGTTCCCATAATAAAAATTTTTAAAGCATTTAATTCTTTAGCCAAGTCCGAAAAGTATATTACAGAAATATTTTGCATCGTGTTTCACACTCTGATTTTACATCTCTAACTAGAAAATCCTTTATTAAGAAAGCTGAATACAATAGTCTATAAAAATAATTATTTCATTGAAATGATGATGAAATGTGAGAAGATCTTTCTACAACTTTATAAATGCATGAAAAATTGTTTCTAACAAAAATACAAAGATAAGTGAGTACACTTCGCCCTGTTTTGTGACTCGAAAATTGGTAGCACATGACACCATGCATCATGACTGAAAAAAATAAATGTAGATCACTTCACCACGCGTCGTGACCTAACAGAGTGAGTACACTATGCCATGCACAGCAACTTGAAAAAGGAGGGAGTGCATGATGCCACACACCATGACTCAAATGTGAGCTTACGCTTATCTCGTCGACCAGTGATGACCCGGTTTGGGACTAATGAGGGGCCTGTCATCTACACTAGCAACCCTACACAGCAAGCTAAGTGCGCTCTCATATTTTAGATTCACATAGCAGACCAGCGTCTCCCGCATTCAACTTAATAAGCTAGTGTGTCCCGCATTCAGTCTCTAGATTTACATAGCAAACCAGCATGTTCCGCATAAAGCCTCTAGATTGAAAATTGGGTGGTTTTACCAAAAATTGGATTTAACCGAATTTTGAAAATATGTTTAGGTCAACTTGGATTAACTAAAGAAGTTTGGACCCAATTGGAAGTTTGGGCCTAACTGGGCTTGAATCAACCAATTTGGACCCAAGTGGGCTTATTGGAGGGTTTTGATCCAAATGGGCTTATTACGAAGGCTTTTGAAGGTTTTGGGGCTTCATTGGGCTTGCTGAAGAGTTTCAAGCTCAAGTGGGCCTACTGAAGGGTTTTAGGCCCAAGTGGGCCTACCGAAGGATTTTTGGCCTAATTGGGCCTACTAAATGGTTTGGGCCCAAATAAGTTCAGGGGGTAAAACTAGGCCCAAGTAGGGGTGCAACTCGGGTCAGTTTGGTTCGGGTAGTGATTTACCCTACCCGTACCTTATTTGTAAAAAGCCTACCCTACCCTACCCATTTATCAGTTTGGTTCCTAATATACCCTACCCTACCCTACCCATTACCCATATGGTTAGTTCCAGTTACGGTTCCAAATCGGTTCCTTTAATACTCAAATACAATATTTTTTAAAATTTTTTATGTTATTTTAGATAATATAAAATAATACTCATTTATGTTTTAAAATCGTAAGGACATATATTATTATTTATATTATTATATAAAAATATGAAGTATAGATCATCATGATCCAATCATTAAAACTATTAATATATTATAATCATAAGTCACAAGCGAATTTATAAAAGTCTTTCGGAAGTCAATGACGTATATATAAATTCATTTAAATTTATACTTCACAAGGTAAAAAATTCATTTAAATTCGAATTTGTTAAAATATGTGTGCACATAAGATGTCAAAGACAAAGCATAATACATACTATATTATATATATAGTTATACACCTAATTAATTACCCATATGAGTACCTATGCGGCTCAGTTCTAGGTATCCAACGTATCTACCCTACCCATACCCTATTTGAGGGGGCGGGTAATAATTTGTATCCTATTCATACCCATGGGTAATATTTTCTACCATATCTTACCAAATTAGGGTCGAGTCGGTGGGTACCCATGGGTACCCTACTCAAGTTACACCCCTAGGCCCAAGTGAGGTTATGAGTTGAAATTACCCTCGAGGCTTTCGAGCATGAACTATATAGCATTTACACATATACAAATCGTAATGAATCTATAAATTCCCAATCCTGAGTAAAGAAAAGAGTTTTCATAGTTTCTCAATACAAAACAACTTCCCCCTCTTTTTGAATTTGCATATCCATAGGTCTCTACCAATTAGCGGTCCCGCGGATTACGCATATTCCCCAAGTGAGGGCAAAGTGCTAGCAATAGGTTCATCACAAAAACCTCCTGCTATAGAAAAAATGAGATCTATGTAGATCCATCACGATTTGATTGCTCAGACCATGAAAACTAGGTGGAGTTTGACGATTCCATTCTAGCATCACAGCAAGTTGGTGTTGGTCCCGAGTTGATGGCTAAACCCAAGAGGGGAGGGGTGAATTGGGTTCTTTAAAATTTCTTTGGTAAACTTGAAAATCTTAACCCCTTGAAAAAGTTAATCCCCTTTTTAAGCGAATGGAGAGCAAATAAGATAAAGCAGTAAAAATAAGTAGAACACAAGATTTATAGTGGTTCGGGCAAACCTTCCCTACTCCACTCTTCCAAGCTCACACTCCGTTGTGACTTGGGTTCCACTGTATTCCAAGAATACACTTAGAGTCACCGCTCTCTTCTAGATTCAAAGCTCTAGGGGGCATACACAACTAGAGCCACTTGCTCTCTTCTAGATTCAAAGCTCTAGGGGGCATATACAATCACTTGCACAAGTAGGTGATGAGTCTCACTCCAATCACACCCTACTTTGCATACACTTGATCTTAGCTACCCAAGCTAAATCAAGATTTATACAACCAAATAAAGAAATGAATAAAAACTACACTTTACAGATTTGTGTAGGCAGTTTTGAGCTCGAGGAAGAAATAAAAAATAGCTTGAATGATGATTGTTGAAGCAACTTGCAGTTTGAAGCTCTTTCTTCCCTTGAAACACTCAAATATGGAGAAAAGGTATTTGAAAGTCTTTCTTGCACTTCTTTTCTTTCTTTGATCTTTTGAGTAGTGTCTCTTGTCTGTTCTCACGTTCATTTGAATGTCCTTTTATAGATTGAGGAAAATATGAACGTTGTAGAAGTGGTTGGCGTGCAATAAATGAACTCCAACGTTCAAAAATTTGACCGTTATTCTCCAAGTCGAAGATGAAGTCGACTTGGCCTGCGACTTGGCTTCCAAGTCGTACATGGAGTCGACTTGGCCTGCGACTTGGGTTCTTCAGAAACTCAAGTCTGAGACTTGGGTCGACTTGGCTTTCAGACTTTAACTCAAGTCGATCCTGAAGTCGGCTTGGGTTGCGACTTGGCTTGGTCTATTGCAGAAACGCCTTGATCTTCTTGAAATGTCTTGAATCTTGCAAACCATTTGAAAGCTTTGAGTCCTTGCACAATATATGTATGTTCCTTGCTTTGCTTTGGACTCACTTGGTCTTCATGACTTGGATTTTACTTCATTTGGAAGCTAGCTTGAAGATTTGCTTTGAGCTTGATAGACTTGATTTGAATGTAGAACATGATTCTTAACTTTGAAATTGACTCATTTGTATTTCATCTTGATTCCTTGGACTTGAGTGATAAATCCTCTTGAATATCTTGAAAACTGCATCTTTGAAAGTTTGAACATCTCAAGTCGTGGATGGAGTCGACCTGGCCTGCGACTTCACCCAAGTCGCACCTGAAGTCGACTTCGTTTGCGACTTCGTTATGTTCGTTTCCACTTTTCAGCTCTGGATACTCCAAGTCGATGCTGGAGTCGACTTCGTCTGCGACTTGGCTTCCCAAGTCGCAAGTGGAGTCGACTTGACCCGCGACTTCACCTGTTGCCTTTTGAGATTCATTCTCAAGTCGATATTTGAGTCGACTTTGGGATCGACTTCACCCAAGTCGAAGTCCAAGTCGACTTGGAGATCGACTTGACCTCTTTGCTTTCCTTAAACATTTAGCAAACATATTAGTACCTTTTATATACTCAAAATTAGTTCTTGTTAATCATCAAAACTCAAGATTTGGTCAATTTTATTGTTTTAAACATTGTTTCCAACAGTTGGCACAATGGCTTTATTTGGACACCGATGTGTGGGTTGAGTAAAAACAAAAAATGATTTTTTTAATAAGAGGAAAATACTTAACCCTATGTATCCATTCGACCCACCACCTAGGAAGTATTTACTTGGAGAAAAGTAATTCTAGAAAATGATTTTTTAATTTTAAAAATAGGAAAAAAATATTTAACCCTGTATATCAATTCAATCTACTACCTAGGGAGTATCTACTTGAGTAAAAGTAATTCTAGAAAATGATTCTTCTTTTTTTATTTTGAAAATAAGAGAAAAAATACTTAACCTCGTATATCAATTCAACCCACCACCTGGGGAGTATCTACTTGGGAAAAAGTAGCTTTAAAAGAAAATGATTTTTTTTCTAAAAATGAAATAAAATAAGACTTTCTACCTTTGAAACTCAAGTTGGGAAGATGAAAATGATTTTTTTTGGGTTTGAAGGAAGCTTAAGAGAGAGGAAAGCTAAAGTTTTTTGAAGAGGAAGGAGAGCTCGACCTTGAGTTGGGAGTTGTGTATTAATGAGAAGCCCGAAGGTCCTATTCATAGGACCCGGCTGGTCTAAAGTACACAGTTCCGCGAGCATATGAGCCGCGGAACTGTTGTTGCGCAGGCATGCAAAGGGGAGATAGTAAGCATTTGTTTCGCGCGTAATTTCAAATTTAAGCTAGTTTGCCTGACTTGGCTTACAAGCAACATTCATGTAAAACTGGATTTGCTCGCAGAACTGCCATTCTGCAGCAAATGTTTACGGGTTTGAGGATTTGGGTCGCTGCAACTGGTTTCTTTACATGCGTAGCCTTTTTATTGGCCCGTTCCTTTGAGCTTTTCATGTGGTCTTCACCATCATTTTGTTAACTAATGCAAATGGTCAAGATAGCAAGCACATTGCTGCCTTTGCTTTCGATTTTTTTTTGTCTTGTTGCCATCGGTAGTTGGCTGTAGGAATTGGTTGTCTTTGTTAACGTGCCCGGGAGCATGCTAATCCGCCTCTTGTTTTTTCGAGGATCAGGGCCGTGGATCGAGCGGGACTCGGGCAATGTGAGTTGGATATCGGTGGGGGTGACTGCGTATCCTTGGTCTCTCGGCATCTCCAGAACTGTGCGGCAGGCCAAGAAGTAGCAGTGGCTCTCTAATGCTCCCATCGTCAACGAAACTGCAGATGCAGCTTTGTGCATCTATTCTTTGCCGCTTGCCCGCTCCGCAAGTTTCCTAGCTAGGTAGCTTCGGACACTGCTTGGCAAAATCTTCTTCCATTTTTTTTGTTGCACCTCTCATCTCCTTCAATGGCTGGATTTGTTCATGAACGAACACCTCTCGCCTCCAAGGCTTTTAATTTCAGCTTGCTATCCTGGTTCTTAAGGTCATCGACATGCCATCTGGTTTTCCTATTTTCTCTTTTTCCATTTTTTTTAACAACGAGAAATGTAGTAAAGTTTCCTTAGCATGTGTAGATTTCTCCAATAGGAATGTTTATCCAGACCCATCGACGGCAGTTTAGCTGCTATTCCTTCTTCTTTTCTTCTTTCATCTTCTTTATTTCCTATTTCCATTTTCTCGTTTCAGCAATGACGGAGAGGTTTCTAATGGGAAAGGGACTTGAGAGTTTTGGAAGCTAGCCGGCAGCGAGCGAGATCAACAGGATCTATAAGGAGGTTCAAGATCTCGAGCTAGAGAGGCAAGGGAAGGTCGTTTATCGATAAGCGATGGATTTTGAGTTGACCCCTTTTTCTCTCGGATTTTATTTTCTTTGCATGTTGTTTCTGCAATTTTTTTTGTTCTTCGTCTCCCCTGTCTTGCTTTCTGAAGCCCGCCAGTGGTCTTCTTCTGCCCAATGGATCGAGTCTCTTCCTCCATCCTTTCCCGCAGCCTTTGATGCTAGGTTTTCTTCTACCTCAAACAAACAGAGTTTCTTCCTCTTAGCAGCTAGCATTTTCTTCTTTTGGATTTCCTTTTTCAATTGCATGCCTTGCTTTCTCTTCGTCTGTGATGCCAAGAACAATGGAGATCCATACATGTAAACTAGGCATTTAATTTTGATTTATTATATTATTCAATTGAATGATAGGGATTAAGGCCATTGATTTAGAAAGGTGATTAATTTAATCATCATAGCTCAATGTGGGTTAATGTGTACAAAGAGACCCAGTGAGGTTTAGGAAATGAGGATGTATCATGATTAATTATTTTATATATTATGATTTAATTAATGATAATTATGATGATAATTATGGATTGATACGATTATGTTAAAAAATTTCATAATTTGACGCAAGGCGGAATGATGTAAAATTTGAAGGGTAAGCACATGATGATGTGCTCTACCTTATGAATGGAATGAATTATGAAAATTATGATTTAATTTGGGTGATAATTATTTAATTTTATCCAAATTCAAGAAACAACTTCAAATGACCATAACTTATACTAGAAATATCATTTTGAGATTAAATTTTTCATGAATGGTTGAAATGACATGACTTATCATATGGATAAGTTTGATTAAGCTAATTATCATAAAAAATGCTTAATCAAAAAATGACAAAATCAGTTGACTTTGTCTTAAAAAAGGAGGCATATCATTAATGGAAAGTGAAATGGGTTAATGCTTGGAAATGAGGTGGAATTTTGAGGCATATTTGTTAATTCAAAAATTTAGAAAATGTGGGTAAAAATTCCAGCAAGATCCTTAGTGATTAATGGCCGGATTTTAGGTAGTTGGTGTGGGCACAAAATGCCAAAATAGGGGGCAAAATAGGGGATGTGCTCAAGGGGCAGTTTTGGGCAGATTTTTTCCTTTTAAAATTTTTGTACAAAAAAAAATTATGGAGATAATTATGCCAGCAGAAATGGGATAAACATGGAATTATTTAAATCCCAAATGAGGTGGAAATTTAAAAGAAAAAAGGGCAAATATATATAAAGGAGAGACAGGTCAGATCGACGTGCTCAAAGTAGACAACTTGTTGTGTGAAAAAAAAATTCTAACTTCAGCAAGGTTGAGCGTCCCCAAGCATGGAAAAAGAGAGGGAAAAGGGAAGAAAAAAAGAGGAAAAATAAGGGAAGAAAGAAGAGCAAACCAGGCTTCATAAGTGGGAGCAAAAACAACACAAGTTCAAGTAGGTATCCATTGCTAATTTCAAAATTTTCTAGCTCGATTCATGGGTCATAAATTGATTTATTTATGAACTCTAAATGATGATTTAAAAAGCCTTTAATGAGGTTGCTAAATGCTAAATGAATTAGAGGATTCAATTCAAGCTTTCAAGCATGCTAGGTATGATTTTAGGGTTGATTATTCTAAGTATACCATGCTGGAATTTTGATAAATTCCTAATTAAAGTTGCTGTTTTGAGTATATGATAAGTGTGGATTATGTTAAATGTTCTCATGTTTAATATATGTTGAACGAAGCATGTTTGATGGACCTTAGAAGGGTGAAACATGGACTTGACAATTTGATGAAAATTCTACTCATTTGAGGTGGAATTGATGCATAACCTAAACAGCATAATAAACAGATGATTATGAGGGTAAAATACCCTACTTATAAGGAGGTATGGACGTCCAACATGGGCTGAAAATAATAGCCAAAAATCGGTTTATGGGACACAGATTAATATGGACGTCCAACATGAAAGTGTGATGGAAAAGTTACTGTTTTGAACCATGTACTTAAAGAATTTTAATTTCATGAACATACTCTAAATTATGTGCAAAATAAGTGTTTAAATTAAGCCAAAATGGAAGGCGAGGTACTGTTTTATATAAATTTGAATAACACATAATATATGTGTAACTAAGAGAGTGTACATGAAGGGCATAGAAGACAATAATGGGAAATGACCAAATATGACTTGCTAAAATGCAAAAATAGAAGAAAATATGGTAAAATGTGGAAAGAATGGGCTATTTTGAGAAAAATTAAAAAATCTCAAAAATTTGGGATTAATATATATAGCCCTAACTCATAAATAAGTGTCTAAAATGAGCACCAATATGAGAAATATAAAGAGCGGATGTTAAATGATAAATGAGAAGTAATGAACTTCCTTATGTTGAGTTAAATGAAAGGTTATAATAAGCTTAAAAATTGACCCTAAACAAGGGTATTAAAAATGGAAAGAATGGTTGCTAAGGAAGCATACGTTATACCGATGTGTGAATTGGCCCAACTTGAAAGACAAGTGGGTTAAGTAAATTAATGGAAATCACGTGGGTTGGAAAATTATATGATGTGCAAGTATATGGGATTATGTTTATGAATGCAATGTCATTCTTATGTGTTTAGTCAAAGGCAAAGTCGCTAAGATAGGCTAAAGGCTGGTGGCGCCCTCCTTGAGATGGGAACAAGATGATGAGATGGTCGCCTAGCTAGCGTACCATCATATGATGTTCATTTTTTATGATAATAATGCATTACATTATTCATGATATACCCATGATGGGTATGATGTTGCATTTTTCATAATATACCCACGAGTTGCTATGATGTTGGTTTTAAAGATATTTATTTACACGAAAACTTGCCTGAAAAATGAATTGTTTGAAAACTATGTAGCTTGCTTATTGAGTTTATACTCACAATTTATTTTCCAAATCCTAAGACAGGTGCAAGGATGGTTACCAAGGGAGGAGCACAGGTTTAAATGAAGGATTAAAATTCATGTACTCCTATGAATGCAATTATATGATGAGAAATGTATTATGAGTTGAATGTTTGCAACTTGATGCAATTTATGAAATTATATACTATTGGTGTGTGATATGGATTGATGTATATTGAATTGTTGAAAAAAATATTGATGGATGGTGAGTGTACACCTTAACATGACATGAATCCCATAGAATTTTATGTTATATGATGGAACCTGATGTATAGGAAATTACTATTGAATGTATATAATAGGGCTTGATGATAGCCAAGATGGCAGATTGGTGTAAAAATGTTTGAGTGCCATGACATAAACTTCTATGGAGCGGTTATTAAATGTGTATGCATGTTAAAATCCTGTTGTGCGATAAGGCAGTAATCGTGATCACGTTTACCAATCAATAAATGGTCCCAGAATAAGGCTCATGTTGTGTCGCTCGGTTTGGGGCGCCACATCATCTGTGCATGCTTGCTGCCTTATTCTCTTCAGCATTTTGGCTGCCTCTTTATCTTTTTCTTTCTCCTTTTTTATTGCCAAGTCTTTTCTGTTTCACAGATCACCCAACTTGCTGCCTGGATTGAGCCTTGGTGAGCAATTTGGTCATGACAAACTATTTCAGGTGGTCGATGACTGCTCATGTGCGGACCAACTCTGGACAACATGGCCTTGTTTATTCTTTGAATTTTTAAATTGTTACTGGAACTCATGGTTCATGAGGCGTCTTTTCTCCTTTGATTTTATTTTTGGATGCAAATGCTGGTTGCGGGGTCCAACTCGTAGTAGTGAACAACTGAAACCAAAACGTATGGTCGGGCACCCTCTATAGGGAACGCCGACAACCCGCGAGGCGATGACGTCCATCTCTGCTCCGGCGAAGAGGTGGTCTTGAACGTACTTATTGGATGGTCTGGCTAGATGTGGCGTTAGTTCGGAGATCTTGATTTTTGATGGGATTATTTATGCATAATCTGGTTGTTCGACCTCCACCTCTTTCTTCTTTTGCCAAAGCTATTGCTGTCATTTATCTCATCCATCTTCTTATTTTGCATACACTCAGGCTGCCTCGTGGCAAATTAGAAAGCATGGTAGATTGATCAAAGGATCTTTTTAATATTGTAACTTTGGCTAATTCTCTCCTTTTTTTAGCAATCTGTGGTCATTGATATAATTACATGATTTTAATAAAAATCATATGATTTATATGTTTCAAAATCTATTGCTATGTAATTAAAGTGAGGTCTGCCTTTCCCCCAATCAAATGTCCCCTTTCAAAACCGTGCTGAGCTTGGGAAGCATGTTTTTGAAACCTCGATCAGGGTCCACTAGCTTCAATGGTTTGAGATGTACCTTGTTTTCCCATACATCTCGATGTACGATTTGATGCATTTAATGTTTTGAACAGCCTTCTTCCTCTTTCAAGCATCTAGGGTAAGCCTTTTTCAATAATTTTGAACTTTTGCTTCATTTTTCTTAACATTTATGGGAGAGGTGAGAGAAGGCATGTGACATTAAATGCTTGCTATGTGTGTTTTGAATACACGACTGCTAGCCTTTGTATTGTTTTAGAGTCTCCTAGGTCCGCGTGAAGGAGAATCTTCTATACCCAACCACAGTCGATGGTTTGATAGTGATGGCGTGCTATTGCAGGAAAGTGAGTATTTGGCCGAGCCTATTTATGCTTTGAGTGGTTTTCTCTTTTAACACTCTGCTTTTATAGTTCTGCATGGAGACACTATGGTTAGCCTTTTTTTTTTTTTCTTTCTTTGCAGTTCCACGTGAATCCTCTGTAATGGCTAAAATCTTCGATCGGTTGGCTTACAAATACGCCGCTTAGGCTTTTACCTTTTTTTATTTACTTTCTTCCCCATTTTTCAGCTTTTCATTATATTCCCTGAGAAGGTGAGTGTACTATGCTCAACATGGATTCATCAAATGCCACCTGGGGCCTTGATGGCTTGGCTTTCTACTCTTGCCGTCAGTCATGATTTTGGAGATTTCTAAGCTCCTTTTTGCTATTTAGTCATGGATGACCATAAATTCTTGACTAAATATAGAAAAGTTCTTTGAAACTCCTGCATCATGGTTAGGGGGGCTCAAAACTGTAATATATATATTTTATCCTCTCCTCTTTTTTTCGCAATCTGATACTCCCTACTTTCATTGTGCAAATGATGGCATCAAAGTCACGAGAGGCTAAGTCTGATCTTTCTTCTTCTGAATTTCCTGCTCTTTCACCCAAAAAGAGATTAGCAATGAGAAGGCGGCGTTCTTCCCTTAAGAAGTCGAAAGATATCATGACTCCTTTTTTCGAAGTAGTTTCAATCGCGGTGCCTCTGATGTTACCTTCCCTTGTAAAGAAACATAAGACTACTAATAAATATGTTCGCGAAGAGTCTATAAGGCAAAAAATCTACATCAGAAAAGAAAGAAGTCGTGGAGAAGAATTTTTTCAAAGATAGAATTGCATCAAGAAGAGACAGAGCGCTCTGAAGAAGAAAAATCCTTAAAGCTGCAAAAAACATGATCTCTTCTTTAGTCGCTCTTGTGGAAGCTGTGCTCCTTACTTTGGGTGGTACCCCACCTTGGCTAGCCGTGAACACTTCAGATGTTCACAGGGGTCTTCTCACTTCAGCCCCACGCATTGTCATCTTATGGAAGACATTACTAGCAGTTCCACTCGAATTTTTGTGATTCCAAGGAAAATTTTTACGGAGCGCTCTTTCAAATGGAAATATGAAAGAGTTAGTCGCCGATGACCAAATTTTTCGGAAAGGGTGTTGCTACAACTGACCCCCATGACCTTTTCAAGTTGTTTTCTTCTTTCGACCAGGGCATTGGGTAATCCCCATAATTTTATTGTGAAGATGCCTCGCTGGTTGCCAAAGGAACTGGAGGACTATTCCTTTAAATGCAAGGAGGATGCGAATGTCTACCATGGTTGTTTGGGCAATATCCTAGGCTTTGACCAATGGGGGAAGCATTTGGTCTCTCATCATGCGATCTTAGCCACTAGCGAGGGCTTTTGGAAAAACAACAATATCATCAACGCTTTCGTTAGCTTTTGGTCATCGACGACTAACTCTTTCATATTTCCATTTGGCGAAATGAGCATCCCTTGTGGAACCTAAAGGGGATATGTGGTCTTCTAGTATGCGGAGTACCTTTTGATGAGTGCACTCCTCCGAACTCTGTCTTTAGTAAGAACTAGATAGCTGTAAAAGGTCGTGGATCTTCTTGATGAGCTATACCGGACGACTAAAAAGGAAAAATTCACAGCTAGGGAATGAGTGACATTATTTTTGAGAATTCCCGATTAGCAGGTATCCAATGATGATTGGTCCTCCAACATTGCTGAGTTTCATGCTAGGGCGCAAGGCGGTCTATGGTTTCCTCTCGAGCGTCTACAACAAGTATCACCAGAGGTCGAGCTTGCCCTTTTTCTATGGCTTTGGGCTTTGTAGTCATTTGTCCTTCCTCTTCAGCCTACGGTCTTGTGAAGTGGTTGTGCCTTTACGTTGCCTGTGAAATAACTCAAGGCAAGTGCTTCGCCTTGGCACCACGAGTACCCTATGACATTTATAAGGGCCTGAATCAAATTGAATACAATAAGAAGGGCTCGAGTCATGTCATTTCATATTTTCCAGCTCATTTTATCCTTGGTTGGCTTGGGTTCTATTTCCTGTAGATTTATGAAGTCGAGGAAGTCACCCAGTTTCCTTCTCAAGGTTTGATACTAAAGAAATTTGACAGACACAACTTAGCTAGTTATAGCTCTGAGGATATGACCAAGCTTCTCATCCAAATTGGTTATTTTGAAGAGAGGTTCTTTCATATGGTTGCCCCCTGCGAGTGGTCAACAGAATTTTCTTTTGAGGAATTGACTATTGATGAGAAGGACTTTGCATTGTCGCTCCAACCGAGTCTTCTGGCTTGTAGGGATGGTCCTCGTTTTGAGGTCGAATCGTATTATCCTCATCAGTTTGCCCATCGGTTTGGCTTCGATCATGACGTTCCTGTGTATCTCCGTCGTATTCCAAGGTATCAAAGAGAATTTGGGATCAGACCTCTTCATTGGCTTGTAATATGTTCATGTTTTGAGGGAGTTAAGTTTTCTTGCGAGTATAAAAATTTCCTTCATTTGACCGTTGGGTTCGGGCAACCCAAGATTACGTGCATTGGTATGACATTTGAGCGGTGAAGGTTGTCGAGCAAGTTACGCCTAAATCTCTCTTTTGGACTTTTAAGGCCCTTGACTTGTCCACCAGCTGGGGTGAATTGGGCTTGGCGATGCCTTTTGAGATTAGAACTTCAAGGAACTTAGCATGGAGGAAACCAAAGTCCACTGTGTTCAACACATTGATTCCTTCAAGGCTTACCCTGGGATCGTCGGGTGTAGCTTTCATTACATTGATTGGGTTACGGAAGGAAAAGAATATATCCGTCGCGATACCGAGCCTACTAAGAAGACTCTCTGGGAGTTAGTTGCTTAAAAGGCAGCTTCTCAAAAGGACCAAAAGCCCATGGAGACTTGGAGTATGTCTCTTCCTTCTTGTCTTAGTTTTCTTTTCTTTTTGAATATTTTTACCCTTATCTACCCCCTTTTCTTTAGAATACAACGTTAAGCTTCCAGAAGTTGTATATCCACCAAAGCCGATCAGTCTCTTTTGGTTTCCTAATCTGCCCACCAACTCAAAGGCCATAGAGTCATTAATGACGCATGACACTTGTAGCAAGAAGCAAAAAATTCGTAGAATGAGGGATTTATCTTCAATTGCTGGACTTTTTAATCCTTCTTAGGAGAGATTCCTATGAGCAAGGAGAAGTTATGAAAATTTCTAAAGATAATGTATTGGGAGATTCTAATAAAAGGTCATATCCCATTGAAATTCTCCAGCAGCCTGAGTCATCCGAGGAAGGGGAGATTGTAACAGAGCCGAATGTTGTTATAAATTCTTCCAGTGACCATGAAGTGAGCAAAGAAATGCATGCCGAGGTGCAGAACAATTCTCCTGCACTGCCAACTTCCAGCGACCATGCTTTAAGTGACCTCTTAGGTTTCCACATAGATCTAAATATGGATCAAGTAGACTGACCCATGAGTTCTTATGGTAGCGGTCCCATATTCTCTGAGAACCCCTTTATGAGTGATTATCTGGGGGCACAAACTCCAGAGGCATGCCAATCTTCACCTTTTGTAGCTCAAGATACCCCTACAAAGGCAACCTCCTATTCAGACGATAAAAACACAGGTTTGCTGCATCACCTTTGTTAATTGTGGCTATATATATTTTATTACTTCAATCACTTGTTCTTACAGGATTTGATTCAAGAGAAGGAATTGATGTGAAGGTTCCTCATACTCATCTAGAGGGCGAGGGTGTGAACTTGGAGGGTAAATTCTTCATTCTTTTTCTTTAACCTTTTCCCTTTTCCTTTCTTGTTGCACATCTCATACTTCATTCACCTTTGACAGCCACCTTAGTTATTGAAATTTCCGATGATGATGCTCATGGTGGAGAGGCCCCAACACCAACTGATAAGTCGGCGGAGACATTGTCTATTTCTCCCATGTCGCCAGGTATTATCTATGCATACATTTTTTATATTTGACAAATTCATTGCCTTAGTCTTTTTAACTTTCTCAGCTTTAAGATCCGGTTGACCAGATGGTCTTCATTTCAGCTCAACTGGTCCCAGTACTGGTGCGAGTTCGAGCGAGACTCGCCAACTCCTTGATGTCAAAGATCATTTTTTGAATCCATTATATCATTTCATTTCAACTTTAAGAATAACAGGGGCTAAGCGGTTAGAGCAACTGGACCTCAAGTGTCTAAGGTGTTCAGTGATACAATTCAAGGGATGCATTGCTTCTTCTTTGAGCACTATGGATTCCCCTGAAGATGTTTTTGAAGCATTAGATATTTGTGAAGACTTTTCTATAATTTTGGACAAGCTTCAAATTGGGGTCTCTAGTTTTGGTGACGTCATACTCTCACTAAAGAAGTTACGTACTCATTAGCATGAGCTCGAGGCTGCTACATGACCTTTGACCTCCAAAGAGGATTTAGCATTAGCGGAGGCTGATGTTACTGAATGTAGAAATTGCCTTGCCCAGCTTAAGGAACATAACCTCCAGGTTGCCAAGGAGGTGAAAGGCAAAAAGATGATTGCTGATGAAATTCACACATCTATAGCGACAAAGCAAGCTGAGGCCCATCGTATTGTCACCTCTATCTTTGTGGATGGAAGTAGATTGAATTCATTGATTTCAATCTCTAATGAGCTCCAAGCCGAAATTGATCTTCACAAAGTGAGAATTGCTTTAGAGAGATGAGACATCTCTATTATAGAGGCTAAGATAGAAGAGCTATAGGCATAGACAGTTCCTCCTGTTGATGTAATGAATTCTCTTTTAATACTGAAAGAGTCGCTTCCTTCTACAGAGGAGACTATAGACTCTTTTATAAGATTTTGATGCACGACTGCTTTGTAACTTTTATGGATAATATCTTTTTAAGTAATTTCCATTTATTATTTCTTTGACTTGATTCTTGCAATTAATAATTTCATATGTGTCATTGCCATAGACCGTTGTTAATAATGTAGGGCCCTTCCCATTTAGGCTCGAATTTACTAGTAAGTTTGCCTCCAATCATGAGCTCTATGCACAGCTTTAGCATCAAATCACCTCTTTAAAATAAGCGATGTCTCACAACTTTGTTGTATGCTTCATCCGAGCTTGATAATGTTCGACCGTTGTCATGCTTGGACTCGCTTTTCATCTAGCACTTTGAGCTCATCAAAACGAAGCTTAGCTTGTTGTTCAGTAGTCAACCTAGAATGGATAGCAATCCTTAAGGATACTAACTGGATTTCTATTGATAAAACTGCTTGCCAAAAAGCAGTGAATATGGCGTTGCTCCTGTCGTAGTTCGATATGTGGTTATGTGGCCCATGGTTCTTCGGACAACCTCTTGTGCCAATCTCTTTTGTTCTTTACTGTCATTCTTTTGAGGATTCGAATGATATTTTTGTTAAATACTTCTGGTTGGCCATTCCCTTATGTATAATATGGCGACAAGAACACTTGCTTGATTCCAAACTTTCGGCATAACTGGTTTACTTTATCATTTTTGAATGGTGTGTCATTATTTGAGGTGATTTGATCGGTAGATGATCTTGCGTTTGATGAATTCAACCACCTCTTGCGCTCGAACTCTTTTGTAAGTTTTAGTTTTTGCCCACTTGGAAAAATAATCTGTGGCAGCCAAAATATATAAGTGTCCCTTAGATGATGATGGTTTGATTAGACCAATAATATCAAAACCCCACCAAGAGAAAGGCCATGAGATGGGTGCTGTGATGAGCTGCGTATATGTCAATCAAAATGCTCGCTTTTAACGCAAGTATACGTGTCGAATCAAGTAATAAAGAGTGAGTAGATATCATTCCCACGAAGAATTGTCTAACTGAAATTATTAATTAGTTTAACTGCTTTCAGTGGGTAGAAAATTCTAGGTTTTGAATTTAAAACTAAAACTAACAAACATAATAAGAAATCAGAATAGAGTCCACGGAATCGCTGGAATACTAAAAACGGGTTTATCAATCGGGGATGGCAGATGGATAGCTCGGAATCCTTGAATCTAAACTATATTCCATTGGTTCTTTTTTATTGAATTGTACATGGATTTACTAGTCAAAGTTCAATAATCTTTATATAAATCTTCCAACGTATATAAAGCTAATTACACCCTATTCAATTGCTATATTCCCATGCCATTAAATAAAGTAGAATTGATAAGTTCATAATTTGTTTATTGACTACACAGGGTCTAATGTATATTTCTATCCATTAAACAACTCTCCTTAACAAAGAGGAAACCTAGGCCCTACACATGGATCTAGCAGAGATTTTCCTTTTTTAAGGTTTAATCAATCAATTAAATTGTCTTACAAGGTAGTTAATCTTGTAAAAAGCATTAAACCAAATGTGCAAGGGTAAATCACACACAATCATATAGAAAAATCAAATATTCATTCCTAATCTCAAAGAACCAATACAATATAATTAGATATCAATTCATCTTAACTATCAATCTAAAGGAAGTTTAGTTCAAAGACATGATCATAAAATCCTTTACATCCATTGTAAAAGTATCTAGAGAATCAGAGAAAGAAAAATAGGAAGATAAAGAGAAAACTAGTTTTCCGGCGGTTTCCACCAACGAGGTTGAATCTTCTCTTCAATCCGTGTTTCGATCAAGTTTTCATCCTTCTCTGGCTATCTATTCCGTCTCTGGGCTCTCTTCTTTTTTCCGTACAAACCCTAGGTTTCTATTTATAAAGTGGATTTGTGTAGCACACATACGAAAATACAGGCGTACTGATGTGTAGTGCCGCTTAAGCGCCCTGGCTGGCACCTAGGCGCCAACTCTCTATGTGCTGGGTAACTTAGAAATCTATCTGGATGCCCTAGGAATTCATGCCTTGGCGCCTAGGCACCAACTCCCTGGATGCTTTGTGACTTGGGACCTCTCCTGGAACACCTGTGTGATCATGCCATGGCGCCTAGGCAGCAACTCCTTGGAAGCTATTGTGACTGGATGTGCTGGAGTTCTGGCAAGGGTGTGTAGGGTGGCGCCTGGGCGCCGCTGGTCGGTGCCTAGGTGCCATCCATATGCCTCGTGACTTGGTTCTGATCTGCATCCGCTTCACCCAGCATTGCTTATAATTTGCCCGTCCTTCCTGCAAAAATTACATAAACTAAATAAATCGACTAAAAATGCCTAATTTTTACAAAAAATGCATAAAAACTAAATAATGCTCCTAAAATGCAAATCGAGTGAAAATTAAGTTAAATGGATGCAAACCTAGCCTAATCTCTTGGACTAACGCGCAAATATAGTCTGAAATGGGCCATGATAGCTCGCATTTTTACGAGTTATCACACCCCCAAACTTAAATGTTGCTAGTCCTTGAGCAACACATGCAAACACAATGAATAAAATGAATAGATGAATGAATGAATGAATGAACCCGTCAACTCAACCTGCTTCTTATTATGCTTCGATCAATCCATTTATCTGCTCAACAAGGTCAAGAATAGTCTAAACTTGAAAAATCATTCATCACACAAGACAGGGCATGCACTTTCATTCTCCAACCAAGTTACATGTGGGTAACAAAATTTCCTAGTACATGGTCATCATTCAACATGCCAACCTTCCACTTGATCAGAAAACTGGTTAGAAATCAATGAAAGTAGGCAAACCAAGATTTAGGCTGAACTAACTGGTCAAGGGAAAATGGTAATCATTCACTGGATTCAATTTGTGCCCAACTGCACATTCTTTCCCCCCCAAACTTATTGCAAAATTCTCCTCACCATATTTCAGGATATCCGGAGATCTGTGTTTTTTTTTGGCTCCCCTCACCATATTTCAGGGTATCTGGGGAGAATTTTGCTTTTAAAGCGTTATTACTGTGATTTTCCTTTGCTTTTTTTTTACGCGAACCTTGCCATTTGTTTATGTCAAGTCCCGGTTACTCAGCTTAGGTCAATCACCCTCTTTTTATTGTTCTGATGCCTTGTTAGGGGTACTGAACATGCCTGTGTAATTTTTGTGAAATATTACCATTTTGAACTCATTGATTCCCTTAAAGTACTTGGTCAGCATTTATTTAATTAAATTCTCATCACCTCAGTCTGGAAGATCGACATATAATTGAATTAAAACAATATACTATGAATTCCTTTTAATTCTTTCACATGTCATTTGCAACTTGCTTTTATACTTGGTCCTTAATCTAAATTGCCCATTTTTCATTAATTCAGTTTTTAGTCAACATTATTCACAACCTTGCACATTTTAAATAAGATGGATTGAACAAAGATAACTTTCATTAGCTGGAATTGACATAATATGCAATGTAAACAAAACATGAGAAACTAACCTATGGATGAGAATTATACACCCCCCAAACTTGAGAGATGCATTGTCCTCAATGCATGATGACCTAAAATGACCTAATAAAGAAAATGTAAAGTAAAATAAAATAAAAATAAAAAAAATAGAAGGGACCAGGACTCCCTCAAGAATCAGACTCGATGGCGTCCTCGTCCTCATTGTCGCTGCGCTAGGGCTGGGATGGCTGCCCAAAGCAGGCTTGGAACTCCGGGGGCGTCGATGGGAAAGGCGAGAGTGTCGAGGTGTCGATCTGGCGGTCCTCCGCAATCCAGCGTAGGTAGGCCTCCATCGCTCTGTCATGTTGACGCATATACCTGGCTTGGGCCACTACCAAGTTCTTCAGGTTGGTCAGTCGCTCGCCTGTAGATAGCGGCTGCGAGGAGGGTCCCGCTAGTGGAGCTGCTCTGGGGCGCGTCGTGGCGGTGTGGACTCGTGGTTGGGTGCGGTAAGAGAGGTCATCTATGATCGCCTGGCAGTTCATGACCTTCTTCGTCGGCTCCCATCTGACTCTGGCCCGCTTGCAGAGCCTGGTAATAAGTGATGGGAAGTAGTAGCTGCCCTGGGGCGCTGTCGCACAGGCACAAATTTGGTGGTAAATCAGCCAGCCCACGTCAATCGACATGTCGTTGTATATGGCGTGAAGCAAGAGTGCCCTGTCCATCATCACCTCGCTGATGTGAGTCGATGACATCATTCGGGCTGAGATGAAATAAAATATCATCCTCCCATGGTAAAACATATCACTGCGCTTGAACGAGGTGAGCTGCCCGCCCGTCGACTTCCATACCGGTGGCCTCTCGCAGAAATAGCTAGTAATGGAATCAGCGTCTCTGTCCTCTCCCTCTAGGAAGGCCTCATACATATCCGGAGCTCGAAAGAACACAACCCGTAGTAGGAGTTGATCGCTTTAGCATGAAATGGAACGATCTTTCCTCTGACCTTAATCCGCCCCTGCTCATGCTCCACCGCATTCGCATAAAACTCTTTGACTACCGGTGTGATAGCAAGCTAAGGCTGCACCAAGAACTTTTGTCATCCCTAGGCATTCAGGTTGGCAAGAGTAGCGTCCGCGAATGCGTCGATCTTGATTCCCCTCTTCGGAATCAGGTGCCGCTTCTGAAGTGAGTTCGTGTACTGCTTGAACGCCTGAGCGGACACGAACCTGTTGGTATCAAATTCCGCCGGCTCCTGAATTTTCTTTCTGTTGGCAGTTGACGAGGAAGCCATGTCTCCAACAAATAGTCTCAAACAATCGTCGCAAGTAAAAATCCAACACAAACCACACAGGCCAACCTCCACAAAACCAATCACACAATCCAACCTCCAATCCGCCAACCAATCCACAAAAATCAACCAATCCAATCCAATCCTCCACCCAAACAATCACCAAGCAACTTTAAATCAATGAAAATGTCTTAAAGATGAAGAATTTTTACCCCCGGAAGCTTTCCACTTGAAATTTGGCACTACCGCTGTTTCTGCACTAGTGCCAGGGCGCGAGATGGTGGCGCCTAGGCACCGATCTGCTGACAGTGCTTTCCGACGCTGGTCGTAAAAAGAGATGAAGGTTAGGCTTGAAATGGAGCCCAAATGAAGGGGAAAATGATGGGAAACCAGGCGTAGGGGTGGGGCTTAGGATTTGGTGATGGAAAAAATGGATTTTTGGGTGGATTTGAATGGATCTAAGAAGAGGGAAAAAATGAGAATGAAATGGAAAATGGAATGGATGGAATGGGAAGGTGATTGCTTGATGAAATGAGGTTTGATTTGGGTTGAAATGGCTTGGAATCAAGGGGAGATTGATCGGCAATGAGAAAAGGGGGAAAAAATGGCGTCGGGGCGTGGGGTTAGGGTTTAGAGCCCTAACCCGCGCCTTATAAAACTGTCCGGGTCGCGCTGTCCATGACCCAGCGCTGGGGCACCAACATGCGGCGCCGGGGTGCCAGTTCATGATCCGTGTTCTTCGGGATCTTCATCACAACGCCTGGGCACCCCCATGCAGCGCCTAGGCGCTGATGTTCTTTAGCAAATTTTTTTTTTGAACTTTTTTTTTTCTTCTCCCAGCTACTTACAAGCATGATCTTTATGAAATCGAGCTCCGAATCATTTTCCTAAAAATAAAAACAAAAAAAAAACATAAATCAAAATGAAAATGAGTAATGGGTTACCTCCCATTCAACGCTAAGTTTAACGTCCTCAAGCGGACATTCCATAATGATTAGCCAATTCCTGCTCTGTCGAACTTCCTTCCATGCAACGTATGCACTAGAAGTTCAGATCTCTTCCTAGCCTCCTCAAATGGATCAGTTCGCCTCTTTCTTTGAATTTCATTGAGACTATAGAAGAGTTGTTCCTCAGGGTCTTGAATTAATGATGGCTTCAAGGAGCTGATTTCCAAGGCTATGCATTGATCACTTAAGTATTGCTGCACCTGAATTTCAGGAAGACGAATTAGAGGCATGTTGATTTGATAATTTTCAACTTTCTCCAATATATCAACTGTTGGTCCCGAGTTAATGGCAAAACCCAAGAGCGGAGGGGTGAATTGGGTATTTAAAAATTTATAACTTAAACAGAAACTTTACCCCGGATTAATCTATTCCCCTTTATGAAGAAATGAAATGGAAAGCAATATAATGTAGAGAGCAGAAATATAAATCAAGCACACAAGATTTTTATAGTGGTTCGGGCAACCTCCCTACTCCACTCTTCCAAGCTGACACTCCTTGTGACTTGGGTTCCACTATTGTATTCCTCAAATACAATTAGAGTCACTGCTCTCTTCTAGATTCCAGCTCTAGGGGGCTTCAACAAATCTCAGCACAAGTAGGTGATGAGTTCCACTCCAATCACACACTACATTGCTTACACTTGATCTTAGTTCCTCAAACTAAATCAAGTTTAATACAAACAAATGAAATAACAAAGGAATCTACACGTTACAGTTGTGTAGAAGCAGTTTGGCGCAGAGAAGAACTCGTAGAATTGGCTTTGAAGATTCAAAAATTGAGCTCTAGCAGTTTGAAGCAAAGTTCTTCTTCTTTGGATTGGCTTGATCTCTTTAATGCTCTTGAAGATGGGAGTTATGCACACTTAATGATTTTCAGCTGCTTCCCTCGTCCACAATGAATGCCTTTTATAATTGTGGAGGGAATCCGAACGTTTGAAGGTAGGTGGCGCGCATTTAATGCGCCAACGTTCGAATATTTTCTGACCGTTGCGACCCAAGTCGCAGGTGGAGTCGACTTCGGGTGCGACTTCGCCCAAGTCGCAGATGGAGTCGACTTCGGGTGCGACTTCGCCTGTCCGTAGCAACTTCAAGTTCCTTGCTGGGTCGACTTGGTCATCGACTTGACCCAAGTCGCAGGTGGAGTCGACTTCGGGTGCGACTTCACCTCGGCAGATATCTTGATGAACTTGAAATCTTTGGGATGCTTTTGTTTTGCTTAGATTTCTTCATGCCTTGTTGTTCTTCCCTGATTTTGTTCTCTTTGAATCATTAGGTCTTCACTTTAGCTTGCTTTCATTAGCTCCATGTTTTGCAAGCCTTGAATCCATGAGTCTTGAATCATGTAATCTTGAAACAAGTTCTTAGTTGAGTTTATGCATCTTGCTTGGACTTGGATTAGTCTTCATATGTTTCGGTTTGAGCATCTAGGTTGGCTTGATCTTCATCTTCATACAAGTTTTTCTTGAAATCAGTTAATCCCAACTTGTCTTCTGAAATTTCTCTTCTGCCCGATCGAAGTCGATGCCAGAGTCGACTTGGTCTGCGACTTCACCTCAAGTCGCAAGTGGAGTCGACTTGGGGTGCGACTTCGGCACTTCGGGGTCTGGACTTCAACTCTGGAAGGTTTTGTCATGTTGAAGTCGATACTAGAGTCGACTTGGTCTGCGACTTCGACCCAAGTCGCATGCGAATTCGACTTCGTTTGCGACTTCGGCAGTTCAGCTCTCCATTTTCAACTCTGGAAGGATTTGGCGTATTGAAGTTGATGTTGGAGTCGACTTGGGGATCGACTTGGCCTTAAGTCGATGCCTGAGTCGTCTTGGGAATCGACTTATCCTTCCATGATCTATTTTCTTCAAATGTATGTCCCTTAAACACTTCCACAAACATGTTAGTAGCCAAGACTTACTCAAATTGATTTGTTAATCATTAAAACATAGATTTAGCTTATTTTCCACATATTTCCAACATCAACCTCTATTTCTTCATCGATTTTCTCTTCTGCTTCCTAGCTTTTCATTGGCTCGACCAATTGTTCAAGAATGAATTGAGGTATAGGTTGCTCTATCACATCAATTGATGTATCTTCATTAATGCTCGGAGTGACTTTGCAACCCTGTTCCAACTCGTCTTCTTCTAAAGTTTCTTCAATATGACTGGATGACGGTTTTTGATGCTTACCTTGGATTGCAGTAGCCAATTGCTCCACCCGCTTCTGCATGTTCTCATTAAATTACATCTGATGTTGCATAAATTGCATGAACATGTCTTCCAAAGATGTGTTGCTTTCGGGTGGTGATGGCTCTTCAATTTGATATGCTTGAAATCCCGTCATCATCATATTTTCTGATTGCGGGTCTCCATAGTTGTCCTGTGCATCATTAGAATGATCAAGATAGCCCATAGATGCTGAGTAATAGACGCATTGAATTGACAAATGTCCTTCGCCTCTACACAAGTCGCAGTAAGTTGAATAAAAATTATCCATAGCTTGCATTTGATTGTTAACACTTGCAAATTGAGTTGGAGGTGCCCATATATTGTCATACTCATGGAAACCTATTGTACTTAGTGTTGAAAATTCTGCATTTGGCCAATGGTAAGCATTTGAAGCCATTGAAAATTGCAATAAACAGACCCCTGAAATAAAATTTTATCAAACGAAAAGAAGAAAATGTAAAATGAAATATAATTACAGAATTGTACAGGAAAGAAATAAAACTAATCAGTAATTAGTTAGACCAATTCCCCAGCAACGAACCAAAAACTTGACGAGCTACGTATATGTCAATCAAAATGCTTGCTTTTAACGCAAGTATACGTGCCGAATCAAGTAATAAAGAGTGAGTAGAGTATCGTTCCCACGAGGAATTGTCTAACCGGAATTATTAATTAGTTTAACTGCTTTCGATGGGTAGAAAATTCTGGGTTTTGAATTTAAAAGTAAAACTAACAAACGCAATAAGAAATCAGAATATAGTCCACGGAATCGCTGGAATACTAGAAACGGGTTTATCGATCGGGGATGACAGATGGATAGCTCGGAATCCTTGAATCTAAACTATATTGCATTGGTTCTTTTTCATCGAATTATGCATGGATTTACTAGTCCAAGTTCAATAATCTTTATATAAGTCTTCCAACGTATATAAAGCTAATTACACCTTATTCAATTGTTATGTTCCCATGCCATTAAATAAGGTAGAATTGATAAGTTCATAACCTGTTTATTGACTACACATGGTCTAACAGTATATTCCTATCCATTAAACACTTTCCTTAATAAAGAGGAAACTTATGCCCTACACATGAATCTAACAGAGATTTTTCTTTTTCAAGGTTTAATCAGGCAATTAAATCATCTTACAAGGTAGCTAATCTTGTAAAAACTATTAAACCACATGTGCAAGGGTTAATCACACATAATCATATAGAAAAATCAAATATTCATTCCTGAATATCAAAAAATGAATACAATATAATTAGATATCAATTCGTCCTAACTATCCATCTAAAGAAAGTTTAGTTCAAAGACATGATCATAAAATCCTTTACATCCATTATAAAAGTATCTAAAGAATCAGAGAAAGAAAAATAGAAAGATAAAGAGAAAATTGGTTTTTCGGCGGTTTCCACCAACGGAGTTTAATCTTCTCTTCAATCCGTATTTCGATCGAGTTTTCGTCCGTCTCCGGGCTCTCTTCTTTTTCGCTCACAAACCCTAGGTTTCTATTTATAAAGTGGATTTGCGCAGCACACATACAGAAATCCGCGCATACGGATGTGTAGTGGCGCCTAGGTGCCAATTCTCTGTGTGCTAGGTAACTTAGAAACCCTAGGTAACTTAGAAACCTGTCTGGATGCCCTAGAAATTCATGCCTTGGAGCCTAGGCGCCAACTCCCTGGATGCTTCGTGGCTTGGAACCTCTCCTGGAACACCTGTGTGATCATGCCATGGTGCCTAGGCACCAACTCCCTGGAAGTTATTGTGACTGGATGTGCTGCAGTTCTGGCAAGGGTGTGTAGGGTGGCGCCTGGGCGCCATCCATATGCCTCGTGACTTGGTTCTGATCTACATCCGCTTCGCCCGCATTGCTTGTAATTCGTCCGTCCTTCCTGCAAAAATTACATAAACTAAATAAATGGACTAAAAATGCCTAATTTATACAAAAAATGCATAAAAACTAAATAATGCTCATAAAATGCAAAGCGAGTGAAAATTAAGCTAAATGAATGCAAACCTAGCCTAATCTCTTGGACTAACGCGCAAATATAGTCTGAAATGGGCCATGATAACTCGCATTTTTGCTGGTAACTTCTTTGAGGCATGAATATGATAAATATCCCATGTATTTGACAAGCTTCACAAGATTTTGCAAAAATTAGTTGAGTCTTGGACCATTATGGGCTAATAATAACCCAATGTCCTAATCCTATGATAGAGGCATCGTCCTGATTAGTGACCGCCACATTCGCTTGAATGTGTCTCTTGAAGAACCTGGTAAATCTCATTTCCATTGATGCAGCAAAGCTAAAGCCCATTGAAAGCGATCTGATATAACTCATTTTGAAACATGATATATCGTAAAACAGTCTTTCTAAGTGACTTTCTTGCATTAGGATCCTCCAGTAATACACCATATTTGAGGTAGTCGATCATGGGCACCAGTCATCATTGCTTGCGGGCGCTTCGGATATACTTCGTCTGATTTGGTTTACTTGAAGATCCTCGTCATCCTCAAGTCTTTGTACTCGAACTGTCACGTCATCGAGTTCATTGAAAGCAAGAATACTGGCTAGCTTTGATAGTATGTCGGCAACTATATTTTCTAATCGAGGAACATGCTCTACAAAAATTATTTTGAATTTTGCCAGTAGAGCTTGAGCCTGATCATAACATTTTCGTAAATTTTGTTGATGTACTTCGTATTGATCATTTATTATTTAATAACTAACTCTGAATTCCTAAATATTTGTACAAACAAGATGTCCAATTGCAAGAGAAGTTCTACACTGATGAGAAAAGCCTCGTACTCAGCTTCATTGTTTTTCGTGCTTTTTCCAAGGAAGTATGAGTGTGGAATAGGTCCTTGTCAGGGGAACCAATGACAATTCCAACACCGGCTCTGAATGGCTTTGAAACGCCATCAAAATCCATTTGCCACATCGGATCATCATTTGCATAGAAAACTTCCTCATCAAGTAGACTTTCTAAGATAGGAAATTCTTCTTTGAGTGGATGGACATCTAGGAAGTCTGCTAATACTTGACATTTCACCGCTTTTCAAGGTACATACCGAATGTCAAATTCAGCTAGCAATAATGACCATTTTGCCAGGCATCCGGAAAGCATGACTCTAAAGATCAAAAATTTGAGGGGGTCAGCTTTTGAGATTAAAATAATCTTATGCACGAGGAAGTAATGTCTTAGCTTTTGCGCTACAAAGAGCAATGCTAGACAAATCTTCTCGATTGAAGAATAATTGCACTCGACTTGCAATAATTGGCGACTGAGATAATATGCAGCTTGTTCTTTACCTTGGGCATTCTCTTGTGCAAGTAATGCTCCCAGTGATTATGGACTGACAGCAATGTAAAGAATAAGCAGTTTCCCTGTGATTGGGGTAGTCAATATAGGGGGTTTTAGCAACAATTCTTTGATAGCTTCGAAAACTCGTTGACATTTTGCGTTCCATTAGAATGTTACATCTTTTTTCATTAACTTGTGAAATAGCTAACAACGACCAGACAAGTTAGATGAAGCGCCAAATATAAGATAATTGGCCTTGCAGACTCCTGAGTTCATTGAGGCTGTGTGGAGGTGGCATATTTTGAATTGCTTCTGTCTTGAGTGTATTGATTTCAATTCCTCTTTGGCGAATTATAAACCCAAGGAATTTTCTAGATGACACTCCAAACGCACATTTGAGAGGGATCATTTTGAGATCATATTTTCTTAGACGCAGGAATACCGACCTTTAATCTTATTTGTGCCTTTTGTGACCCTCAGATCTTACAACCAGGTCATCAACATAACATTCGATATGTTTATGTAACATGTCATGAAATATATTTTGCATAGCCCTTTGATAAGTTACGCCAACATTTTTAAGTCCAAAAGGCATAACTTTGTAGCAAAAGACACCCATCGACATTCAAAATGCGGCCGCAGCTTCATCTGCTGGAGCCATCTTGATTTGTTTATATCTAGAATATCCATCCATAAATGAGAATGTATCATACAAGGTTGTGTTGTCGATCAGTAAATCAGTGAAAGAGAGAGAAAATTCATCCTCTGGGCATACTTCATTTAGATCTTGAAAATCTACATAGACACGGACTTGCCCATTCTTCTTTTTGATATGAACAATGCTAGAAATCCACCTTGGGAATTTGATTTCTTGATTGAATTCAACATTAATGAGCTTTCAACTTCTTTGATGATTTGCTCTTCAAGTTCCGATCGGAACCTTCTCGGTGCCTGCTTGACTAGCTTTTTATCTCGTGCAATATGTAAATGGTGCATTACAACTGCAGGATTGAGCCCTGACATTTCAGAATACCCCCAAGCAAAGACATCCTTGAATTCACTCAAAAGCTGTCTTAGTGCCGCATTTTCTTCTTCGGCTAAGTTCTTGGTGATAAAAATAGGCCTTGGGTTTTCTTAGTCTCAAGATCGAATTCTTTAAGTACATGATGGAAGGATGTCATCCATTTTCTATTGCTGGCGGAGCATCAGAGCATCCTTTTGTTCCATTAATGCTTCTTCATTGTCGCTAGAATTTTTGCTTATAGAGATGCAATATGTGGCAGCGATGTCACCATCATCTCTCCGTGTACCCGAGGTCAAACTTCCTGTTACCTTTTTAGTAACCTGAGGGTCTTTCAGATAATGGGATTGTGACGTCATTGTCGAGGCTTGAGATGCGGTTCATCGGAGTAGAATCACATCAAATCCATGATCTTCTTGCTTTCTTTGTAATGGCGATAGAAATCTCATTTCTTGTGCTTAGCGGTTGCAAGCAGGATGATTTGTTTGGACTACCATAAACTTTGTCATATTGCTTCATAAAGTATTTTTAGAAAAAAATTCATCTTGAGGTCCCTGCACAATTGGAGTAAACATATTAAACCCAACAGACATTGCTAAGATCTCATCGAGCAATTTCCTAGATTTTTGGTTTTGTTGAGCGGCCTCAATGGCCATCATGTCGCTCTCATGGTGGGGCGACTTGACTTCCTCATTGGCCTGGCTCCCAAACCTCCAAAGAGCTTCTAGATCCACCTCAAACCTAGGGGGATTAGTTCGAGGCAGTTTAACAACCTTTTTTAGAACTTCTAGGTCCAAGTAGAACCATGAGCCTACAGCAGTGTTGCTATAGCTGGTAGGTAGTAGTATGGCTACCCTCTGTCATTGTTGCGGTAGTGGCTGCACTGGGTCGAGACTCATATTTTCAAAATTTGTCTAAAATTTAGTTTTTGGTTCTGTAATCTCTTGTCCACGATCGTAAACTCGACCACAACCTCAACATGCCATTTTTCATTTCTCGAGAAAATTTCTGTGTTTGCTAAGGCAGGGGGAGCATGGGATTGACTTTCCAACATTGTTGCCGCAATTGACTTTGCAGGAGTGTTGCCAGCAGATGCTAAGTTATAATACTTAACATAGGATTAAAATGCTTCTGCAGTAGTAAATGGGTTATGATCAACAAAAATTCTTTTTTTACTCCATCATTACAATATTTGAAGTACTGATGTACCGTTGAAGCAACAATCTTATTGTTATGGAGCCAGGGTCTTCCTAACAACAAGTAGTATGTGTTGAGATTATTGATCATGTGCTTATCGAATAGAATGATTAATTTGATTTTGATGATTAACAAATAATTGAAATATCATTAAAAAGGATCTAACACATTTGTCTAAGTGTTCTCAGATGTTTTGTCTCTAATTATGTGTATAAAAATGAAAAGGCGAAGAAATTTAAGTTTCAAGCGTTCAAAGTTCGTAAATTGCAAGTTCAGCAAGTGAAGTCTCAGCCCAAGTCGACTTCGCTTGCGACTTGGGTGAAGTCCCAGCCCAAGTCGACTTCGCCTGCGACTTCGGACAAAACAGCAAAGTGAAGTCGCATCCCAAGTCGACTTCGCCAAACCGAAGTCGACTTCACTCAGCCCAAGTCGACTTCACCTGCGACTTCAAAGCCAGAATTTTGGACAGAGAATTGACGGCGAGTTTTTACAAGAAGAAGTCGCACCCCAAGTCGACTTCACCCATCCGAAGTCGACTCCACTCATCCAAAGTCGACTCCACTTACGACTTCAACATGTAACGGTCGAAAATCCGAACGTTGGAGCTCTAGAAGCGCGTGAACCTCCACTCCAACGGCTAGAACCTTTTTTCCTCTATATATACCATTGAAGAATGAACGTGGAGAGTAGAGAGAAGGAGGAAAGAAAGAGGAAAACACATGTTGGGCTTTCATCTTCAAATATTCAAGTGTGTTGAAGTTATTTGAATAACTATTGAAGCTTCAAGTGCTACAACTTCTCAAGTGTGCTTCAAAGATTATCATCTCTACAAGACAAGGAGCTTCCGGAGCTTATCGAATACACGTTGTAAAGTGTAATCTCTCTTTTATTTATTTTGTTTGGTGTTGTTGCCTTGGATCGATATTGGAGACCGAATTCAAGAAGAAGCAAAACAGGGGGTTGGTTTGAGTTTGTCTCACTAACGGGTTTTGCTTGATTGGTTGGAGTTTGTCTCACCAATCGTTTGGACTTGGTTGGTTGGAGTTGGTCTCACCAACAAGTGATTATTGTACATGCCCCCTAGAGCTAGAATCTAGAAGAGAGCGGGTGCTCTAGATTGTATTGAAAATACAATAGTGGAACCCAAGACACAACGGGTGTGTGCTTGGAAGAGTGGAGTAGGGAAGGTTGCCCGAACCACTATATATCGTTGTCTCTTGTTTGGTTTGATTGTTTACATTTTTATATTCCATTTGCACCCTCTCATTCTATCTCATATCACGTTTCATCAAGGGGATTGAAATTATAAGGGGTTAAGTTTTAACTTACCAAAGAATTTTTCAAGAACCCAATTCACCCCTCCCCTCTTGGATTTTGCCATAAACTCGGGGCCAACAGTATGATGTTGGAGCGTTAATCACAAAGCACGAGATTTCAGTGCAGAAGTCTTTTATACTATGTTCTAACTCAATTAAGCCCATTGCCTTTTGAGTTCCTTGATTAAATCCGTGAATCACTACACTAGTATCTTTTAGTGTTGACGGAGAGATTCTGATCCCCTTGAGTGTTTGTTCGCAATCTCATCGCAAGTGCACGGGTCGTAGATTGTAGTATATAAATTATCGATCCATAGGAAATTCGGGACTATAAACTTTGCTTTTAAACTCTTTCGTGTCGAATATGGAGAGAATATAGCAAATAAAATCAAAAGATAGGAAGATAATATAGTAAAAAAATAGGAAAAAAATAGAAAATTGGGAAGAGAAAATTGAAAATTAGAATAAGTAGAGAAAACAAGAGTGCGAGTACCTAGGGTCTAGGATTTCACATGTGTCTTTTGCAATAGGTAGTGATATAATAATTTAATCTGGATATTGTTTGTTAAAGAAGAACAAACCATAATTTATCCTTACACCTTCTCTTGAAACCTACAAGGCGTACCCTAATTTTCTTAACCACCTATTCTCATGGGATTAAGTTAATTAAAATTCATTAAGTTCTGTGGTTTGTTCATGCAATTTCTCAAGGTCATCATGCCTATTCTCGTGGTCTTAGATTTTCAGGTTTAATATCTTGATTATCGTATATTAGGTTTCCACATATCGGTTCCATTACCTAATATATGGAATTATGTCAAAGTACGGGCTCATGTACAAAGCAAGCATTAAAATCACATGATATTAAATTAACAACAATGTTCACCATAAATAAATTAAAAATCCACATCACGCTACATTGTACATATGCTACATCCTAAACCCTCGATTTAGGGTTTAGCCAAGCATGTTTAAGTCCAAAATAAAATTAAAATCAAAATCCATCTTAAATAGGACAATTAAAATTAAAAAGGGAAAAGATAGGAAAGATTATTGGTTTGAAGCCCCTGATGTTGTGTCGGCCGCTCCACGCCACTCGCCAGTCCACCCCTTCCCCGTGCTCTCCACCTTGCTCTCTCTTTCTCTATAATTTTCTCTCTCAGAATTTCTCTTGCTGGAATCTCCTCCTAAAATCTGCTCTCTCCCCCTGCTCGTCAATTCTGTCCATTTTATAGAACTGGAAATTGCGTATCTCTCTTGTAATGGGTGGGACCCATCTCCATTTATGCAATCCAAATTGCGTTACATCAGATTGCGCAAACTAGTTAGAACTTGCACAGATTGGATGTGACTGCAACTTGGATTTTGGACGAGATGTTAATTTCTGATGGCCAGGATTTAAATGAATGGACGGTGGACTGCATTGATCAAATCTGGACGGCATGATTGAAGCTATAGACGGTCCAATTAATTGTTGTTGCTGAATTTTCTGGACAGCAAATCTTGGTCGGTGAAATTTCAGCTTGAGCGGCTGAGATTACTAAACCGCATGATGACGATCATGGGCTGGACAGCTTGGACGTTAATTGATTGCATTAAAATGGATGGACAACTGCTCATCTTGGACGGTCTGGATGGTGAGGATGAAAAAAATGCCTTAATCATGTCCATGAATTGGTTAAATTGAGTTTTGGCTTTGAAAATTCTTCAACCAGAATAAAATTTTTCATATATATGGGAAAAACTACCTTCTCATATGACAATTGTGTGTATTAGAAAAACCTTTGATAAATTAGAGAGGATTATTCTGATTTTGAAAGACAACAGAATTGGTTCCTAGGTATATCAGTTTCATCAAGTGATTCAGGACAAAAATCTGAGTATTTTCAACAAGTACATGTTCAAAAAAAATTTAACATCTCATTAAGGTTAAGCTCTTTTCCTAACTCAAAGATTTTGAAATTCTAAGTATGGTTTGCTTATAAGACATACAAGAGTTCGAAATGGGGTCTCAATCAATCTAATATCACAATTTATGCAAGAATTACCCAAAATTTTCAAAAAAAATTTGAATTTTTTTTTCAATGTCACAAAAAATTATAATTATGATAAAAATATAATCATCAGGGTAGTGAAAAAATATTTAGAGAAAATTAATGCAATGTATTCACCCCCACACTTGAAATTGACATTGTCCTCAATGAAAATCATGCCATCAAAATAAAGGGAGTAATTGTAAAAAAAATACGAGATGTTAACTTCCCTATTTTGGCGAGTTGAACCAAATTTTCATTCATGGTGCTTCCTTCCAAGTAAGCTCTGAAAAGTAACCAATAAAGCTCCAAATTAAAAAAAGTATCAAAATTCTAAAATAAAAGAAACTAAAAGAAAAAATAAAACTAAAACTTCCCTGAAAGAAAAAGGAAAATTTCGGGTTGCCTCCCGAGAAGCGCTTGGTTTAAATTCGTTAGCCTGACTTCAGTTTGATCATCTTATGTCAACCAACTCTAACTTTCTCATTTTCTTGATTCTTTTCTTGCCTCTAGATTTTCTCGCATTCGTCGTTCTTTGAATTGGCCTCCATATTTGCTTGAGAACTTTTCCTGCTAATGAACCGCAAAAATTAGTTTTAAAAGAACGACAAGAAGGAGAACGAATAGTTACCAGTTTGTCAACTTTTCTCTTTCGTTCAATAGATTTTTGTTGTTTTGATCTCCCGCTTTTAGATGTTGCCACAGATTTAGCAACTTGTTGATTCAAGTCTTCCGCAGCTTCTCCTTTACTTGTGTACGTCTGAGTTATGTTGCTTGTAGTTCCTTTGTCTATTGACTCATTGTCCACATCAACTCGTAAACAAGAGTTATCGAGAGAGGGGTTTTTCATGGTCGAGAAGAGGTTGAATTTCATTTTCTCATCTCCAACTGCTAGAGAAAGTTGACCATTCTTGACGTCTATGATGGCTCCAGCAGCGGCTAAGAAAGGTCGTCCAAGAATGATTTGAATTTGACGGTCCTCCTCCATGTCGAGGACTACAAAGTCGAGCGGGATGAACAACTTGCCAACTTTCAAGGGAACGTCTTCAAGAATGCCAACCGGGAATTTGATTGATCGATCGGCCAATTGGAGAGACATAGAAGTTGGTTTTGGATTGCCGATGTTCAGCTTTTTACAGATGGAGAAAGGGATCAGACTTACACTAGCTCCGAGGTCACATAACGCCTTGTTAATTTGAAAATTCCCAAGAGCACAAGGAATAGAAAAGCTCCCAGGATCTTTTAGCTTTTCAGGTAGCTTGTTCTGCAAGATGGCGCTGCACTCCTCAGTCAGTGCAATGGTTCCGTACTCCTCGAGCTTTCTTTTGTTGGACAGCATCTCCTTTAGGAATTTTACATAAGTTGGCATCTGAGAGATCATGTCGAGAAATGGCACACTGATTGATAGGTTCTCGAGTGTTGAAATAAATTTCTCGAACTGCATTGGAAGTTTTGTCTGTCGCTACCTTTGTGGGAAGGGAAGAGGAGGCTTGTAAGGAGGTGGTGGGACGTACGGCTTCTCCACAACTGGTTGGGGTTGTGGCTTCTTTTCTCGCTTCCTCGGCCTCCTTTTCAGTATCAATTTGATGTGGTTGAGATGGGTCGAGCTGCTTTCCACTCTGCTTTCCACTCTACCTGCACTTGTTCCCTAGGGTTTACTTCAGGTTGGCTAGGGAGTTTGCCCTAGTCTCTATGAGATGAGGTAGTGGCATGTTGGGCAATTTGATTTTCAAGCAAATGTGGGTTTTCATTTGGCTTATTTCTTCAAGTAGTTTATCATTCAAGGAGTCAGAGGATTGTGCTTGAGGTGGTGCAGGTAGCGCGGGCTGAGTTTGGTATGAGGGAGGGTTCAGTGGTCTTCTTAGGAAGCCAGATGACTTATTATTTTGAGCATAGTTTTGGGCATTTGACTGGTTTGCCCAAGAGAAGTTGGGGTGGTTCCTCCATCCAGGGTTGTAGGTGTTTAGTAAGAGTTATCATAAGTGCGAGTATCATACTAGTTGTTGAATGCATTGGCTTGTTCGCTTCTGGTGTCCTGGCTGGCAAAACTACACTCAAACGTGTAATGTGAAGCTCCATGGATCTCATATGAAATTTGTCGAGAAGAAGATGCATTTCAGTCCAAGGGTTCCTGTTTCTTTTGCTGCAAAAGTTGATCAAGTTTAGCATGAGGAGAATTTATAGACTCGATGTCATATACATTATCTCACCGATAAGGTCCTCGGACGTTGCCGTATTGAGAATCATAAAGAGCCAAGTCATCGAGGAGTTCGAGAGCCTCCTCGTCAGTGAGTCGCATGAATCGGCCACTAGCGGCTGAATTAACGGTGCTTCGGCTAGGTCGATCGAGTCCATTGAAAATTTTTTCAATAATATCACCCTGTGAGATGCCATGATGTGGACACTTGTGCTGCAAATCTTTCATTCTCTCTTACGCATTGTATTGAGTTTCGCTATCTTTTTGAATAAACTCGCGTGAGATATTTTGTACCCTAATTATGTTGCACAGCTGCAGGAACTTAGTGATGTGTACTATCGGGTTTTCAAAGGGTAGTCCTACAAATTGGTCCTATTGAACCATCCGAATAAGCCCGGGATTGAGTTCAAAGTTTCTTGCATCAATTCTGGTTCCACTATGCATGATCGAAATCCTCGAGGGTTTCGGCGGTTCCGATCACTAAGAGTTACCCTTCTTGGAGGAGCGTTGTTCTCAGCCTGGCCCTCCCCCTACTCTTGATGTGGTGGGTTTGGATTGTTGTATTTCGCCATGGTGTCTTGAGAAGATTGCTGCTTGTAGTCAGGAACTCTTCTCCTGAAAGAACGTTCAATCTCAGGGTCAGCAACAAAGAGTTTTTAAACTAGTTATTTTGCAAAGCTTCGAGTATGTGGGTGCATACAAAGATTAACTAACTAGTTCAAAAAAATAAAAACAAATAAGAACAAGAGTTGGAAAAGAAAGAAGGAAAATAAAATAATAAAATAAAATAAAAATAAAAATAAAAATAGATAGAGAAAAAAGATAGAAAAAATAAAAAGAATAGATAAAAAATAAAAAATAATAGAGAAAGAAAAGATTAAAGAAAGTATCTAAAGATAAAATTTAAAGTAACGTCGAATTCCCCGACAACAGCGCCAAAATACTTGTTCGCAATCTCACCGCAAGTGCACGGGTCGTAGATTGTAGTAAATAAATTATCGATCCACAGAGAATTCGGAATTATAAAGTTTGCTTTTAAACGCTTTCGTGTCGAATATGGAGAGAATATAGCAAATAAAATGGAAAAATGGGAAGAGAATATAGTAAAAAAAATGAAAAAGAAATAGAAAAATGGAAAGAGAAAATTGAAAATTAGAACGAGTAGAGAAAACGAGAGTGTGAGTACCTAGAGTCTAGGATTTCACATGCGTCTTTTGCAACGGGTAGCGGTATAATGATTTAATTTGGATATTGTTTGTTAAAGGAGAACAAATCCTAATTTATCCTTGCATCTTCTGTCGAAACCTACAAGGCGTAACCTAATTTTCTTAACCACCTATTCTCATGGGATTAAGTTAATTAAAATCCATTAAGTTTTGTGGTTTGTTCATGCAATTTCTCAAGGTCATCATGCCTATTCTCGTGGTCTTAGATTTTCAGGTTTAATATCTTGATTATCGTATATTAGGTTTCCACATATCGGTTCCATCACCTAATATATGGAATTATGTCAAAGTACGGGCCCATGTACAAAGCAAGCATTAAAATCACATGATATTAAATTAACAACAATGTCCACCATAAATAAATTAAAAATCCACATCACGCTACATTGTATGCATGCTACATCCTAAACCCTAGATTTAGGGTTTAGCCAAGCATGTTTAAGTCCAAAATAAAATTAAAATCAAAATCCATCTTAAACGGGACAATTAAAATTAAAAAGGGAAAAGATAGGAAAGATTATTGGTTTGAAGCCCCTGATGTTGTGTCGGCCGCTCCACGCCACTCGCCAGTCCGCCTCTTCCCCATACTCTCCACCTTGCTCTCTCTTTCTCTCTAATTTTCTCTCTCATAATTTCCCTCGCTGGAATCTCCTACTAAAATCTGCTCTCTCCCCCTGCTCGTCAATTCTGTCCATTTTATAGAGCTGGAAATTGTGTATCTCTCTTGTAATGGTGGGACCCATCTCCATTTACGCAATCCAAATTGCATTACATCATATTGCGCAAACCAGTTAGAACTTGTACAGATTGGACGTGACTGCAACTTGGATTTTGGACGAGATGTTAATTTCTGATGGCTAGGATTTAAATGAATGGACGGTGGACTGCATTGATCAAATCTGGATGGCATGATTGAAGCTTTGGACGGTCCAATTAATTGTAGTTGCTGAATTTTCTAGACAGCATGATCTTGGTCGGGGAAAATTTCAGCTTGAGCGGCTGAGATTTCTAAATAGCTTGATGACGATCATGGGCTGGACAACTTGGACGTTAATTGCTTGCATTAAAATGGATGGACAGCTGCTCATCTTGGACGGTCTGGATGGTGAGGATGAACGTTTGGACTTTGGATTAAATGGACGGTTGATATTTTCTGGATTTGCTGATCTTAAGCTGTCAGCTGTGGGGTCCATTGGAATTCTTTAGATCACAAATAAATGGCTAGGATGATAAATCTAGGTAGCCTAATTTTCTGGGTGGCACTTGGATGGTAATTTGAAGGGATGCATAATTTTGGACGGCTTGGATTAAAATGGGTGGTGGTTTGTTTCTGCTTACAAGAAACGTGATCTGGTGGGTCGCACATCAGTATTGGATGCCTGGATCAATTAAAAAATCTGTACAACTAGATAGCTCAAAATTCTGGATGGTGGATGGCTAATTGGATGTCCAAAATCAGATGGACGGCTGAGATTTTAGAATGGACGGTCAACTGAATTTCCTGGCCATTGATCTTCAGAGAAAAGATTAAATTGATGCTTGAAAAAAAATTGGACGGTTCCAATTTTCAGATGCTTGATTAATTTGGACAATCCATCTTGTGCGGTCCACTACTGTTAAATACAAACCTGCGTAAAAAATATTTAAATCATTAATTCATCAAAATCATTAGTGGGTTATCACTATAAAAGAAAATTATTTCAAGCCCATTTAATTTCATAGCAGCAATTAAAATGTAATTTCAAGCCAAAAGACTATAAAAATTATTTAAATTGCTTGAAATTAATGTTTAATACTCAAATGTTATAAAAACATGTTTCAAACCAAATTTCACATTAAACTCAATTAATTACCCATCAAATTAGTATAAAATGCCCACAAAATATATTATTAATTTCTAATTATTAAATACCCCCACATTTGAACTTTCTCTTGTCCTCAAGGAAATACAAATGAATTTAGGAACAAATTGTAAAATTTCAAAACTCTGAGCAAGAAGTGCAAATAAATGTTTTGCCTATCATTAAAATCTAGTGAGAGTATTGAACTAAAATTTTTAAAACATGATGCTCTTTGAAAATCTCAGTCAACAATCCCTTTTCACATGACTAATACTGTATACCTTGTCACCTACTTTGCTTTCAATCATTAAGAGTTCAAAAACTCTTGCAATAAACTCTCAATTATCAGACATCTTCCCCATTTATTTGGTTATTCAATACACACATTCGATAATTCAAATAATGGTAGTAATGTAGAAAATATCAGTCAAGTTACCTCATATACATCTCATCAAGTTTTTACATTTAAATTTCCTCTACCAACTCAATTAGCCAATTCATAGGATCATAAGGACTTAGTAGGACAACAGTTATGTTCGGCACAAGAAATAAAATTTCAAAAATTGAATCGTCTCCACGTGACTTAAGCTTCATTTTACAACAGGAAATAATGCTACCCCCACACTTAGTGCTTTCATTCTTTTTTTTTTCCAAGCATGTTCTTACCCTTAGTTTAGCAGTATTATTTTTTTTTACCAAGTCCGGCAATAATTTCCCTCACCATATTTCAGGGTATCTAGGAAGTTATTTTCGTAAAACGTTTGCACAATCAGGAGATCAAACCTTATTCCCGTTTCACTTTTCAGCTCAGAATTCAATTTCAAAGTTGATTCAACTAAGTAGGAATTGAGATTTAGAAAAAATTTAAGTCTAGGCTCAATAGGGGTAAACAACTATTATACTTTCAAAGTAGGCTTCTCATGAAAAAATGCCTTAATCATGTCCATGAATTGGTTAAATGGAGTTTTGGCTTTAAAAATTCTTCAACCAGAATAAAAATTTTCATATATATGGGAAAAACTACCTTCTCAAATGACAATTGTGTGTATTAGAAAAACCTTTGATAAATTAGAGAGGATTACTCTGATTTTGCAAGACAACAGAATTGGTTCCTAGGTATATCAGTTTCATCAAGTGATTCAGGACAAAAATCTGAATATTTTCAACAAGTACATGTTCGAAAATAAATTTAACATCTCATTAAGGTTCGGCTCTTTTCCTAACTCAAAGATTTTGAAATTCTAAGTATGGTTTTCTTATAAGACATACAAGAGTTCAAAATGAGATCTCAATCAATCTAATATCACAATTTATGCAAGAATTACCCAAAATTTTCAAAAAATTTTGAATTTTTTTTCAATGTCACAAAAAATTATAATCATGATAAAAATATAATCATCGGGATAGTGAAAAAATATTTAGAGAAAATTAATGCAATGTATTCACCTCCACACTTGAAATTGACGTTATCCTCAATGAAAATCATGTCATCAAAATAAAGGTAGTAAGTGTAAAAAAAAATACGAGATGTTAACTTCCCCGTTTTGCGAGTTGAACCAAATTTTCATTCATGGTGCTTCCTTCCAAGTAAGCTCTAAAAAGTAACCAATAAAGCTCCAAATTAAAAAAAGTATCAAAATTCTAAAATAAAAAAAACTAAAAAAAATAAAACTAAAACTTCCCTGAAAGAAAAAAGAAAATTTTGGGTTGCCTCCCGAGAAGCGTTTGTTTTAAAGTCGTTAGCCTGACTTCAGTTTGATCATCTTATGTCAACTAACTCCAACTTTCTCATTTTCCTGATTCTTTTCTTGCCTCCAGATTTTCTCGCATTCGTCGTTCTTTGAATTGACCTCCATATTTGCTTGAGACTTTTTCCTGCTAATGAACCGCTGCAATTAGTTTTAAAAGAACGACAAGAAGAAGAACGAATAGTTACCAGTTTGTTAGCTTTTCTCTTTTGTTCATCAGCCTTTTGTTGTTTTGATCTCCCGCTTTCACATGTTGCCACAGATTTAGCAACTTGTTGATTCAAGTCTTCCGCAGCTTCTCCTTTACTTCTATGCATCTGAGTTATGTTGCTTGTAGTTCCTTTGTCTGTTGACTCATTGTCCACGTCAACTCGTAAATAAGAGTTATCGAGAGAGGGATTTTTCATGGTTGAGAAGAGGTTGAATTTCATTTTCTCATCTCCAACTGCCAGAGAAAGTTGACCATTCTTGACGTCTATGATGGCTCCAGCAGTGGCTAAGAAAGGTCGTCCATGAATGATTGGAATTTGACGGTCCTCCTCCATGTCGAGGACTACAAAGTCGACCGGGATGAACAACTTACTGACTTTCAAGGGAACGTCTTCAAGAATACCAACCGGAAATTTGATTGATCGATCGGCCAATTGGAGAGACATAGAAGTTGGTTTTGGATTGCCGATGTTCAGCTTTTTACAGATGGAGAAAGTGATTAGACTTACATTAGCTCCGAGGTCACATAGCGCCTTGCTAATTTGGAAATTTCCAAGAGCTCAAGGAATAGAAAAGCTCCCAGGATCTTTTAGCTTTTCAGGTAGCTTGTTTTACAAGATGGCGCTGCACTCTTCAGTCAGTGCAATGGTTCCGTACTCCTCGAGCTTTCTTTTGTTGGACAGCATCTCCTTCAGGAATTTTGCATAAGTTGGCATCTGAGAGATCATGTCGAGAAATGGCACACTGATTGATAGGTTCTCGAGTGTTGAAATAAATTTCTCAAACTGCATTGGAAGTTTTGCCTGTTGCTACCTTTGTGGGAAGGGAAGAGGAGGCTTGTAGGGAGGTGGTGGGATGCACGGCTTCTCCACAACTGGTTGGGGTTGTGGCTTCTTTTCTCACTTCTGTTCCTCCTCGGCCCCTTTTCAGTATCAATTTGATGTGGTTGAGATGGGTCGAGCTGCTTTTCACTCTGCAAGGTAACTGCCTGCACTTGTTCCCTAGGGTTTACTTCAGGTTGGCTAGGGAGTTTGCCCTAGTCTCTATGGGATGAGGTAGTGGCATGTTGGGCAATTTGATTTTCAAGCAGTTTAATGTGAGTTTTCATTTGGCTCATTTCTTCAAGTAGTTTATCAATCTAGGAGTCAGAGGATTATGCTTGAGGTGGTGCTAGTAGTGCGGGCTGAGTTTGGTATGAGGGAGGGTTCGGTTGGCTTCTTAGGAAGCCAGATGACTTATTGTTTTGAGCATAGTTTTGGGTATTTGACTGGTTTTCCCAAGAGAAGTCGGGGTGGTTCATCCATCCAGGGTTGTAGGTATTTGAGTAAGAGTTGTCATAAGTGCAAGTATCATACTGGTTGTTGAATGCATTGGCTTGCTCGCTTCTGGTATCCTGGCTGGTAAAACTACACTCAAACGTGTAATCTGAAGCTCCACAGATCTCACATGAATTTTGTCGAGAAGAAGATGCATTCCGATCCATGGGTTCTGGTTTCTTTTGCTACAATAGTTGATCAAGTTTAGCATGAAGAGAATTTATAGACTCGATGTCATATACATTATCTAGCCGAGAGGGTCCTCGGACGCCGCCGTATTGAGAATCATAAAAAGCCAAGTCATCGAGGAGTTCGAGAGCCTTCTCGTCAATGAGTCGCATGAATCGGCCACGAGCGGCTGAATTAACGGTGCTTCGGCTAGGTCGATCGAGTCCATTGAAAAAAAATTCAATGATATCACCCTGCGAGATGCCATGATGTAGACACTTGCGCTGTAAATCTTTCATTCTCTCCCACGCATCATATAGAGTTTCGCTATCTTTTTGGATGAACTCGCATGGGATATTTTGTACCCTAATTGTGTTGCACAGCTGCAGGAACTTAGTTATGTGTACTGTCGGGTTTTCAGAGGGTAGTCCTGCAAATTGGTCCTGTTGAACCATCCGAATAAGCCCGGGATTGAGTTCAAAGTTTCTTGCATCAATTTCTAGTTCCACTATGCATGATCGAAATCCTCGAGGGTTTGGGCGGTTCCGATCACTAAGAGTTACCCTTCTTGGAGGAGCGTTGTTCTCAGCCTGGCCCTCCCCCTGCTCTTGATGTGGCAGGTTTGGATTGTTGTGTTTCGCCATGGTGTCTTGAGAAGATTGCTCCTTGTAGTCACGAACTCTTCTCCTGAAAGAACGTTCAATCTCAGGGTCAGCAACAAAGAGTTTTTAAACTAGTTATTTTGCAAAGCTTCGAGTATGTGGGTGCATACAAAGATTAACTAACTAGTTCAAAAAAAACAAATAAGAATGAGAGTTGGAAAATAAAATAAAATAAAATAAAATTAAAATAATAAAAATTAAAATAGATAGAGATAAAAGATAGAAAAAGATAAAAAAAAATAGATAAAAAATAAAAAATAATAGAGAAAGAAAAGATTAAACCTCAAACTTGGTGTAGTTAGGGATGAGAGTTGGGGCAGATCTTTGCCGCTTTGTAGGTTTGGATGAGGATATATATATGTGATAGTAAGTTTCTGTTTCATCTTTATTGCTATCCAAGTCCCAAAATAGACCATCCTCGGGAAGCTCACATGGAGTAATACTAAACAATTTCTCGAGTATATATCTCTCTTTTCTTTGATGAAGTGATCTACCAGCAAGTCGTTGATAGAATGGAAGCAACAACTCATACTGAAGGAAGTCCATAACCAAGAACAGTTGCACTCGTGAAGATTGTCTCGAACACCTTGAAAGGAAAGGGAGAATGACATTATCTCTAATCCTTTTATCTTCTTTATTGAGATTTTTGAGGCATCTCTTTGTTTGTCTTAGGCTTAACGATTTTTGAACTGCGTCCCAATCATCCTTATCAACTATGCCAACTATTACGCCATTTGATGAAGCCTGTGCTAGGGGACTAAGTTTAATAATCCCTTTCTCGATATAATCTTGTAATATTACCTGAAGGTCCCAACATTTCTTAGTTAGGTGACCAACATATCGATGGTAGTTGCACTACCGCTGATGAGCAGTATGCCCAACTTCTTCTAGCCTTTTTGGAGCGGGTGGCTCAAATAGCCTAGTTGACATGAGATGTTGGAATAGTGTCTCCACATCATCCTCACCAAAGGCATATTGGCTTTTCTCACTTCGGAAAGGCTTTGCAAGCTGCTCTTTTGCTGGCAGCTTTGCCTTATCTGGCTGCTTCTTGACTTTTGTAGTGTTTACGAAAGTCTCTCCAGCTTTCTTCCTCTTAAATGTCGTAGTCGTAGATGATTCTTTCTTCCAGGCTTTTTGCTGGGACAACGGATATTCTTTTCAACAAGCGTCTATGGTTAGGGCCTGAAATGTACTTGGTTGTTCATTAATTAGTAAGGAAATCTCTGTCTTGATGTCGTTCTGATAAAGATTGACCTTCATTGCTTGAGATAGGGATGCCTGACACTGATTAGCAGCCTTCTTCCATCTGGCGATGTAATCTTCAACCAACTCATCTTTCTTTTGAGAGAGGGTTGACAATTTCGATAGTTGTACTTCCCATATAGTATCTACGAATCAAAAAGTGAACATTTATGTCATTTGTTTCCATGTTCACACTGAGTTGGTTGGGAGAGATATATACCGCTAGAAAGCATTACTGGAGAGGGTGTTTGGGAACATTCAGAGGTAAAAGTTCAAATGGTGTGCCTAATTGCCCATGGCATAGTGGAATGATATTAGATGTTTTAGTGCACTCCCAGTCCCATCGAATTGGATCTTTGGTGGCTTTAGATCTCTTAGCAACAATTTTGCTTCAACTTCTAGGGGATAGGGCCTATTAATTGTTATTATAAGGATCCCAGTAAGTTACGGTGCCTTGCGACAAAGGCACTCAGCCACCAGTTAATGCACCATCTCTTTCTACGCGACGAACCCTAGTGGAGATCCTATAAGCATGTTAACATGCGCGTATTGAGTTCAGAGGGTGTTGATGCGCAGATTATTGAATGACTGGAAGCTTTAATCAAATTCAACATTCTCATCTTGCTCAGTCTGCTTTTTGGATGGTTTCTCATGCTAGTGAACTGATTGATGGTTCTTTGGCGATGGTGGATAATGAGAACTTGTCGCTTTATCGCCTTGAGTTTTCATAGCCTGCTTCATATACTTGATCTCCAAGAGGAGATCATGAATGAGTTAGGACTTGGATGTAAGAACCTCCTCTTCTTTGCCCACTATGTAAGAGACTAGAAACTGGCCTCTCGGGGGAGTGGTCCTGATACCTTCGGGGTGAGAAAGGCTGCAGAAGGGTGACATGATAGACATTGCAGCTACCCTTGACTGAGTTAACATCTTGGAGACTTTCGAAGTACTTGGCTGAGTGAGGTCCACCATGTTGACCTCAGCCATTTGAAGGAAATGTCTTCTCCTTTTAGCCTCTCTCTTAGGATGCGGCATTCGATGTTCCTCTATGGATGGGGTTTTGACAAGCACAGAAGTCATATCTTCCCTCAGTCTGATCAATGAAGCAAATTGATTTCTGTGTAAAAAGTTTGTAATCTAACTAAGCGCCGAATGCAGGTACGTTGTATGACACTTTTGAGGGTACTGTCATCCAGTAGAGAGCTTTGGCTTTTGAGATGCTATTGGTTTGCGAATGTTCTCTATTGGCTTCTTTTGTGCCTCACCCTTTTGGCGGGGGTGTGAGAACAACTTGTATCTCGACCCTATGGTAGTGGTGGTGAAGCTTTCAAGTTTAAACAGGAAGTTGTTTTCCTGAATTGCCTTTTCTGTTGTGCTTTCTTCCTTTGTTTTCTTGGTGTAGGATGAGGAACTTCCACCTTGTTGGCAGTGACATGATTACACGAAGACTTATCTCCAGCTCTTGAACTAGAAAGAACAGTAGCTGACTGATGAGACGAATATATCGGGCTGGGGATGGCATATTGCAAAGTGCCCAAAATAAATCGAACACCAATAGGTCCTTGCGGCCTGAGTTTGCTGTTCCTTTGATCAATTGGTTGAACAATAGGTCGAGGAGTCCTAGCAGGCCTCCTTAGCTTTTCCCACTTCTAGATAGCATCTCGATCAGGCCAGGGAGCTAGGTTGACAACCCTTGAACTAACTAATTGAATTAGCGACTAATAGTACACTTGATTAGATTTGATGCAACTTTCCCCTTATTTCGGCAAGCATTGACCAGTAAGGCACCCTTTGGTTGGCAAGTTGGTGCTAGCCGAGTTGAAGTAAATCGACTTGCCGACATTCCCATAGAGTTGGACCGCAAAGCGGGTCGTCCCACAAGTTGTCGTGATGCTGGTTGAGCTAGTGCAGCAAACTGATGAGCAAACTTTTTGGTATAGTCCAACCATAGAGCAAATGGGTCCATTTGGGTTGGCACAAGTGAAGATTGTGATGGCCGAACAGGAGTAGCCTAAGAGGTGACAACGAACTTGACTGCATTAGCAGCAACCTGAGGACCTCTGTCACCACGAGGCTCCTTGGGTGGTGCAGATTGATCTTTCTTTCACATAATTTCCATTAGAGAGTAATCAGCGTGTTTGTAGACATGATGCTCTAGTTTCTCTGATACGTGGATGAACTAATGCGGGACGATTGCGTCCTTGTTCTCCGATTCAGCAATCACAAATTTCCCATTTGGCAGGAACCCAAAAGCCATCGATGCGCCATGAGATCTGTAAAAAAGCACTTAAGAGTGTCAATAGTAAGGGATTAAATATATTCTTGGTTTTCAGCTCTTAAAGATGAAGGGAGAATGTTTTACGTTAGGTTCACCTTTTGTTTTCGCCTCAAAATTTTTCGAGAAAATTTTTGGTATCTGGTTGGGTACCGTTTTGATGTGAGGTTTTTAGAAAATAAATGCTCAATTTGTTCCCTTAATAAAAAAATTTAAAGCATTTAATTCTTTAGTCGAGTCCGAAAAGTATATCACAAAAAATATTTTACATTGTGTTCCACACTCTGATTTTATATCTCTAACGAGAAGACCCTTGATTAAGAGAGCTGAATACAATAGTCTATAAAAATGATTATTTCATTGAAATGATGATGAAATGCATAGAAGATCTTTCTAAGACTTTACAAATGCATGAAAAATCATGTTTAACGAAAATACAAAGATAAGTGAGCCACTTTACCCCGTGTCGTGACTCAAAAATGGGTAACACATGACGCCTTGTGTCATGACTTAAAGCGGGTTGCATATCGACGATGCGACATAACTAACAAAAATAAATGTAGATCACTTCACCATGCGCCACGACCTAACAGGGTGAGTACACTACGCCATGCGCAACGACTCCAAAAAGGAGGGAGTGCATGATACCACGTGCCATGACTCAAATATGAATTTACGCTTAGCCCATTGACCAAAGATGACTCGGTTTGGGATTAGTGAGGGGCCCTTCGGCTACACTAGAGACCCTACATAGCAAGCTAAGTATGCTCTCAACTTCTGGATTCACATAGCTGACTAGCGTCTCCCGCATTCAGCTTAATAAGCCAGTGTGTCTTACATTCAGTCTCTAGATTTACACAATAGGCCAGCGTATTCTGCTTACAACTTCTAGATTGAAAATAGGATGGTTTTACTAAGAATTAGATTTAACCAAATTTTAATAATATGTTTGGGTCAACTTGGACCCAACTGGGCTTGTTGAAAAAAGTTTGGGCATAACTGGGCTTGACTCAACTAATTTGGGCCCAAGTGGGTTTATTGGACGGTTTTGGTCCAAATGGGGCTGTTGCAAAGACTTTTGAAGGTTTTGGGGCTTGATTGGGCCTGCTGGAGAGTTTTAGGTCCAAGTGGGCCTGTTGAAGGTTTTTTAGGCCCAATCAGGCCTGCTGAATAGTTTTGGGCCCAAATAAGTTCAAGGGGTAAAACTGGGCCCAAGTGAGGTTATGGATTAAAATTACCCTCCTGGCTCTCACGCATGAGCTATATAGCATTTACAAATGTACAAATCGTAATAAATCTATAAATTCCCAGCCCTGGGTAAAGAAGAGAGTTTTCACAGCTTCTCAATACAAAGCAACTGTCCTCTCTTTTTTAATTTGCATATCCATAGGTTGCTATCGATCAGTGGTCCCACGAATTACGCATATTCCCCAAGTAAGGGCAAAGTGTTAACAATAGGTCCACTACAAAAACCTCCTGCTATAGCAAGAATGTGATCTATGTAGATATATCACGATCTGATTGCTCAAACCGTGAAAAGTAGGTGGGGTTTGATGATTCTGTTCCAACAACACAACAAGTTGGCACAATGGCTTTATTTGGACACCAAGGTTTGGGTTGAGTAAAAACAAAAATGATTTTTTTAATAGGAGTAAAATACTTAACCCCGTGTATCAATTTGACCCATCACCTCGAGAGTATCTACTTGGGAAAAAGTAATGCTAGAAAATAATTTTTTTAATTTTCAAAATAGGAGAAAAAATAATTAACCCCGCGTATCAATTCAACCCACCACCAGGGAGATCTACTTGAGGAAAAGTAATTCTAGAAAATGATTCTTCTTTTTTTATTTTAAAAATAAGAGGAAAAAATTTTAACCTCTTATATCAATTCAACCACCACCTGGGGAGTATCTACTTGGGGAAAAGTAGTTTTAAAAGAAAATAATTTTTTTTCTAAAAATGAAATAAAATGAGACTTTCTACCTATCAAACTCAAGTTAGGAAGATGAAAATGATTTTTTGTTTGAAGGGAGCTTAAGAGAGAGGAGAGCTAAAGTCTTTTGAGAAAAGCTAAATTTTATATTCTCTTCTCCACTTTTCTATTTTCTATTTCATTTTACTCTAATTTATTTTCTTTATATTTAATACAAAAGCATTGAAAACATGGTCTTAAGTCCTGAATTTCCTATGGATCGATATTTTATATACTACAATCTACAACTCACGCACTTACGGTGAGATTGTGAAGAGTAAAACCCCTCACACTTGAGGTGCCATAGATAGGATCTACTGGGTTAGAGCTAAAAAAACTATGATAAATAAAATCTCCCAAGCTGGAAATAGATACCAAAATGCAAAACTATATAAAATTTAACTAGTACATCTCAAGTCTACTCCTTATTGAGTCATTATATGTAATTGGTGTCCATCATTACTATAAATAAGCATCATAAGATAACTTCAATGCAATCTAAACTTCTTTGTCCTTTGTTCTACTAGTTTCGCCTTTTTCCTACGTTAATGGTGGCTCTAATCTAGCATTATATCCTTATTTCTTCACTAAAAACAAAATTATGTGAGCTAGAAACTCAGTAACCAAATAGTTTTTAATTCATTTTTGCAAATTTTTGAAAACAGGCATAACATATATATTGCCTTTTATGCACAACAAACTCTAATCAATGAAAAATTAAACATCTTTATGCTTATGCACGTATATGTCCACTCTAAATCATGCATTCATGTTGCAGGCGTCGTCACCTGCTTATGCTCACGTGCAGTCATGCTACACATTTGTGGTCTAATTCATATTCTTTTGTAGTCCTGAGATTTGCTACCTGAGTACTATTAACCTGCTTTATAATCTTGAAACGCTATCCGAAAACTACATACTTTGTGGCAAGTCAAATATGCAAGTACGCATCATGCTCATGCATTATAACCAATGCACTACTTAGATTCATTTCTTAACATGGTTAAGAATATCGTGAAATAATTATACTCATAGCAAATCATAATATTTAACATAATATTTTTGAAATCATGCTTTGGTAAAAATTTACTTACCATTAAGTTAGCTTTAAAACTCCTTTTTCCAAACTCCTGAAGTAGCCTCAAGTCCCTCTCTCCGTAATATTCATCATTTCACATTATTTCTCATAATATTATTTAAAATTTTATTTACGATCTCCCCAAAACTTCATATAATTTTATTTGTTCAAAATTTTAATTTTTCCTATTTATACTTATATTATTCAACTTTTAAATAACTATATTTCTTATTACTTTTAAGAAAAATGACAAATTTGAACTCGTTTATACTTTTAAATACTTAATTTATTTTTTCTAGAATTTTCATAATTTTCCTAAATTTTTTGAATTTTTTAGATTTTTTCGACGACAAGCTAGTGTTTGCCAGTGGATCGAGTTAGTGCTCTAGGTGCTAGGCTAGCTTAGTTCCTGTGGGCCTGGGATCATAGGCTTTTACTAGTAGGCTTGGCTTCTAAGCTTTCTTGGTTTTGGGCTCTGGCCGGATGGGCCTAGCCCCCTAGTCTAGAATCTTTAGTTTACTCCTATCTTTTAAATTTCGACAGTCCACATTCTCTAGATAAATCAGTTTGAATCTCTCGATAGAAATGTCTATTTGATATGAAATTTTAGGCGTAAGTTTTTAAAATTATTTTCTCTAATTTGGATGGTACAAATTTCTCAAAATAATGCTCATGTCACCAGATTTAATATAAGGTGCTTAATAAATGGTTAAAATTAAATATATCTTCAAATAACTATCCGAACTAATTTTTAACTAAAATCACTCATCGTATACTATAAAATCTCTCAAAGATTGTTTCTAATCATATTAGTATTCTACATTTTTATTTTCCTATAATTTTTTATATTTTATTCTTAAAATACATTATCGACACTCCAAATATTCTTAAAAATTATTATATATAAAAATTCGCAACTCTATTGAAGTTGAAATTTTGCAAAAAAGCTAAGTAAATGATTATCTTACTATTGTACGATCACAACTCTCTAATTACATTAAAAATATGTGTATTTCATGATATTATATTTTCTATTGTTATTTGCTACTCTTCTCTGAAATAAATAAAATTACAACTGCAAAATTTTCAATAATACTTCTGCTATCATAAATGACTTAGATCTAAGATATGAGCTGCATATATTATAAATCAGCATAATTAACTAGGAAAAGATTGTGTGGTCTTACCTTCAGAGTCTCATCTTCTTCTTCATTGTCTCTACTTTCTTTGCTTCAAACGGTTGAAACTCAACTCATCTCTTGCTCTTTCTTATATTAATAGCATCATTAAATGGTTATTACCACCTACCATCTTCCATAATGAATTCTATCATTTTTTCAACAAAAGGAGCTTAACACTTTATAGTGGCTATTACATAATAATTATGATCAATTTGACACGATTTTTGCATTATTTTCACTAATATCACCTACTTACTAAAGTTGCCTGATCTCAAGCATTTTTTGTTAATTTTTCAGTAAAACTAATATTGCAAGTACTTAGCTATAGGTTAGGTCATGTTTGATTCCAGGCTAAGGCAGATTCTGGTAGGGATAAGTTGTGTAATGTTGAATTATAGTTATTTTAGATTAATGTATATGTGAGATGAGAGACTTACAATGTGATTTGAGTTGTTTCTACCGCCATAGATGTAATTATTTTATTAGCTATGGATACATATAGTTACTACAAACTTATTCTCATGTATGTAGTCATTTACCTCTTGAATTGTAGCATATCTTGAGGAGATGTTATCGGATCTCCACTTTAGTGATCGTGAGTCTGAGGCTACAGCTGATAGGGTGTCATATTAATGCAAAGCCTTGTTATATATTTAATGAAAAGTTGAAAAGATAATTTATCCAAAAATTATAGTTTTAATAACATCAAATGGGGCCTAGAATCTCTTGAAAAATGAATTTAAGGGCCATAATAGAAACATTCTATTAAGCTTTAGTCATTACGAAAGAAATTTGATGCTCCGTTAATGAAAGAAGGTGAAGTAGATCAACCATGTACTGTCATATTTCTTACATTATAAATTAGATTAGAAGCTATCGAGATACACTTGAAGGAAAAAAAAATTATACAAAGATTAAGAAGACTTCATCCCACATTTGATCATATGGTGGCTACTATTGAACATTCAAAAGATTTATCTACTCTTATCTTAATTGAATCATTGAATTCTCTTTAAGCCAGAAAGAAGAGAATGTGTAGATTTTCAATTAAAAATTTAATATTTCAAAGGGGGTGGATAAAAGAAATTTAAAGAAAATTGTTAAAATAGTTGTGGAGTAAAATTTAAAAGAGGGTCATCAAATAAACATGATATGAGGAGAGGAAGATTCCAAATATCAAAGAAAAGTGGCCATAATGCAAATGGTTGTTGATATAAACACACCAGATGCAAAATGCCCAATGATTTTGTAAAGAATTGTTTGTATAAATATGAGACAACTTTTTCTAAAATTAATAGCTCAAATGATCATGTATTTGTTTATCGCTCAAATGCCCCATGGAGAGTATGATCCATGTGACATGGGAGAGGCTGGCTCCTCAGGTATATCCTGTGGTGGAGCCAGTTGGGCTTCTGGGGGCTGCTCCCCCTTAGTAGGTGCTCGTCCAGCCTCTTCTGGAGCTTCTGCTTCGGCCCTTAGTTCATGTACATTGATCTTCATTCTCTTGATCAATGCTTTGTTGATTGCATTTGTGGATTTCAGTACTTCAAAGGGCTCGCCTTCAATATCCACTTCAAAATGCTCGAGGATCTTCGTGATCCAGGTACCGTAAGGTAGAACTCCCCGTGGATTGTCCTTTCTGCAGCTAAGGGCTTCAATGATTAAACGGGGAAGACTGACTTTTACCCTGTTTACGATTTTCCATAATATTCCAGCTTCTTGAGGGTTCAGTTGATTTCTTCCTCCGCCCTTAAGATAGATGCAGTGGACTATCAATAGGCGTAGAACTCGTAGCCTTGGAGACAGATCCATGTAATGCAGAAACTTGATCCCTGGATGATACTTATTGCTCCGGGTGAGCTGATTATATATCTGATCAAGTGAGAGGTCTGCAGGGGTTGGTTCATCTTCATGTGGAACCTCAAGTATCTGTCCAATGTTTATCATTGCTCCTTCCAAATTCGGAGTTACGCCAATGCCAAAGAATATGTCAACTCCTTTTACAAAACTTCCATAGTATTCTTCATCCCACAAGTAGTAGAAAATCCTAGTTAAATCCGGATAGACTCTTTCATCTTCTTTTAGCAGCTTGGTCCATCCTTGGAATTCCAATAGGTCTTCTATATCTGACCCATAATCTTTCAGAAACTTAAAATCGATGATTTTGGGAATGAATACCTTCCGCTCGTAGAAGGATTTGTAGAACCGACTGTGCTGGAGTTCGGTCTTGAAGTACGTAGTCGGCATTTTCAACACCTGATCTTTGCCAGCTGTGTTGCCTTTCTTTCTCGCCCCTGATTGAGTGCTGTGTGAGGTTTGAGATTGTTCCTCACGACCAGCCATTGTTGATGGAGTTCCCGTTTGAAAACGAACCCTACGGCCAGTGGATGTGGATGGTTCTTCCCGGCATCGCTTTGAAGAGGTTCGTTGCCTCCTAGGCACCTCGTCTTCAGTATGGGATGTAGATTTTCTGGGGACAGGTTTGAGAGATGATTTTGATACAGCTAGCTTGGGAATTCTGGACTTTGGAGCCATTGAGTTGGGTTTTGAGGTTTAGAGAGAAAGAGATGGAGAGTGAGAAAGCAGAGAGAGATAACTAAGCAGAGAGAGAAATTTAGAGAGAAGAGAGAGGAGAGGAAAGCAGAGAGAGGAAATCGAGAGAGAGAGAGAGAGAAAAGCAGAGAGAGGAAATTTAGAGAGAAGAGAGATTTGGAGATAGAGAGAGAGAGAGGAGAGGAAAGCAGAGAGAGAAATCGAGATAGAGAGAGAGAGAGAAATTGAGAGGGAGAAAGAGAGAACAGAGGAAGGAGAGCAGAGTGATAGAGAGAGGCAGAGAGAGATTGTGAGGGAGAGAGAGAGAGAAGAGAGAAATGAAGAGAGAGAGATGAGAGACAGGGAGATGAGAGAGAGAGAGCTCGGAAATGGAAGAAGACTGGGCGCGGGAAAATGGGGGAAGAAGAAGAAGAGAGGAAGAAAAAGGGAAGGCTGACGGTCGCGCGCGGAGTCGACTTTTCCCTAGGCAAAGTTGACTTCGATCCCTTGGAGTCGACTTCGCCTCAGAGGCGGAGTCGACTTGGCTCCTACGGAGTCAACTTGACTTATCGATTTTGACCTTTTTCAGATTTGATTTTCCTGTATAATTTTTCCTAATTTAATTCAATCATCCCCATTTCATTTCTAATTTTGTAAAATGGTTCCTTTGCTAAGGGCTTGGTAAATATATCAGCAATTTGATCCTCAGTTTTCACATATTCGAAACAAATATCATGATTTTCAACATGTTCTCGAATAAAATGATGTCTTACATCTATATGCTTGGTTCTAGAATGCAATACAGGATTTTTTATCAAACATATGGCACTTGTGTTATCATATCTGATAGGAATATTATAATAATCAATGTCATAGTCTTTCAATTGTTGTTTCATCCAAAGTAGATGGGCACAACAGCTTCCGGCGACTATATATTCGGCTTCTACTGTAGATAGAGCAACACTAGTTTGTTTCCTTGAATACCATGAAACCAGCATATTTCTAAGAAATTGACAGGTTCCACTAGTACTTTTTCTATCTACTTTATAGCCGGCAAAATCCGCATCCGAGTAGCCGATTAAGTCAAATGTTGACCCCTTTGGATACCATAGTCCAAGATTAGTGGTATTTATCAAATATTTAAAAATTCTCTTTACAGCTAATAAATGTGATTCTTTAGGGCATGCTTGGAATCTAGAACACATACAAACACTAAAAAGTATATCTAGTCTAGAAGCAGTTAAATACAACAATGATCCTATCATACTTCTATAAAGCTTTTGATCGATACATTTACCGTTTTCGTCCGTGTCGATCTTGATTGTTGAACTCATTGGAGTATTTGCTCCTTTAGTAGTTTGCATTCCAAATTTCTTTAGCATTTCTTTGACGTACTTGGACTGATTTAAGAATATTCCTTCGCTTTGTTGCTTGATTTGCAGTCCAAGGAAGAAATTTAGTTCTCCCATCATGCTCATTTCAAATTCGCTCTGCATGATCTTAGATATTCTTGGTACAGAGTTTCATCAGTAGCACCAAATATTATATCATCTACATAGATTTGCACAATTAAAATATTTTTACTTTTATATTTGATGAATAATGTAGTATCAACTTTCCCTCTTTGAAATTCATGATCAATCAAAAATTTATTTAACCTTTCATACCAAGCTCTTGGGGCTTGTTTTAGTCCATATAATGCTTTGGTTAGCTTATAAACATATTTTGATTGATCATTTTCTTCAAATCCAGGAGGTTGTTCAACATATACTTCTTCATTCAAGTATCCATTTAAAAATGCGCTTTTCACATCTATTTGAAATAATTTGAAATTCATGTGAGAAGCAAATGCTAGTAAGATGCGTATGGCTTCTAATCTAGCCACAGGTGCATATGATTCTTCAAAATCAATCCCTTTTTCCTGGGAATACCCTTTGGCTACTAATCTAGCTTTGTTTCTAATTACAAGTCCGCTTTCGTCCAATTTATTCCTAAATATCCATTTGGTACCAATAATGGTATAACCATTTGGTCTAGGAACTAAATGTCATACATCATTCCTTTCAAATTGATTTAGCTCTTCTTGCATTGTAATAACCCAGTTTTCATCATTAAGAGCTTGTTCAATAGTGGTTGGTTCAATTTTTGACACAAATGCATATTCTCCACAAATATTTTGCTTTGATCTCCTAGTTTTTACTCCTTCATAAATATTTCCAATGACTTGCTCAATTGGATGGGTATTTTTGAACTTTAAATCAATTGGAGGTTTGTAGGAATCATTACCTTCACTTACCTCTTCCTCCATGGAGTTTTCTGGCTTGAGCTCGGTTTCCTTTTGTTGTTCTTGTTGTTTTGCTTTTGTATCATCTGCGTCACTTAGTTCATTCTCCTTTCTCGGAGTTTGGTTAAATTCATCAAAAACAACATGTATTGATTCTTCTATTGTTTGATTTCTTTTGTTGAAAATTCTATATGCTTTGCTATTTGATGAATAACCCAAGAAAATAGCTTCATCACTTTTGGCATCTAGTTTTCCCAAATTTGTTTTTCCATTATTTAACACATAACAGATACATCCAAAAGTATGGAAATATGATATGTTTGGTTTCCTGCCTTTCCAAAGTTCATATGAGGTCTTTTTCAATATTGCTCTAATGGTAACTCGGTTTAATACATGACAAGCTGTACTTACAGCTTCACCCCAAAATCTCTTGGACAATTTACTCTCATTTAGCATGGTCCTAGCCATTTCTTGTATTGTCCGGTTTTTCCTTTCAACAACTCCATTTTGTTGAGGAGTTCTTGGTGCAGAAAATGTATGGTGAATTCCTTTTTCATTGCAAAATTCTATGAATCGACTATTTTCAAATTCACCACCATGGTCACTTCTAATGGAAATGATTGAACTTTGTTTTTCATTTTGCACCAAAGTTGAAAACGAGACAAACATTGAAAATGCTTCATCTTTGCTAGCTAAGAGTATAATCCAAGTAAATCTAGAAAAGTCATCCACAATTACATACACATATCTTTTCCCACCAAGAGTTAAAATGTCTGATGGCCCATAAAGATCCATATGTAGCAATTCAAGTGGTCTAGTTGTTGAAATTTCCTGTTTGGTCGAAAATGACATTTTTGGTTGTTTAGATAGTTGACAGACTTTACAAATCTTATCATTGTCATATTTGAGCTTTGGTAAGCCTTGTACCAAATTCTTTTTCCATAAAGTTTTAATATTTGACATATTTATATGTCCAAGCCTTGTATACCATTTCTATGGATCATTTTCTATGGCTATTAGACATTTTCCTTCTAGGTCATCAAGGCAAACCAAATATACATTTCCATGTCTTTTGCCACTAAATATTATGTGCTCGTCATTATCAATAACATTACATATAGAGGATTCAAATACAACTTTATATCCTTTATCACATAGTTGACTAATACTCATTAGGTTATGTTTGAGTCCTTCAACAAATAGAACATTTTCAATACATGCATTTGAAATACCATAGATATTTCCTTTACCTTTTATTTTACCTTTTTCATTATTTCCGAAAGCAACCGTTCCTTCATTGCATGGGTTGATCTTGTGAAATAGTTCTTTTTTTCCTGTCATATGTCTTGAGCAACCGCTATCCATAAACCATACGTTATTGGCCTTAGCTTTAAGACATACCTGCAAAAATTAATTTGAGTGGAGCTCATCCTTTTGGTACCCATTTTATGGGTCCGTTTGGGTTAGTTAACCTTTGGAGCTTATGTTGATCTACCTTTGAAGCCATAAATCTAATGCTTTTTGGCATCCAAACCAATTTAGCACCAAGATTTTGCAGTTTTCTTAGTTTACATTGATAGACCTTGTTTCCTAACTTGTTGCAAAAATTACAAGCTCCCGGAAGTCTAGAAATAGGAAGCCAATTGGTAATTTGTTCCTCGGTTGGTCTTTTGGTCAAAACTACTTGATTTATCTTAGGTTTAGTATAAATGGATTTGGCGTTATTTCTTGGAGCGTTAGACTTCGTTTGTTCAAATGTATTATACCCAAGTCCTTTCTTGCAAGTTTGGGTTGTCATTTTTAAGAACATTTTCACATTTTCTCCTGGATTAGAGAACTTGGCAAGGGATTCATTTAATGATTCATTTTCGTTTTTAAGTTTCTTTAACTCATTTTCTAAGGTATTCTTTTCATTTTTTAATTTATCTAATTTTTCAGCAAGTTTATCATTTACAATTATTACTGCATCACATTGTCTTTTCTTTATTGTAAACTTGTTTCCTAATTTCTTTATTTCTTCATATAATGAATCATAGGCTTGTTGAAGTTCTTCTAACTCAGCACATTTGAGGCATTCATTTGTAGAAAAATTTGAAAAAGATTTCTGTTTGGAGGTTACCTCTTGACTACTTGTGCAGACCGTTGAAGTAGCTTGATCCTCAAAGATTTCCGTGGCTGCAAAGCATATGTCGGTATTTGCTATGCAGCAAATTCTTGCGCAATCTGCTTCGCATTCTTCACTTGAGGAGCTATTTGTTGTAGATTCTTCTTCATTCACGTACATGTCTCTTCCTTTGTTTCTTTGAAACCTTTTGTTGTCGCCTCGATCTTTTCTTTGCTCGTTTGCCTTATTTTCTTCTGGCGTTGGGCATTGGGCTTGCATGTGTCCCGAACTGCCACATCGGTAACATTTTGTTGTTTCTTTCTTTTTCTCTTTGGAATTTCTTTCTTTAAAGTTTCTGAAATTTCTGCCTTTCCTTACAAATTTTCTGAATCGTTTTGTGAGTAAGGCAATTTCATCGTCATTTTGTGAAGATGAGGTGGTGTCTTCCGAGTCTTGTGCGGCTCTCAAGGCAATGACTCTTTTGCCTTTGTGGTGATCTTCGTTTCTTTTCTTGATCAACTCATGTGACATCAAGGAGCTAATAAGATCTTCCAACTTCAACGTGTTAAGATCCTTGGCTTCTTCTATTGCCGTGATTTTTGGAGTCCATGATTCGGGTAGTGCCCTCAGAATCTTCATGACCTGCTCAGATTCAGAAATTGCTTTTCCTAGCCCTTTCAAGGAGTTAGTAATCTTCGAAAATCTAGCAAACATTTTAGAAATATTTTCAGTTTCTAACATCCTAAAGTTTTCAAATTCTCCAATCAAAATGTTTCTCCTTGTCCCTTGGACTTGAGAAGTTCCTTCATAGATAGAAGTTAGTGTATCCCATATCTCTTTGGCAGTTAAACAAGAAGATACTCTATCATATTCGGAGGCCGTAAGAGCACAAAATAATGAGTTCATAGCCTTGGCATTGCTCTTTACAATTTTCACTTCCTCATCGTTCCATTTGGAAGCTTTTTCATCAATGGGCAAAGTCACACCATCTTGAATCACAATCCAAGAGTCCATATCGGTATCCATAATGAGTTGTTTCATACGTAGCTTCCAATATCCAAAATTATTCCCATCAAACAACGGTGGCCTAGTAAAGGATTGGCCTTCAGCAAATGCGGGAACGGAAGTGGATTGGGATGCCATATCAAAAAGATCTCTTTAGTAAACTCAAAAACCTGCTCTGTTACCACTTGTTGGTCCCGAGTTTATGGCAAAACCCAAGAGGGGAGGGGTGAATTGGGTTCTTGAAAAATTCTTTGGTAAATCAAAACTTAAACCCTTTAGAGTTTTAATCCCTTAGATTGTAACAAATAGAAAGTAATAAGATAATGAAAGCAATAAAGAAAAACAGTAGACAAGATTTATAGTGGTTCGGGCAACCTTTCCCTACTCCACTCTTTCAGGCTCACACACCCTCATGACTTGGGTTCCACTATGTATTCCACGAATACAACTAGAGTCTCTGCTCTCTTCTAGATTCAAGCTCTAGGGGGCATATACAATCAGAGCCTCTGCTCTCTTCTAGATTCAAGCTCTAGGGGGCATATACAATCAACACAAGTAGGTGATGAGTTACACTCCAATCACAACTCTACTTGCAATGTCTTGGTTTGAATCACCAAACTTAAACCAAGCACTAAAAATAAACAATAATGTGAAAATAAAAGAGATCTACACTTTACTGAGTTGTGTAGCAAGTTTCAGCTTGAGGAAGAATCTGTAGAAGCAACCAATTGCATTTCGTTGAAGCAAACCGCAACTTTGAAGCTTGTTCTTCCTTTGAAAGTGTATAGATCACTCAATTATTGAAAAAAGCAAATGAAAGCTCTTACTAGCACTTCTTTCCTCTCTTCAGGCTCTATATTGTGTGTATCCACGTTTGCTTCAGTGTCTATATATAGAGGAGAGAAGATTTTGAACGTTATAGAGTTGGTTGGCGCGTAATAAATGTTCGAACGTTCAAAAATTCGAACGTTACGTCTCCAAGTCGTAGGTGGAGTCGACTTCGTCTGCGACTTCGCCCAAGTCTCATGCTGGAGTCGACTTCGAGTGCGACTTCGGCTGTTCTTCAGCTACCAAGTCTGTCTTCTGGGTCGACTTGGTTTCAGACTTGGCCTCAAGTCGATCTTGGAGTCGACTTGGGGTGCGACTTGACTATTTCCTTGTACCAAATCAGTTTGATCTTTGTTGATATAATTCTTGCTTGCTTAACTCCTTCCTTTTTTCTTATCCTTCAATACTAAAGGCTTGGATTTGCTTCAAATCTTGTGAACTTGGAGAACTTGAATCTTGTATGGACAAATCATCTTTGATTTGGAATGAATTCATATGCCTTGCTTGCTTTAAGCTTGTATTAGTCTTCATAAACTCAGGTTTGATAAACTTGAGTTGTCTTCATCTTGAAATGGACTTGTACTTCAACTTGGGCTTGAGAATTTCAAGTCGATCTTGGGGTTGACTTCATCTGCGACTTGGCCTCAAGTCGTAAGTGGAGTCGACTTCGACTGCGACTTCGGATGTGTTGTCCCCAAAATCAACGCTGGAGAGAAAGGTACAACTTCAAGTCGATACTGGAGTCGACTTCATCTGCAACTTGGCCTCAAGTCGCAAGTGGAGTCGACTTCATCTGCGACTTCAGATGTTTAATTTCCTAATTTCAACGCTGTCCAAAAATGCCTTTTGAAGTTGCTTGTGGAGTCGACTTCAGGATCGACTTCGCCTGAATTCGATATCTAAGTCGACTTGGGTTGCGACTTGACTTGTTCTGTTTTGTATACAACTTTGCACAATACATGTTAGTAGCTTAGATTTACTCAAATTGTGTTGTTTAATCATCAAAACATATGCTTTGGTCAATTTATTTTGTTTTAACTATTGTTTCCAACAATTATATCTACATTAACTTTATTTGTAAATAATTATAAATATATCAACTCTTTGAATTTATTACATATATACTAATTAAATATAATTATATAAGTCTCACTTTTATTAAACGTTAGATAGCGATTTCATGTAATCTCATTTATCTTTCTTATATTGATTTTTTATCACATTACCTTGATTATTATGTATAAATTTATTATGTTAATTGTATTTAGAATTATCTTTTAATTAAAAGACCAGCTTTCATCCAAACCAAAGATATCATAAGTCATATAAATATATTCACATGTAAATTATTCATGTGCTAATGCAATAATGCTTTTAAAAAAATCGTTATCTCTATCGGTAATTTCAACTTCTATTGGTTTGATAATAACCTAAATTTCATCCCGAAACCCGGTCCGAACCCGACCTGAACCCGGATTCTAATATTAGAGTTTGGGTCCACATAAACTCGGTAGGCTTAAGAGTTTGGGTGGTGCAACCCGACCCGAGTTGCACTTCTACTTTTAAGATCTTTTGTATTGAAATTACACTTTTTTATGTGTTGCCATGAAATAAATCACATTTGATGTGTTTATTAAAATTGTTGTAATAATTGGGCTTCAAATAATTTTAATTTATTAACCACTTGATCAATTAATAATTTAAAATAGTTATTTTATGCAGGAAAATAAATTTCAGCAAGTGGGCACACCACATGATCACATCAATGCAGCAACAATAGCCGTCCAAACTGCCCAAGCCATGCAGATTACGCTCTTTTATCCAAGCCATGAAATCTTCCATTTTCAGCAAACTAAATCCAGACCGTCCTTGGGCCCCAAAAGGATCATGTCCATTTAACGCCATCAGAACCGTCAAAGCCCAAAGAATGGACCGTCCCGATTTTCTCCCTAGCTGTCCGTCCAAGACTTCCATTTAATCATGTCCAGAAAATCAACATCCATCCATTCATCGCCGCCCATGATCAGAAACCGACCAGATTAATCCATTTCATACAGATCGCGCTCATCAAAAGCATCCTAGCCGTCCAAATTCATGCAACCAAGCTGTCCAGATTTTCTGTTTCCATCTCCACCGTCCAAAGCAAATTACCGCCCAAGATCAGCCAATCCAGAAAATCTGCACTGCGTGAACATCCAAACCGTCCTTTTTAATATAACCTGTCCATATAAATCTGGCCGTCCAGATTTAATCCCACCAATATCAGCAGTCCAAAAATATTCCACCGCTGAAGTAAGTTTTAAAAACCAAACAGAAATTTCAGCCATCCAGGACATGAAATTCCATCAGATCAGCCGTCCATTTTTTTATCGAATTTTAATTCATGCAAAAATCTGGCCGACCAGAAAAATTGCAGGAAATCTCCACCACCCAACTTAATATCTAAGCAATATAATTCTAGCCAAATCCATGAACATCCATACAATGTCTAAAGCAATGGGCCCCACAAAAATATCAAGCTGCGCATCCATCAATTTCCGACCGCTTTAGCCAGCAATACGCAGAAGGTAATCAGCAATTCACATCTCACGCAGACAGGAGATTCTTGGTGCGCAGATATTAGCATCATTATAAAAAGGAAGCGGTGCGCGACTAAAGAGCACATCGTAAGAAGCAAGTAGCGAGAGGCATGAAGTGGCTGACACACCATAGAGGCTTCCAACTAATAAACTTTTCTTTCTTTTTTTCTTTTTAATTTTAATTATCTTGTTTAAGATGAATTTGAATTTGAATTTTATTTTGGACTTAAACATATTCGGCTAAGCCCTTAATCTAGAATTTAGGATGTAGCATGTGTACAATGTAATGTGGTGTGTCGTTTTGATTTATTTATAATGGATATTATTGTTATTTTAATATCCTGTGATTTAATGTTTGTCTAGTGTTTGAACTCCTACTTTGGCAACAATTTCATATATATTAAGTGATGGAATTGGTAGGTGGAAATCTGATATACGACAATTAAGATATTAAACTTAGAAATCTAAGACCATGAGAATAGGCTTGACGACCTTGAGGAATTCATGAATGGCCACATAACTTAATAAATCCTAATTAACTTAATCCGACGAGAATAGATAATTAAGAATAATTAGGATTACACCTTATAGATTTTGAGAGAATATGCAAGGATAAATTAGTGTTTGTTCTCCTTTAATAAATAATATCTAGATTAAATAATTATACCACTACCCCTTGCAAAAGACATATGTGAAACCTAAACCATAGGTACTCGCATCCCTATTTTCGAATTTTCGCTCTAAGTTCTGAATTCTTTTTTCTTTTCCCGCTCTTTTATTGTCTATTCCAATTTATTCGCTTTATATTCGATAAAAAAGTATTTAAAACAAAGTTTTAAGTCCTGAATTCCCTGTAGATCGATATTTTATATATTACAATTTACGGCTCATGCACTTGCGGTGAGATTACAAACAGGTATTCTAAGCTAACTAGAGACAATAACCTCGTTACCCCTCTCTTATAATACACTTCGATCAAGTACTTAGGCCATCGAAAATGGATGGACTAATAAAAAAGAGAGAGTTATGATCCTATGCAACAAGTTGTTACTTAGCTAAGCAACAACCTAATCTTTTTATTTTTATATATTTTTCTTCACTTTCATAAGGCCCAAGTGTGTTCATAGCACATATCAAAATTCGTCATTTTTTAGGCTCTTTTATATATATCTTTCATAAAATTTTAAAACGAAAAATTTTCAATCATCTTACACTATCACATGAAAAATGTGAAATTTATTGATTTTTAAAATTTTGTAAAAAAAATATGGAAGAATCTAAAGAGATAAAATTTTGTGTATAATCTAAACACACTTGGGGCTACATAAAAGGGAAGTGAAAATAAAAATAATATAACATCCCACACTCAAGGTGTTGCAGATTGGATCGCTATAAAAAAAATCTAACTAGTAGATCTCAAGTCTACTCATGCAATCATTATATATAATTATTGTCTATAATTACTAAAAAAAAAGCATTATAAGATAATTTCAATAAAATCTAAGTTTTTGTCCTTCACTTTGTTAGTTTCATCTTTTTCCTATGGCAATGACGGCTCTAATTTAACTTTATATAGTTATTTTTATATGCAAAATAAAACTATGTGAGCTAAAAACTTAGTGAGTAAATAGTAATTTTTAAATTTATTTTTGTAACCGTTTTTTATTTTTGAAAATAAATATGACATCTATGTTATCTTTTATGCACTACAAACTCTAATCAATGAAAAATTAGACAACTTTATGTTTGTGCATGTATATGTTCACTCTAAATTATGCATTCACGTTCTGGAAATTGTCATCTACTTGTGCTTATGTACAGTCGTGCATCTCTTAAATTCACTCTAAATTATGCATTCATCTTCTGGAAATTGTCACCTTCTTTTATAACCCCTAAGGTTGCGATTCAAGTATACCACGATACTTTATAATATTGAGACGCCACCCAAAGACTAACTACTTGGTAACAAACCCAATATGGAAGTATGCATCATACACAAGTATCATAGCCAAAGCATCTCTTAAATTCAATTATTAACATGGTTGAAAATATTTTGAAATAATCATGTTCATGCTTGGATAAACCAACTTGAAAGAAAGTTTCAAACTTAATAGAAATTCATACTTAATAGCATCTTAATATAAGGAAAATCATAATATTCAACATAATATTTTCAAAATCATGTCAAAATCATGCATTGGGTAAATTTTACTTACCTCCAAGTAAGCTTTAAAATTCTTTTTTCAACTGCTGAAGTAATCGCAACTCTCTCCTTAATGTCCACATAACATATTCATTACTTCTCCTTATTCCTCATAAATATTAATTAAAATTTCATTTATGACCTTCCCAAAATTTGTCATAACTTTCTTTGATCAAAATTCTAAATTTTTATTTATTATTAATGTTATTATAACTCACCACTTTCCATATTATCCTACCACGCATAGCATATTTTATTATGCTTAAAAAGAATGTTTATATACTAGCAAAGATATTTAGCATGGCTATCAATAAAATCCACTTTTATCGAAACATGTTACCTTAGTTGGAATCTGTGTTAAACTAAATTTAATGCTCGGGAATATCTATTACCATCTTAGTGGACCATAATCAAGTGAAGTCTAAATAATTAACATTTATCCATCAATAATTTCTAATAAAGACCTCTAATAGATAATCCAACCCATCCAATGAATTGAAAACATCCAAAAATGTAAAATCCATCAAAATCGATAATCAACATCAAAAGCTATCTTAAAAGCAATTTGGACAGCTCACCGGTCACCATGTGTTGCCAGCTTGAGCTACTGTCGGCACATCTCCAGTTGCTCAAGCTAGGAGTTTTCATATAAAATATTTTTCAAAGACTATTCTGTGATTTTCTAGCCAATATAAGACATTTTTGTAAAATATATCATTCTTGAGGATTTTCTGTAATTTTTTGAAATATTTTTCATGAAATTTGTTAATAAGTCAAAAAGTATTATGTAATATTCCTATTAGAAATCTCTTTAATAAATTTGTTAGCAAGGTTTAGGTTTTGTACAATTTCTTAGAAATAAATATCTTTTTGCAAGACTACAAATTTATCGGGGTTTTCTATAAAATTTTCCACAAAAGTCAAGATATGAATAGTTCTCTTCCTCTCTCCCTCTCTTCTCATTTCTTCCTTTTGATGGGTTTCGATTGCTGTGAAACCTTCTAAATAATCACCGATTTTTCCCTTAAGATATATTTGGATTGCTTATTCAATATAGATTTTACCAATACTTTCAATTTTAAGAATAACATTAAACCTACAGAGTTCGGGGCAAGCAGATGAATTTAATAAAAGTTTAAAATTTTAATTCATTCTTCAATAACAAAGCGTATAAATTCCCACTTACCTAATTGGCATACCCGCAAAGAGAATTTCTATGAGAAAATTAAGAATCAAGCTTGTTTTTCTTCAAATATCTACCTAACCATGTCCTTTTTTCTCTAGATGAACCTCTCATTTGCTCCACCCCCCATTCAATTTATATATTTAGCTACATTACCTATTCGGATCCGCATGCTATGTATTTAAGGTGTCGCGTACGCATGCCTCACATTCATGGTGTTGAACATGTGCTATGCATTAATAGTGCTACAGGCTTACGTAGTTTTTTTTAAAAAAAACCATGGTTATCACAAATAATATATAAAAAAAGATTAAAAAAATACATGACGTTATTACTTGGTTAAGTAACATGACTCAATATTAAAGAGTTACGATATTCATGATCAAAAAAAATTATGATAGTCCAGATAAAAAAGTTATGGCACTAAATAATGGGTTATTACTTAACTAAGTAAAACAACATAATTTTTTTATTTTTCATTCACTTTTATGTATGTTCAAATATGTTTATATCATATACCAAAATTATCATTTTTATATTCTTTTATATAATTTTTTATAAAATCTTAAAAATAAAAAAATTCATCCTTCAATTGAAAAATTCACCCATCTTACACTCTCCAGCACATCGAAAATGCAAAATTTTTTATTTTTAAAATTTTGTAAAAAATATAAAAGATTTAAAATAATAAATTTTTGTATGTCAAATCTAAAAAAGTGCCTAAAAGATTATAACCATCTTTTTTTGGGAGAATCTGACAGCCATCTGATTACATGAGATAAGCTTTTTGTAAAAAGACCTCGATACCATGCACCCAGGTGCACTTGGCCTAGGTAAACTTAGCCTCGGTACACCCGAGTGCTTTAACTTATTTTTTTATTTTTTTGAAACTTTTTTTATAAAACTATTAATCTAAGTATATTTAACATGTGCATCAAGTTTTATCATTTTTGGAGATTTTTAGATATTTTATTTTTGAAAATCAATGGCATTTTAGCAATTTTAAATTACTAAAAATGCCACCGATTTTTAAAAATAAAAATATCTAAAAATCTTCAAAACGGAAAAAATTGATACACATGTTAAATATACTTAGATTAACAGTTGTATTAAAAAGTTTCAAAAAATTTAAAAAAAAAATTAATCGCACCCAAGTGCACTTGGGTATCTAGAATCATTCCCATTTGTAAAAAGCCCCTGATTACATGCTAATTATTGAGATTTTGAGAAGGGGCAAGGACAACTAACTAAAGACTATGGAGTAGCAGCAAACGCAATTGTTTCGCTTTTAATTTTTTGCATTTTGGTCCATCTAACTATGCGTATTTGTTTTTTAATCCACAAGTATTATGTATTTACATTTTAAACCCTATGAGTTTACCCTCTTTGCATTTTAAATCCCGAAATTCTACTTCATCAAAACACCTAACTAATAGATATTAGTTATAAATGAAAAGTCAAAATTATCCTATGATTTAATTTCATTTGTCTAGGGATGGCTGATCAAGATTAGACTTCCACACCATCTGCTCAAATTTTACTAGAAATTTGGAATTTGGGACACCAACAATGAAGATAGCAACAACCATAACATTTTGACAAGGAATGCAGATGATTGAGGCTATAGGTGTTGAACTTTGGGCAAGGGAGATACGGTGTTAGGCCTCCAACAAGTTGCAGTTGCAAGTTAAGGAATGTTCCTCCCTTCTATTTTTTATTCTACCGTTTCTCCATTCTTTTTTTTGATAAGTATTCATACAATACAATCTCAACTGGTATTGCAATTAAATTCTGAGACATTCTTACAATTTGCTAACAACTATCTACTACTTCTAAACTTTTCCACCGGTGGACGGCTCCCACAAACTTGAGGAGACTTGCAACGCCACCACTTCATAAATGCTACGGGGGAGATTTGAACTCAGGACCACCTACTTGTAAGGTCATGTCCTGCACCACTGAGGCACGACCTCAGTGGCCCGTTTCTCCATTCTTGAACAGTCGTCAATGTCGAAGTTTGCTGGAATTGTTGGGAGCCTAATTTTCAGTGGCGACCATCTCTTCTTTCTAGATTGGTGAGATGGAATATGCAGCTCGTTGGTTGCGATGAGGTAGGATTGAAGGTGAGAGAAGTGCTTGCGGTTGGATTAATAAAGATGATTGACAAGCTCTGATTTGGAAGGAGGCAAGGACGGTAGATTTGCTGTTGATAACTAGACATGATGCTTGCTGGTAATTGGGGCTACCATCTATTGCCAATTCGATTGAGTGTTGAATTTCTGAATGCCGCCGGACTAAATGGGCGCAGCTGCTATAGATTGGAGTGTCAAGTTGAATTGAAGCTAGGTGCATCCATTACTGCCATTCAATCAAAACGACATATGTTGGCCGCTTGAGATGCTGCAATCGGTTGTCGATGTCGATTTCATTGGAGTTGCTAATTGGAGAGCAAGCCGCATCTGCTGAGTTTGGAGAGACAACTTTGTTGCTACAGAAGGTCGATCAAAGTTGGGTCTTGAGGATGGTAAATGGTCTGGCTGGCTTTTATGTAGTCTATGGTTTGGGATTTTGTGACTGCCGAATAGGGGATATTAACTTGCTGAAATTTTTTAGTGGCAAAGCAGATGGCAGATCAAATGAAAATGCAGGTCGATACTGTGGCTTGGTGGACTGCTGCTTGATTTGATGGTTGCTTGCAACTTTTGCTCGGTAGAGATGATGATGGCAGCCATGGAATGGATTTTCAAAGAAGAAGGATCACCGTGGCTGCCGGATTTGCCACTGATTACAGTTTTTGCATGGGAGACATTGTAATGCCCCGTCGACTCGCTACCAATATGACAAGATCCATGATAATGGGAAGAACACACAGATACAATAATATAAATTATGGTGTAATACTAAATGTTTCTTCGATTACTATAAACCAGATATCTCATCAAATATAAACCGAGTTGCATCCAAAGTGCTCGAATTCATAAAATAGATAGATAATTATATTGTCCCTACATCACTCTTAAAACTCAAAATAAATAATTATAAATTTGGATTCATTATGTCCTAATCCGATACGGTGTACCAACCCCATGTTAGTCTCCTCCCCCATACCCGTCATCTAAATTAGGATGAAATTGGATGAGTCCGAGCAAACTCAGTAAGTAGAACCAAAACATAAATTAAACAAAATGAGTTTTAAACAATATGCATATTTTCAAATAAATCATAAATCATGTTCGAATCAATACCATATGCATTCTCATGATCAATCATTCCAATAGTGCCTCATACACATGATCTTCTGATCACATAAGTTAAATTCAATAGGGAGGTTCAATATCTTGCCCCATCTTACATCAGTGCTAAACACAAGACAATCAAATGCAGGAAACACCATACCAATTCTAATGACAAGGAAGCGAATCTGATATCCTGCCATGATCTCCACACACCTATGGCCCCGCCACAAAATTATAACCATAGCTCAGCTCAGACGCTCGTGCCCGAGCACTAGTCTCTACATACTGGTCTCATAATAAATACCCACAAATAGCTTAACACATTCACAGTTTCAAATATCACATGACAATGGCCCAATAGTTTGTTATGGCCCACATCCATCAATGGCTAAATCGTACCCCGGTCCCCAGTCGGCGGTATGTCATCGATCGTTATCGGTGATCACAAACAACACTTTCAATCAACACCTTCATCCATGGCTCATGAAAATGCTAATACACAATGCACACATGCATATGTCAAAAATATAATGCTAGCATGCACCATTTATAAATCAAGATCCAAATTCGACATTACAATAAATCAATCTTTCAATCAGATTTAATCATTTCAAGAAAGATATAAATCATCGACCTCCAAAACATACATGCTCGAGAAATATAAAATAATTCATTCAATTCAAAACAAGTCCTACTTACCTCTTTTAATTATTCTTCGTCTGCTCGTTTATGTGCAAAATCTGGTTCAAAACATATAACGCTAGTCAATGTAGATGCCTAATTGTCAACCATACTTTTTCCAGTGACTACTGTGTGGCAAATCCTAATCTCATAATGAGAACTTCTAGGTTCTTAGGAAAATTTCCAAAGTGGTAATATTTTCTAATCTTCCTTTGTAGTTATTCATATTTTAGTCTGGTTCATCATATTACAAAATCCTATCATATAAACACATAAATCTCAACATTTTATAGTTTAACCAAATATCAACTTAATATTAAACAATAATTTAATAATATAATTTAACAACATTTTAATAATATAATTTAATTGTATAAACAATAATTAATATTATTACCAAAACTAATAGTGATTAATGTTAAACAACATGAATAAATTACAACTCTTTTTCTCAATTTCACCTTGGCAACCATAATTAAGCATTCCTTTTCTTATCTACAAATTTTCTTTCTTGTATTTCATTGTCTAAACTCTAGATTTAATACACACATTTTCTCAACAAAATTCATAATTATGCAAATCATCCATATCCAAATCCTCTTTCTAAATTCTTCTAAAGAAAATACAATTAAATCTGCTCAATCTCAAATAACGGGTACAAGCTAATGTAAAATAACAAAACTTCAATCTCATTAAATTACACAATAATTATAAACTCTTGGTCATCTCTTAAATTTAGTAAAACTTTAGTACTAAAAATAAATCCACTAGACTACTTTAAACACCGAAGTTAAATATATCCATATAATGTTCCTTAATACAATTCATATAATTGTTTCGATATATATCTGCAATCACAAACACATGCCTAGACATTAAAATATTAATCATTCTGACATGAACGAGTAATATCATTCACTGAATATGCATTTATAAGGAATATATATAATATTATTATTTCAAACCACTCTAGGTAGACGTTCCATGCATGTCCACCTTTTTTATATAAAATTAAAATTAAAACCTCACATCCAATATATACATATAATTTAAAATCACATCAATTAGTAGATAGCATGAAACCCCCAGACATCATGTATCCATTTATATATATATATATATATATATATGTATATATTACAACCCGTTCAACATCCAATCAAACATCTAATAAAAAGTTTTTTATATTTCTTGATTTATTCTTCATCATTAAAAATCCAACCAAATAAAATATTATTCTCATATATTCTCTTCAATTTACCGTATACCATACTTGAGATCAAATATATATATAAGTATTTACATACCTACACTTCCACTGACATCCACATCTCTTTTCTTCCTTTCTACTCACGATTCATTTCTACTCTCCTCAACCGTGCAAGCACTCATGCCTTTTCATGCTCTCTCTAAAAGCTTCCTATTGAGACACTCCTTTCTCAACGCATATGCTAATAAAGTCTATTTTAAATGCAAATAAATCTCAGTACTTAACACGGTCTTATCTTTTTGTTGCATAAGGAAAGATGAAACAACATGCTAGCAAAGCATTAATTATACCTCCTAATTCATACCCAACGTAACCGTCCATTATTTCAAATTAGCTTTGGATTAATCAGATACTCGAACACTTGGATGGCCTGCTTGCTTCAATTAACCAAGGCATTAATAAAAATGCATAAAACTTGACGCTCTCGCAAAACCTCTTTAAATGGGTGGTCCATGCGAGGTGCACTCTATTTATTCCTTTAAGTTTTTATATTATTATCATTTAAATATAACTAATAAATTTTTATATTTGTATTTCTTATGTGGTATCTAAAAGTTCACATTCAATTTACTTAACCATCAAAGTAACAATAATTCTTTATTTTAAAATTAGATTAATGAAAACTAGCCTTCTTTAAATATTTAACTTTAGTATTTCAACCCAAAATGTCAAGAATGATTTGGTTCCATTAAATCATAAGAATTCAATATAACTCTTAAATTAATATTGAATTTCCACATCATTCCATCAAAGATTTCACCATAAAAATTCCTCGATTCAACATGGCTTCGTCTACTTATTACTAATAATATCAAACAATCATCTTTCATAAATATTTAGGGGGGGGGGGGACACTCAGCTTAAATAGTGGTCATCTCATTTTATTATTTTTATTATATATATATATTTATCTAGATAGATATTTTGCACATATTAAATTATAATACAAGTTCAATTCTATTTAGTTCAGGGTTTAATCACCATATTAATTTCACTCAATAATAAATAATTATTCAACATTTAAATAAGATCACCCTGTTTATTTACTTATTCTCTTTCATGATTTTAATTAAAATTACATAACCTTAATTTGTGTTTCAATTAATATGCTAATAATAAATTAAAATTCATAAATTAAATTAGGGGTTTACAGAAATGATCATGGCAACCATGAAATGGCACTGTGGCTGTCAGGTTTGATGGCCAATTGTAGCTTCTACTCAAAAGAGATGATCATGCAACAACCATGAATGGATTTTCGAGGACGAAGGATCACCGTCGCTCCATGCTCTAGGGGTGCATTGGACATCTGTGCACATATAATGGAATGTTGACACCTTTCCTGAGTCAACTTAGTAAAATTTTGTATAGCCTAGGTAAGTCGACTTATGAAACTTGTAGATGGTGCATTTTTGGTTTGACCAAGTTAAATCGACTCTATCACGAGTTGACTCTTTTTAGGGGGAATATTTTTATTAAAAAAAATTTCTACTGCAAGCATTGATAGATTTTTTGTTTGTCTCGTTGCTTACATTGATCATATAGTTTAAAGTGCAAAGAAGGTAAATTTATAAGCTTTTAAAAAGCAAACATGTGAAACTCATTGGTTAGAAAGCAAATACGCGAAGTTAGAGGGACTAAAATGCAAAAAATCCTTTGGCTTTCATCCTTGTTAGTGGCACGAAGGACAAAGAAGCAAAAGAAATCAGCAAGAGGTCATCCTTAGTTAGCGATAAGGAGGATGGAGTAAGGTAAGATGTCTTTCCCAATCAAAGAGGTAGTCTTCCCATATTATAGAGGAAATCGACTTTAGATCATCATAATTTCAACATGTTTCCAATTGAATGTCACCACCTATTAATGATAAACATATAAATAATTCATGTTAGTTAATATTAATGTGTGGATCAAGCATCTATCATAAGAAATAAGAAATGAGACTGCTTTATGAGAACTTACCAGCCATGATGGTCACTTCAACAACAATATCAACAAAAGAGCTGCAAGACAAAAGGTGGACCATTAAAGTTACCACATAAATGTGAATTCTAGGAAATTATCTGTTATTACTATTTAATAGCATCAAATCCATCCTCTATTTTTGAATTAGGCAGGCAAAATAATGCATGATTTTGAACAATAATGGAAATCTTGAGGGAAAGCCATTGAAGGTGGAGAATATGGTGCGGGCGACACTATTCCTTGTGATGAGGATGTAAGTTATGTCAGCAAGCTCGAGTTGAGGGTTGATGGAGGTTTCAGTATTTTCAATCCTTTGGTCATGATTGCCATGAGCAAGAGCAGCAGCCAACACCAATATTGTTATGGATTTTTTTCCTAAATGGCTCTCTTCCTTCCCCCTCTCTACTATATTCTCCGTTCTCCTTCTATCTAGGGCATAACATGACCCATATCTTGTGCACATGATTTTGGAAGTGTGGAACTTTAGTTGGGTAGGTCCTATTAAAGGTTAACTTTACTCTTACACTATTTTTAAAAACTTTTATCCTATCTTATTTTATGTTGGATCAATTCGAGACCTATCCTACCTTATTTTTCAAGGGCGAGTCAATTCCAATTCTAATTTCAAATTGAATATCATAAAAAACTTCTATAACCACATAACATGTATCTAAATCCCTTTGTTTAGACTTAGACTACATATTGCAAAATTTATCCAAAAAACTGACCTGAAAACAATTCCTTCACAACTAGGAATATATCAAACAAATGATGCTTCACAAGCTATATGTTTCTTTTCTATAAAAAATGAACAAATTTGAATTTCTTTTTTTCAAAGTTCAAGAGAAATCATATTAACATGAGCACCATTCTCATCTTTCGAAATAAGATCATCAACTAGACTTTAGACAACATCTTTCATAGATTGAGAGATATCACTTTTTTTAGGGACCTAACTTTTGAAGTTCTTTTAGCTGAATCAGGAAATGTAAGCCAAAAAGAAGTAATACAAAAATCAATAAATCATATGTAATTGGGCATAGAACTTTAAGTACAAATTGATTTATGGAAATGGGCTAGAAATGGTGCAAACTTAACCGACGATGAAAACAGGCATAATAGAGAAGAAATTAAGAGTAAGAGATTCCAACTAGTCTGAAATAGAGAGCTTGGGATTTGTTTTATCCATTGTTTGTTAAAAATGCATGTCTGAGCTAGCTATTAGAAGTAGCGACAAAGTTGAAGATGAAAACAATGACAAAGACGAGAAAAATAAAAATATAAAGGAAGAAAGGGAATAGACATGGAAGATGAAATGAAAAGGAAGAGATGAGAAAGGATCAACTGCTAGTTGGGTTGCCATTAGTCGATTGGGCTCATGGTAACATTGATGCTTTAGCTAGTGGACGTCACATGTTTGAATGTTACTTCAGTCCACCGCATATTAGGTGGCTTTTACATATATTAGTCTCCCTATTATGGGAGTTTTACAATTTTCTTCTTGTTGGGGGGGGGTCGGTTTTACAATTCCCGCTGTGGTGCGGGTTTATAAAAAAATTTCCTTCATGGTAAGAGTATAAAATGTGATCCATTGTAATATCAAGATATCTTGATGTATATAAAATATCAAAAAAAAAAACTGCCAACTGGGTTGGGAATTGGGTGAGAGAAAAGAGGAGAACTAGGGAAGTAAAACTGTTCTAGCAAAATTAAATGGAGGAGAGAAACAATGGAATTAGGAACTTTAGGCTTCACGACTTTAGGAAGTCAGAGATTTCAAGGGTTACTAGATCCTCAAAATCGACATTACCTAAATTTGAATGGGTATTTTTCTAGAACCAAACTGACCTTGTGGATAAGAAATCCATAATTGAACATTTCCAATTTATAGTACTCAATAGATTGACCCATCAGTACCCTACCCAATTTGCTTTCCCAGGTGTTTGCAAGTTTTTGAAAAAATTCAATCCTCATTGTTTGGGAGGATTTTTTTGAAAAATGTCTTTCATAACTTCAACTAAATTAGACAGCTAACGAACTTCAAAAAAAATGTGTGGTTGCAATTAGGTAAAATATAACTTAAATAATATATGATTAATCATACAAATACTAAGACCCACATAAAAGTGAAGGTAAAATAATATGAGGAATGGAAGACAAAGTAAATGTCCTGCTTAGCCCACCTCAACAAACTCATTTATAATAACTTTTTTTCATTTTTCTTCATACACTTATTTATCTAAGTGTATTTAACATATAAATTAGGTTTTATCATTTTTAGATACGTGTATATATATTTTTTAGATTTTTAAATATAAAAGTATTTAAATACGTACATACATATAGATGTTTTAAAATCTCAAAAATATACATATATAAATGTGTCCAAAAATGGTAAAACTTAGTTTATGTGTTAAATACACTTAGATAAACAAGTGCGTGAAGAAAAAAATAAAAATATTGTTGTAAATAAGTTTTTGGAGGTGGGCTAAGTGGAGTATTTACTTAGCCCGGGCTAACAGGATCACTCCTCAAATAATTATCTATAAGATAAAGATGAATGCTCATGTTAGTCGAGGCTAAGTAAATAGTTCGCTTAGCATACTTCAAAAAATTCGTTTAAAATATTTTTTCATTTTTCTTCGTATACTTGTTTATCTAAGTGTATTTAATATATAAACTAAGTTTGACCATTTTTAGATATGTGTATATATTTTTTGAGATTTTTAAATATCTACGTGTATATATTATTTAAAATATCCCTATTTTTAAAAATTCAACAAAATATATACACATATCTAAAAGATGGCAAAACATAGTTTATATGTTAAATAATTTAGATAAACAAGTATATAAAGAAAAATCAAATAAAGTATTTTAAATAATTTTTTTGAAGTGGACTAAGTGAGTCATTCGCTTAGCCCAGACTAACAAGATCACTTCTCTAAGATAAAAATGCATATCATTGCTCAATGTTAAAGAGTTATGATACTATATAATGGATTGGTACTCAATTTGTTACTCAGTTAAGTAACAACCTCATATACTTTTTAGATTCTTTTATGTTTTTATAAATTTTTAAAAATAAAAAATTTCATCCATTTACCCTCTTCCAGCATGGAAGATGTAAATTTTTCGTTATAAAAAATTTGTAAAAATATATAAGAATTCAAAATTAATAAAATTTGGTATATAATCTAAACACACTTGTACCCATATAAAAGTGAAGAGAAAATAAAAAATATATAAAAAATTAAAAATTGCATAAAATTGTTACTTAGCTAAGTAACAACAAATTGTATCGTGTCATTACTAATATTAAAGAGTTATGATAATATATGCATAGAGATCATGTGATTATGAATTCAAAAGGGTGTTTCATAACACCAACTATGGCATATTTGAACCAAAAACTTTCATAGTAATAACTCATAGTAATATTATGAATTCAAGGGTGTTTTCATAGCACATGTGACTATGGCATTTGCACTGAAATAATTCCTTGCATCAACAAAATTTATCCTCCTCATTTGGTTGTGAAAATTCGATTTTTTCTATCTAAACTTGTATAGGTTAATTCATTCCTTCTCATTTTTTTCACACTTTTCATAATGGTTTTGGCACCATCTTATGAGCAAAACCTTTTATCATACATTATAAAACAAAATTAAAAAAAAAAACAGGATCCAAAAGAGCCACCTTCACAAAATACTTTACCACTCTTCTAAATTAGGGAGCATAGCAAAAAATTAGAAAGCTACCTATACAATATCCGTAAGATCTAGATCTCATTAAGGGACAAAAAAATAGAGTTTGGGCATACTCTCCACCAATAGCTTTCTACACTAGCCATATGAAAAGCCAGCTTTACAATTTCATAAGCAACTTGATTTCCTTGACAAAGAATATGAGCAAAATGAACTTCATAAAACAAGAATAAGAAGCCATAATTTCCTCAATAATAGGCTAGTTAAAGTTTGCTCAATCCTAAGAAGGAGGTTGATAAGAACCATAGAGTCACTTTCAACCTCCAAATATCTCACCCCTAGATATGTTACCCATCTAATGCCCAACAAAAGACCTCTAGATTCCATCCCTAAAGGGTCATAGATACACTAATTAGTCTAGAACTTTGCTCCTACAAACCTTCCATTCTAATCTCTTAATATTATTCCAGCACTAACCAACATAAGTCCTATAGTTAGCATCGACATTAAGTTTTAGGAAACTCCATTTTAATGTTCTCCATCTTTCACAGCTCTCCATCAAATTTAACTACCCATTTCATGTGAGATTTGAAGAGAGAACATGATGAGTTAAGAAAAACACGACAACATCGTGTCTTTGAAGCCAATAGGAACCCCATTAGCCACTCACATTTTCCTACAGAACCATATTCTCCAACATATTCATAGGAAAAACATCAATAGGTATTTGTTTGTCTTGCAAATGCACCATTTCCTTAATATCATCACTAGTCAATTGATGAGTAGGGTAGAGAAAAGAAACTTGGAAAAGAAAATGCATTCCACAACAATCCCATAACAGATGTGTAACATCCTCCACTTCACCTTTCATTGTATAAAGATCAATGATCACTCATTAGGATGCTCCTACTCACTAAATTTATTTTGTTTGTAGTGTTTCATAAACATCTTCCATGCAGAAATAAGAATTTTCCTAAGGAGCTTGACTTTCCATATAACTTTCTTAGCTGGTTTAATTCCCTCCTCCACAGTTTGCTTCTTTTTTTCCTATAAAGTCTCCTTATGAGAAATGATATGAGCTAATTTTATACCATAATTCCTGGTTCAAGCCCCCAAAAAAGACAGACATCCTCTTCTCACCTAGGAAGAGGAATCAGCCCTCCTTCCACATAGCCATATGAAGTAGATCTCCCTTCCATATTCATTTTTTAGAATCAAACCAATGCATCCTCAATTAACCCTAAAGGAAGAGGGTCTGCCATCTATAGTCTATTATCTGTCCATCAATCAAATATAGAATCTCACCTATTTTCCACATTCAATTCTCTGTTTGCATCCTCTAATCAAAACAACCTTTGCCTTAACCATACAACTTCAAGTAAAAAGACAGCCTACCCTTGCCTTCCAATTCTAGAAATTATTATTTTGAAAGTACTTGACCTTGAGAACTCTATAGCATAAAGAAATAATGTTCCTTGTGAGTCTCCAAGCGCCTATTTTTCCATTGATGCAAGATTGAAAGTTGCAAGGTCTCTAAACCTCTTTCCACCATCACATTTTGGGATATACATCTTACTCCACACCCTCCAGCTAACCTTTCTTTTATCGTTATTATCTTCCTAGTAAAGTTTTGTACACTTTTATGAAAACTTCCTTTTTGACTGATTTTGATGATAACAAAAATACATGGGTTATGCTATTGATTTTAAATATTGTGAAATTGAAAAGAGTGGTATGCTTGTGGAATTATCATTTTTGAGTTTATACTACCAATTGTGATAGGATTGAACTTGAAACAAACAGATATCTTGAAAATGAAATATGCTAGTTGATATGCATGGAATCATCTTGAAATATGCTAAATTGGTGAACTTTTATTAGAATGATAATGGAATATGCTTTTGGAGTTGTGGTTATTCTTAAATCAAGATCGGATTATCCATTTATTCTTATCTTAAGTCGATTAACTCACTTGAAGCAAGAATTTTTTTCCAAAATTTGGATTCTAAAAAATATGGGAAAAAGTTGACCTTTTCGTGCAGAAACCATTCTGTCTTAATAGCAGCAAAAGGTCAACCTTTTTATCTAAAAAGGTCAACCTTTTCAAAGCGCGAAAATTTAAAATTTTGAAATGTTTGGATATGAATGGAGATCTCTTGGGCTATATTCTAGGGCACATTTTTAGTGATTATAAGGTTATAAAAGGAGGACCTAGAGAGCTGGAAGATCAAGAGAATCAATCACAAGTTTTCAAGATTGACTAAATCAAGCTGCTTTTTTGTGAAGACCTATCTTGAAGACAAGTTGCTCATTTCTCAAGTGCAGTTGCTGTGATTGTTCAAATTACATATTGCCCTCCATATGTTAATGATGTTGTTGTTTCAGATGTGCTAAACGGATTTGATTTTGATTTTCTTTTTGAAATTTGTATTTCCTTGGATTTGATTGTGATCAAACCAAGAGATTATTTCAGAAGCCCACCAGGAGCTTAGCACCAATCCAAAAGATGATCTAATTGACTGTACCACTATAACTTGTAATGAAGTTGACTAGTGGAACCCATGTATTTGTACTTAGAGAGTGGAGTAGGTCTATGGTTGACCGAACCACTATACTTGTGTAATTTCTTTTGTGATTACGTGATTGATCTTTGTGATTATTCTTTAAGTTTTTTGAATTTAACAAAGAGATAATATGGCTAATGAGAAAACTAATAGTGGTTACTCTGAAGGTCAGTCCATTACACGACCACCTTATTTTTGATGGATCAAACTTGTGTATTGAAAACTCAAAATGAAGATGTTTTTAATGAGACAAGATATTAAACTGTGGAGAATTGTTGAAACTAGATTGAACTTGCCCGGAGATGATATTCCTATTGTACTCAGTCAACAACAAACTGAACAAGTTCAAATTAATGCTAGATCATTAAATGCATTATATTGCTCTCTTTCACCTTTTGAGTTCAATAGAATCTCATATTGTAATACTACAAAACAAATGTGGGATACTCTTGCGGTGACTCATGAAGAAACATCACAAGTAAAAGAATCCAAAATCAATATGCTAATGCATGACTATGAATTATTTATAATGAAACCCACTAAATCATTTTTTGAGATATTTTGCAGATTTATAGATATTGTCAATAATCTCAAAGGTTATGGAAAATCTATTGCTACAGCTGAACATGTTAAGAAGTTACTATGTTTTTTTCCTACGACATGGAATGCAAAAGTAACACCAATCAAGGAAGCTAAAGATCTCTCTAGAATGACTGTAGATTAGCTTATTGGTTCATTAATGACTATGAGATTGTCTTGAAAAGAAATGATGAAGAAGATGTGAAAGGTAAAAAATCACTTGGTTTAAAAGCTGATTTGGATAATTCGTTTGATGATGCAGGTGATGAAGATGATGAAGTTGCTATGCACACAAAGAAATTCAGGAAATTCATTACACAAAATAGGTAAAATGAAAATAGAGCTACTGCTGCAAGGAGAGTTCAAAAAAAGGTTGTCAATGGAAACATGCAAAGAAATGATTTTGAGAAAAAGAAAAACAATCAAATAAGGTTGAGGTGTTTCAATTGCCGAGGATATGGTCATCTCAAAAATTCATGTTCTTCTCCACAAATAAAAAACTCAAATTTCAGATTCAAGAAAAATGAAAAGCTATGGAGCTTGGAGTGACAGTGGTACATCACTTTTTGTGAGTTCAAATCGGATGATAAAATTGCTCAATTTGCACTCTACAAAAAACATTGGTTTTATGGAAAATCATTCAGATGGTGATTGTGATCCTAAGGTAAGTGTTATTGATAATGGTGAACTTCAAAGAGACTATGAAGAATTGTTTCTTGAGTTTAACAACATATCTGAAAAATATGTCAAAATAAAAAAGGAATTAGAAATTGATAAGCTAAAGTGTGTTCAGCTTGCTGAAAATGTTCAGAAGTTAATAGTTGAAAATGACAAACTAAAATCAAATGTTGCAAAAAAATAGAAACAACACTGAACCTACAATGTTGCAAATAAAAATTCTGCACACAATGGGGTATGTCATTTCTGCTGTTCTCTTGGATATTTTTCATTTGTTTATCCATTGAAAAAATGCAAGCACAAGGCATTAAACTTGTTGGGAGATCTAAAAATGCTATCTATTTAAATTCTAATAAGGATGGACTCATGAAATGGGTACAAAAAAAATTAATTTTTTCTGTTATGCAGAAAATTAGAGTAAACCGGTACATGGATAGTGGATGCTCTCATCATATGACCAGCAACAAAAAAATTTCAAAAACTTAATCATGAAAGATCAAGAAAAGGTTACCTTTGGCGATAACAATAAAGGAAAAATCAGAGGAACAGGAACGGTAAGATGCCTAGGTATGGAAATAAATGTTGTTTTTTATGTTGAGGGACTTAAACATAATTTGTTGAGTATGAGTCAATTTTGTGATAAAGGATGTGAAAATTGTGTTTAAGACGAACCAGTGCATTGTTCTTAATGATCAGGGAAATAAACTGTGTTGTGGGAAAAGAAATGAAAATGTTTATGTTTTGGATCTTAGTGTAAATAATCCAAAATATCTATCTGCAATTGATGATGAAAATTTATTGTGGCACAAACGTTTAGGACATGCTAATATGCATATTATCAAGAAACTTCAAAAATATGATCTTGTTAAAGGTTTACCTAAATTTGAAGTAAATGTGGAATGTGTATGATTCATGCAAATTTAGAAAATAAAAGAAGATTTCTTTTCATCCTAAAAATATTATGTCAACATCAAAACCTTTACAACTATTGCATATGGATTTGTTTCGACCTACTAGAACTAAGAGTCTATGTGGAAAGCAGTATGCATATGTTCTAGTTGATGATTTTTCTAGATATACATGGGTACTGTTTCTTGGGAGCAAGGATGAATGTTATAAAATATTTCAAAAATTTTATCGTAAAGTTCAAAATGAAAGTGGACTAAATATATGCGGTATAAGAAGTGATCATGGTAAAGAATTTTATAAGTATAATTTTTCTGAATTTTGTGAAAATTTTGAAATATCTTATAATTTTTTTGCTCTTAGAACCCCACAACAAAATGGAGTAGTGGAAAGAAAAATCAAACTTTGATTCAAAATGGAAGGGACCATGTTGATTGATGCAAAAATTACTCATAGATATTGAGCAGAAGCTGTAAATACAACTTGCTTCATCATTAATTGTGTTTATATTCGTCCAATATTTAAAAATACTCCATATGAATTGTGGAAATTGACGAAAACCAAATATTATATATTTCCATACATTTGGATGTAAATGTTTTGTGTTAAACAATGGAAAGGATGATCTAAGAAAATTTGACATTAAAAGTGATGAAGGCAACTTCCTAGGCTATTCTTCTTCCGGCAAAACATTTCACATTTATAACAAGAGAACATGCATGTTGAAGAGTCAATTCATGTATCATTTTATGAAACTAACAATAAGCCAAAAAAGGTTGATTTTACAGGCGAAGATGATGGAGAAATTATTGAAGAAGAAGAGTCACAAACTAATGAGGAATTAAATGAAAATACTGAAGAAGAGGTAAGTGAAGATGGTATGACTGAAATACCTCATGTTTCTCACAATAGAAGGATTCAAAAGAATCATCCAATGGATCAAATAATTGCAGATGTATATAATAAAATTAAAACAAGATGATCAATGAAAAATGTCATTGGCCATTATGCATTTATCTCTCACATTGAACCAAAAAAATATAATTGATGTTGTGCATGATGAAAATTGGATAATTGCTATGCAGGATGAACTAAATCAATTCGAACGGAATAATGTGTAGACCTTGGTACCTAAACCTGAAGAAAAATCAATAATTGGTACTAAATGGATTTTTAGATACAAGCTGGATGAATCAGGCATCATTTTGAGAAATAAAACTTGTCTAGTAGCTGCAAGATACTCTCAAGAGGAGGGTATAGATTTTGATGAAACATTTGCACCTATTGCTAAACTTGAGGCCATCAGAATGCTACTTGCCTTTGCATTATATAAAAATTTCAAGTTATATCAAATGAATGTAAAGAGTGAATTCTTGAATAGCTATATTAATGAAAAAGTGTATGTCAAACAGCCTCCAGGTTTTGAGGATCCTCATTTTCCTGATCATGTATTTAAGCTGTCAAAGGCGCTCTATGGTTTGAGACAAGCACCAAGAGTTTGGTATGACAAATTGAGCAATTTTTTGCTTGCTAGAAAATTTCAAAAAGGAAAGCTTAATACTACATTATTCATTAAGCATATTCATCATGACATTTTGATTGTTCAAATCTATGTTGATGATATCATTTTTAGCTCTACTGATGAAAAATATTGCAAGGATTTTGAGAAATCAATGATGAATTTGAGATGAGCATGATGGGAGAACTAACCTTCTTTCTTGGTTTACAAGTCAAAAAATTTCTAGAAAGTATCTTCATTTCACAAACAAAGTATATCAAAGAAATGCTGAAAAAATTCTCAATGAAGTCTATAAAACCTATGTCTACACCAATGAGCACAGGTATCAAATTGAAATGAATCAAGTAAGAGTGTAAGTGAAAAATTGTATAGGAGCATGATTTGATCACTATTGTATCTTACAGCAAGTAAACCAGACAATTTATTCAATGTTTGCTTATATACTCGCTTTCAATCAAATCCCAAAGAATGTCATATGGTTGTAGTGAAAAGAATTTTTAAATATCTTGTTGATACTCAAAATTTGGGATTATGGTATCCTAGAGGCTCTAATTTTGAATTATAAGATATGCTAATGCTGATTATGTAGGATATAAGGTAGACAGGAAAAGTACAAGTCGCACTTGTTAGTTTTGAGGAAGTATGCTGGTCTCATAGTTTTCTGAGCAAACCACTGTGGTTTTATCCACTGCTGAATCTGAATATGTAGTTACTCATAGCTATTGTGCACACATTCTATGGATGAAAGAACAATTATGTGATTATAAACTTAAATATGTTGATATTCCAATTCATTGTGATAACACAAGTGCTATTAATCTGATGAAAAATCCAATAGAACACTCTCGTACCAAACACATTGAAGTAAGATTTCACTTTATTTGAGATCATGTGCAAAAGCATGATGGAATTTGTTCCCACTGAAAATCAAATAGCAAATATTTTCACAAAACCTCTACCCATTGAAAGATTTACTAAATCGGGTGTGATAGATCCATTTGCATGATAAATTGAGATAATTATTTAAGTCAAGCATAAATAATTATCCTTTTTGTTGTTTTTTGTAACTGGTCTGAAAAGGTCGACATTTTCTATCAAAAAAGCTTACAATTTTGTCAAAACGGAGAAAATAAAAAAAGACAGTCGGGCGATTTTTTCATTTGCTTAAACTTCTTCTCTTCGGAATGGCGACTTGGAGGCATCAGCTAGGCTTCTTGTGGGCAACCAAAAATCTGTGAGAGAACTCCAATCCTCATGTCACAATTTTGATTTGCTTGGTTGAATAGTTTCTATAAAAGAATCTCTGTTTGATTTCTTCCGTCATCTCATTCTCCGCATCTCTAGCCAAATTCCATTTCATGGAAATCCCTAACCTAGTTGACTCCATCCCAGTCGAAAACAACCCTAGCCAACACTATCTCCAACCCTAGCCAAAAATCTTCTTCTCTATTACCAAAATTAAAACCCCTCACCATCTAACCATAGCCGAACTTCCTCTTTTATCTAACCAAACCAACTTCATCAACCTTAGCCGAACCACTGTTTCCCCCTAAACTGAAACCAACCCGAATATGGTTTCTCCCAAGTCAATTGCAAAGGCAAGTTACCAAGAGAAAAGAAAGAGGAAAGTGGATGAATTATCACCTGACAAATAGCCTCCTAAGGTAAGAAGGAACTTAGGCATTGCCATTGAAGAAGGTAGAAACATAAGAACAAGTAATCCTACACCACCTCCATCATCAATTCCAGTGGTCAAAATAGCTAGGATGAAAAATCCTAATATCTCTAAAGGTTCCACATCCAAGGTATTCAAAAGTGAAAAACATGAAAAAGAGTTCCAAACCAAGATAGTCTCCAGAAGTATTATGAAAGGTAAGTATGTTGATTTCAAATATTTCAAGCACAACAAGTTTACCTTTGTTGATCGACTTAAAGATTTTGATTTATTCAAGTTTATGTATTTTGGAATGTCTATTTATCAAGATCTTGTAAGGCTTTTATATTGCATCTTGAGAAATTATGAGACAAATCATATAGTTCATATATCAAAGGAGTATATATCTCATTTACTGCTGAAGAATTTTCCTCCATCATGCAACTCCCATATCTTTATGTTGAAGATTCCACTGATGCGTCTATTGAAGATACTATTCTGGATTTAACTGCTGATGCAAGTTTAAGCATCTTAAAAGCCGCATTTTCTGCCAAAGATTTGGCCTCTGTTGACTTAAATTACTATTTCAAGTTGTTACAACTATCTTTATCCAAGAACAGGTGGCAAAGATATTGTTAATACTAAAGATGTTATTCTCGTGTGGTGTATCATGTTTCAAAAGTCCTGTCATTTGGTTCATTCAATGTTTGATTATATGTTAAGTCAAAGAAATAAATCAAATGGAAATTTGCTCTATGGGATGTTTTTAACCAGACTTTTCAAGCATTTTGGAATTAATATGAGTTAAGAAGGATTCATGGAGTCAAACTCTTACAGCATCATTGGAGAATCAACTTTGAAGAGAATGAGATACAGAAAAGTTAATGGAGGCAGCTGGGTATGCATTCCTTCTACACCTAAAGGGAAGAAAATATCAGATGATATAGGGTCTCATGGCAAGAAAGGTGGATCTCAAGGTAATGTTGCTGAAGAATATGTGAGGAAGGCAAAGAACCATCACCTCCAAATTCATTTGACTATACTGATCATTCTAAGCCATCAAACCAACCATCTCAAATGACCACCTCTACTACAAAATATTCTGTAATTTCAAAACCTTGAACAAATTCTTTCTTGGTCAATTGAATATGCTTCATTCAAGGCTTGATTCATTTGAAGAGAGAATGGCCAATGTTGAAAGTATTGTCAATGATCTTATCACTGAAATACAACTCCGAAAAGATCCACTTCCAAACCCACAATCTCCCACATCTCCTCCTTCAGAAAAACCTTCTTCTCCAAAATAAACAACTATTGTGTCAGATGCTGAATGGGCTACATTTCTTGAAAAATTAGGTCCTAAACAAGCTGTTTCAGGTAATCCCCTCAAAAGCAAATCCAAAAAGCCAATCTCACCAAAGAGGAAGCTCTCTCTCAGACCAAGAAAGCTCAAAGTTCCCTCAAACACAAGTTTAACCTTGTTTCGGATGAAGAAGATGAGGAGCTCACTCCTCCTAAGAAGAATGACTCCAATCCACCATCTCAATGAAGACTAACTCTTTTTTAGTTTACTAATTTATTATTGCATCTGAATTTCTCATACTCATTTTCATATATTATACCACTTTTTGCTTCTGACAAAAAGGGGAAAAATACAACCATTGTGAGGAGTGTGAATAGGGGGATCAATGTGATAGGAGGAGCTATTTTCAACAATGGTTGATAGTGTTTTGTCATCATCCAAAAGAGGGAGAATGTGAGCTCCTACAAAAATCTCTTTTTTGATCGGTTTTGATGATGACAAAAATACAAGGATTGTGCTATTGATTTTAAATATTGAGAAATCGAAAAGAGTGGTGTACTTGTGGAATTATCATTTTTGAGTTTATAATACTAATTGTGATATGATTGAACTTGAAACAAAGAGATATATTGAAAATGGAATGTGCTAGTTGATATGCATGTAATCATCTTGGAATGTGCTAAATTCGTGAACTTTGATTAGAATGAAATGGAATATTCTTTTGGAGTTGTAGTTAATCTTAAATCAAGATTGGTTCATCCGTTTATTCTTATCTTAAGTCGATTAACCCACTTGAAGCTGGACTATTTCCCTAAAATTCGAATTCTAAAAAATAGGGGAAAAGGTCGACCTTTTGGGTGCAAAAGTTCTACCTTTTCATGTAGATCAACAACAGCAGCAAAAGGTCGACCTTTTTATCTAAAAAGGTCAATCTTTTCAGAGCAACAAAATTTTGAATTTTGAAGTGTTTAGATATGAATGGAGATCTCTTGGGCTACTTCTAGGGCACGTTTCTAGTGATTAAAAGACTATAAAAGGACAACCTAGGAGAGCTGGAAGATCAAAAGAATCAACCACAAGTTCTCAAGATTGACTAAATCAAGCGGCTCCTTTGTGAAGACCTATCTTGAAGACAAGTTGCTCATTTCTCAAGCGCAATTGCTATGATTGTTCAAAATTACATATTGCCCTCAATATGTTGATGATGCTGGTGTTCCAGATGTACTAAACTGGTTTGGTTTTAATTTTCTTTTTGAAATTTATATTACCTTGGGTTCGATTGTAATCAAACCAAGAGATTATTTCACGAACTCACCTAGAGCTTAGCACCAACTAAGAAGATGGTCTAATTGACTGTGCCACTGTAACTTATGTTGAAGTTGACTAGTGGAACCTAAGTATTTATACTTGGAGAGTGGAGTAGGTCTGTGGTTGACTGAACCACTATACTTGTGTGATTTCTTTTGTGATTGTATGATTGATCTTTATGATTATTCTTAATTAATCATTACACGAGACCAATAAATTTGATCATCGTCGTACTTAGTTCCTCATAAAGATTTTGAGGGGAGGATAAAAAGGTTCAAACCATAGTTTGGAATAGCTTAGGCAATTGCCTTAATTAATATTTCATTTTCGCCCATTGAGATTAGTCTATTCATTTATCCCTATATCTTTTGCCATACACACTCCTTAAGAGCATTAAGCACCTTAACTTTTTGTCTACCCACCTAAGCATGCAACCTAAGATATATTTGGAGTTGACTCCCAAATGTACCCATTAGATTATTATTTTCCAGCCCAACATTTTGCCTTGTATTACAACTAAAGAAAATAGACATTTTCTGCATGTTGACCTTCTGTCTCGATATGCCTTCGTATTAATGCAAAATCCTCTTTAGTTCGTCCACCTTCCTACTAAGAGCCCTCGAAAAAGGAGACTATCATACACAAAAAAATGAGTGAGAATTTGGCCTATTCCTGTACATTCTAATCCCATGTAGTCTCCCTTCTTCATGTGTTTAATCTTATGATTAAAACTTGAGTTTGATGGGTTGGGTTACTTTAATCTAAAAACCCATCCCAAGTCTTTCTACCCCTCTTTAATGGAAGTCTTTCTACTCATTTTTACAACCTAGTTTGCTTTAAAATTGGATGGACAAAATGAGTTAAACCCACTTGACCCCAAACCCAAATAAGTTGGGTTAAGTTCAACCCAAATAAATTGAGCAATAAGGAAAATACTTTTTGAGGCATGATTTCATGCCTTTGGCTTAAAAACATGTATTTTTTATTTCGTAATTTATTTATAAAATTATTATTCTAGGTGTGTTTAATTCATATACCAAGTTCTATCATTTTTAAAGATATGTATGTGTTTTTAAATTTTCAAACATCTGGAGTATTTTAATCACTTCTCACCTTAAAAAGATTAAATACTCTTGTGTTTGAAGTTTAAAAAATGCACATATATATATATAGAAATGATAAACTTGGCATAAGAATTAATTAAATTTAGAATAACAATTTTATAATAAAAATTAGAAAACAATTTCTAAAGAAACATGTTTTGGGGTCGGCTGGTTATTCGTATCACCATTCATACTTTTCTTCTTTTCTGCCTCTCATGGGATTTAAACTTAAAATCTCTACTCAAGGAACTATATTATTAACAATCTGAGCATCATGAGTTGTTATATTTCAGAATTTAATTAGTTAATTAAACTTCTCAACTCAAGTGGGCCTTATCGAGTCTGAACTAGAAAGATTAACTTTCCATTTTTGTCCTAGCTTGTAGCTTGCTTGGCCAATTAATCAATGATCAATGGTTAAGAGTACACATCACTGCACACACGTCATCTCCATCAGCCAGTCAATGCATTTTTCCCGATTACTATAAAATATGATACAACAATGCATTTATGCTTTTTCCAATCAACGGCCCAAGCAGGATTTACGGATTTTGTACGATAGATATGTCCCAAATAGGGGTACAACTCGGGCTAATGAAACTCGAATCTATCTCAACCCTAATTCTAAAAGCTCAAACCCTAAGTCTAACCCTAAGCCTATTTTTTGAAATTCAGACTCAAGTTGAGTTTTTTTATTAATGTATATTTATAATTCGTCATATACTTATTCAATCACAAATTAATTACTAAAAAATTCTAAATTGACAATTTATTATAACTATCAAAATACACAAGTTGGTTCTAAGCTCAGGAAAAAAAGAGCAGACATCAGGTAGGCAGCCAGTCATGATCTTCTCTTAGTGCTAACAAAAGGCTAAAACTAAATAGTATGGACAAAACTACCAGGAAGAAAATGGTAAAAAATCATTAATTTTCATAGGGAATATGTTCTTAAGGTAACTGAACCTACGTAGTAAGGGCAATGCTATGATGATGATGATAATTATGAAAGAGTATATACCTATCCGGCCACCAATAGATCACATATTAGCCAAGGTTTAAACTAAAAGCCCTTCAATCATGAAAATTGAAAAACACGGCCTGTAGTCTTGCTCATATCCTCATAATAGATTGCATATTGAAATAACTCGAGTTGAGACAAATTTTCCAATTGAATGTAAGAAAGGATTCACAGTGTTCGTTGAGTCTAGAAAGAATACAAACATGTTGTAAGCTTGAACTTACATATTTGTATTTTGGGCATTTTGAGCATTGAAAACATAAGGGAAATATCAGTAACTTCCACGAATTTTTTTTTTTTTTTTTTTTGATGAAAAGGAATAACTCTACCCCGACCCCCCCACATTTTGAAAAGGGTTCGGGATGGAGTAATCCACTGAATACATAGCTAGAAGATTATCTGCACAGAGTTTCTCAACAAAATCATGTGGTGGGTTTCCCCACCATGACAAATAATCCAAAGCAGAAACCAAAATCAAATCCGCAACAGCATGAGCCGCCGAATTCCCCTGTCTAAGAACATGGTGAACCGAGATGTGGTCATTGGCTCTGAGCACCGATCTGATCTCATCGATGATATGACCCGCAGGCGAGGCGATGTGACTGTCATTGGACAGGTAAGTGCAAAGGATAAGCGAGTCCGACTCAATCTGGACTTTTCGAAACTTGAGGTGAAGTGCCCATCGAACACCGAAGATAAAACTTTTGCTTCCAAGAACAGAGTATCCCCACCTCCCATCCACTTCCGGCCACGGGCCGCAATAAAGTAGCCACGGTCGTCCCTGATTACAGCAGCAGCACAAGAGACGCCCCGCGGGACATCTGGAATCGACATTAATCTTGAAAACTCATTAATCTTGAAAACTCCCGCAGGTGGCAAGGTCCACCTGAGAACGAGCTGAATGTTCAAAGCGGACTCAAGATCAAGAAGCCTCACACGCCTTGAATTTGGCCTTGAATTCATATATTAATCTTATGAAACGTTCCCCCAGCCCCAAAATCAAAACTCCCCCATCAAAAGTCAAGGCCGAAGTCAAGTCTTCGATTTTTACTCCCAGCATTTTAGCAGAAACAGAATTCAGCACAAAAATCAATGGAAAGAATGAGAGAGAGAGAGAGAACAGGTCCGTTGAGGTTAGGTCCTTCGAAAATCCATTCCCGGCCTTTAGGGACAGCCGAGGCGAGGCCTTAGCAGCGAATCTGAAATTTTTGAACTACAAGAGGCGTTGTAGGCGTTCTAGTTGCTGTGGTGGGGCATCGGAAAAATCCGGGATATGGGGTTTTGGTGTGTCTAGCAGTTGCGATGAAGGGGGGCGTTCATCGGCTCCTGACAAGAGGAGAACCTGTGTCTGGCGACCCCAAGGTGGGTGATGCAGGCTTGTGATAGCTGCTGAGATGAGGTGTCTGGAGAAGACAGTGCTTTCAGTGGTTGCTATGACGACAACGGTGACCCATGTCTGGAGAAGATGCAGCTGTCGACAGCTGCTGCAACACTGACAGAAGAAGGTGGTGTCCCATGAAAGCTACAATGACAACAACCGCTGTGACGACGATGACGACTGTCGAAGAAGATGCGACATCTGAGCCTGGATGGTGCGGCAAGTGGGCGGCGACTACTGCTTGCTGCGACAATGTGCATTTTTATATGGGAATATGAAATCGGGTTCGAGTTTACAGGTTAGGCTTCATATCAACCCGAACCGAATGAATTTCAAATCGGTCTTGGACTCAACCCGGAATTTCGAACTCGGCTTTATCGTCATATGGTTCTAGCACTACCCCAAACCGGGTTCGAGCTGAACTTGGATCGAATTGCACCCCTAGTCCCAAACTCCACCGCAAGGTGAAAATCCTGCCACTAATGCACATTGCACCCCATGTCTAGTTATGCATCCATTTTGTAACTCATGGACAGATATTTTTAATTGTGACTTTGGCATTTATGCTACGAGAGAGGTGTGATCTTATTAGGCCGGCCACAAAACTTATTTTTTTGGGTTTTTATAAATATATTAAATTTTTATAAATTAAATTTTACCATTTTTTGATATGCTTATAAATTTTTTAAATTTTTAAACACAAGAGCATTGTGGTAACTTTTAAAGATTAAATACACCGAAAAATAAATAATCAAAAAATAAAGTTAAACAGCCAGACGCACAGTAGGGGCACAACTACAGCCGGCACAGGGATCCCCACTGTTATCCCTCTGAGTTGGTGGGCCCACAAGGCGCCTGAAATGTATTTTGAATATTCAATGGGTAATATTGCAAGGAAACGATTAATTTTATATTGTGCAGTAGGCTTCTTTATGCATGCATTTTTTTTCAGCTGTTTATAGACTAGTATCCGTTTGATCTAAGGCTATGTAGACTGTTATCATGGTTTTGCTTAATGTTCGCCTGTTCCCTCTGTTTTAATGGTAACTTGCCCGTTCCATTGATGCAAGGGATACGTGTCCATATTCGACTGATTTTTGTCTTCTATGACGAGCAAATGAAGCTGGAAAGGGAAGAAAGGGGAAATTATAGGAGGGAACTACTTTGGCAGGGCATGATGGACCAAAGTGAAAGGGGTAGTTTTGTCATTTTCAGACTCACTTTTTATGGTTACACATAATCCAATCCAATCGTTTAGTTGGGAACTTAAAAATCAACCAAATTACTATTTTTATCATATATACATCATCCATTACTGAAGTGGTTACCTGCGGATATGGGTTACTTCCATGAAATTGTAGCATATGGTTGACAGCCCACTTTCTTTGAAAATGAATGATCTTGTTAGTCCGGGCAAAGCAAACGTTCCCTTTAAGCTATCTTAGAAAACTCATTTAAAATATTTTTTTATTTTTTCTCCATACAATTGTTTATCTAAGTATATTTAGACTTCAATATACAATTGTTTATTTAAGTGTATTTAAACTTCAATCCAACCTTAAAATAAACCTTAAAAAATCAATTCCATTTGAGATATAGATCAATTAACTAACAGTTAGATGATAAGAAAAATGAGAAACTTAGGGTGTGTTTAGCAATAAAGAAAAACATATCAAACTAAAACTTTTCATTCTCCATAATTATCCTATTTTTTAATCATTTCTTCACATTTTCCTATACTACTACCCTACTTTCCAATCATTTCTACACAATTATCCATAAAACTAAAATATCTATTTTAACTTTATTCTATTTACTTCTCATTATTACCCCTATCATATTATATCATTTTACAACTTTTACTCGTAAAAAATTTTCACTAAAAGTTTTATCACTTTCCAAACATGACCTTAGTTTTAAACAATTTTATGTCAATGTCCTATCTTCATTTTAGTATGTTTTACTTTGTATTAATAACAATATATAAAATATTTTCAAATTAAACTTAAATATTAAATTTATATTAAAGAATAAAAATTAATCTTTTAATAGGAATACCTTTCAATTTATGGGTAATATAGCAACACAATTTCTAAATAATATTTCACAACAATAATTTTTAATTAATGTTTGCTTACCGTATAATTCATGTCAACCTTGGAGTAATATCCAATGTGGACGATCTTGTACGATTATTTTTTAATAACATCATTATATAACTTATATTAATTTACGAAATCAAGTTGATCGACCAACTCACTTTCAAAATCAAATCAATTGGAATCGGGCAGTGCAGCTTTTTTATTTTTTTTTAAATACCTAACTCAATCCTGTTCTAAATTGGATTAGATTAGTCGGGTTCAGATTAATAGTAACTTTGATATACACCCCAAGTTGAAACTTTAAGCCTGAAGTCCTTAATTCTAGCACAGCTACACAATACAATATATTGTTTGCGGTCCTAAGCCTAGCACGATCCAGCAACGTACATTTAGCACCTCATTTCAATCATGAATGGGAGCACACTAAAGCTATTTCGGTAAGAGTCCGAATCTCTCCAAAGCCAATGAATGGGAGAGTCGGATCCTTAATTCAGACATGATGCAAAACAAAAGATCTCCAAGGGAGAAAACAGATACTGCATCGCAGAGCTTTCAATCCTCCGAAAATTAATGTGAATAATAATAGATGTTCCAACTTCCACCACCTTCCGCTCACAAACAACAGAAAAAAAAAAAAAAAAAAAAAAAAAAACTGGAATTGGTTTCAAAAACTCTGTACCCAACAGTAGCCAAATGATCCATCCCGCACTGCTACAAAATCAGTCCAAGCTCAACGGGAGGACTCTAGGTTCACCCACCCAAAAGAGCCAGGCCAATTGTCACATCATGTTCCAAATTCAAGGCGAATGGCAGAATATACAGAAAAGAAAGTATCACATAGGATCTAAATGGAAAAAGAATGTCAACTCTTTGGCAGCCTCGTTCTAGTATATACATCCATAGAGACCTGAAGAATCCTGATCGCTGGTGGAATGCATCAGTCGTTCGTTGTCCAGTCAAAGTGGGTATATGGTTGAACCTGATTTTTTTCTTTAGGTGTTAATATAAGCGAATTAACCAATATGTCACCATTTGTTTCCATGATTGCACTTCTGATACCAAGGATAGTAAAGAAACCAAGGAGCAGTGGAACAGGTCAGCGACTGCCAATGACATGGACATGGAATGGAGGACCTCGGCAAAAGATTGGCTCATCAGGTGAATCTGCTCTTGCACGGGCCCTCAGGACTTCATTGGTTTCATCAATGACGGCAGCAGCAAGAAGCGTGTATTCTCCTGGTACGAGGAAATATAGTGAAAAAGGATGTGTGATCTCCTGCAGTGGGGGAATTTCCAATAGAATTCCAGTCAAAATACCTGCACAAATTACAATAATGATTGTCAAGAAATTAAGGTAGAATCGTATTCACAGTGAGGAAATCCTTCACCAAGCACACAGAAGAAAATAATGATGCCAATTCATTAGAAATATAATGTGGGACTAGAAAGTTATTTCTGGTAGAATTATTTCAAATAAATATAAGCTGCTTAAAGAAATAATCTGAAAGTTCTGGAACTTAAATCTTTTCCTTTCTTGAACAACAATAAACTTTACCAACTAATACTGGCTGTTCCTTACACTACCTCCAACAAAATTTTTTTTTTTTTTTTTTTTATCCCAAACTGGAAGGCACAGAGCATAAAAGTGGCCTGGAGATATTTCTAATCTTCAAAACAAGACTTATGTACTTATTTGAGGACGAAAACAATGGAGAAGCATTTCAAAAGTAGTCTGACTGTGGAAAAAGGTTGGAAAAAATTGCTCGTTCTAAGCAAAGTGGAAAGAATCTAAGATCATACCACCCCATAGTACAGTAGCTTTGTGACCCTCCACACAATTCTTTCCAGCAACATCTCTGCAAGCAATGCTAAGAGTCATCTTGATCATATCCCTAGTATTATTGCGAACTAGAACTTCCATTGGAGTCATATCATGTGCCAATATAGAACCTTTAGACCTCAGGTCACTTCCATAACTAAGCTCAGCAGATGATTCACCAGAAGAACTGACCTCCATACTTAGTTCACTTGGAGAGCTGATTGTCACAGACTCGGTGCCAATCTTGGCAAGCCTGAAGCCAAAAGTCAAAGGATCTGGCAGTAGTATGTCCATTATTGATGTTTGCAAGGCCACTTGAATTGCATCCTTAATGTTCAATTCTCCAGAACTGCTCCGTCCAGATTGCCATCTCACCTTTATTCTAGAAATCAAGTTCTTAATAGAGGCATTCAACTCTGCTTTAGTACTCTTTCCAAAACCAGTAGGGTTTTTACTAGCAAGACTGTCATCAATCTGAGCATCCTTAGTGAAGAAGGATCCATCAAGAATAGGCAGCTTAAAGTGCTCCATTGGAATCAATACCCTGGCAGAAAACTCCCTGTCTATTCTAGCTTTTCGAAAGCCAAGTTCAGAAGAGTCGTCGTCACTTGAATTCGTGCTATTCCCACACTTCGAACTTTCCACCTTTAAGGACACACTAATCTCAAATACAACATCTGTTGGGTTAGAGAGCTCAAGCTCAAGAAGACGCAATCCCCAGCTCCCTCTGTATGGGTCAATTTTAACCAATCTATCAGAGTCTTTTGGATTTGAAGTGCCTTCTTTGATTGAACTTTCATCAGCAAAAGCTGGCTTGGGGAGGGTTTCACTGACTTGTGCAGGAATTTCCATTGAAAGCACACGAGCCTTCACAAGGGAAAGTCCTTGCAAAACACATACATGCAATGGGATAACAAGTCGCCGACCTGGAGGCAAAGCACCATCTTTTACTTGAGTTTCTCCTGAAAGTCAACCACTGATAAAACGTCAGGAAATATTTGCATAAGATAAGGGTTAATCACAAAAATGTCAGTGCCAGGAAATCTTTGCTCTAAACATACGAATTATGACAAAAACGAACGTGACAACTAGCACTTTAACCAGGTTGGCATTGGATGCAATTAGTCCAGAATAATGACAAAGGGCTGCAACTTGGAATAGAGTGTAACTTGATACTCGTTTAATTGCAATCCCATTTTGCGCAGCCAGGCAAGTTGACTGACAGTGAAAAGGTGACACATTATAGTGCAAGTCAAAACTAACATGCACGACATCAATAGAAATAGAGATTAGACATGGTTGGGATACATGAAAGTAGCCTAGACATGAAAATCATGCCACCATCCATTCAGAAATGACAGTTAGACCTTTAGCACATTCAGATCTGACTAGATTCTCCCCCTACTAGCTAACAACGCAATTGCAAAAAGGAACAAAAAGGTTGTGACTGTATAAGCTGGACATTTACCTGCATAATGGATGACCAACATTGGGCTGCTTCCATCCTTTGATACCCTGCCCATGTTCCCAGAAATGTTCCTGCTGGCAGCATGCTCGGCATCTGCCATGTTGAGCTGCCAAGCCTTTATAGACACCGGAAGTGTCACCTCTGAACCTGGTTTTAATGGAAGGGCCAATTCCAAATTTTGACGTGTGACTGAAATAACAGAATCCTGATTTTTTCCTGAGAGGGAAATATGCACCTGCTCAACTGGAACTGAACCAGCATTGGCAAGACTTATCCACAAATCACGAATTTCACCTTCATATAACACTGCGGCACCATCTCCACCAACCACATGTGAGACTAAAAGAGGCAGAGGGGGCACAACAGAAATACTGGGAACAGACACATTTTTGTGCTTTGGTGAGCCACATGTTCGGAAAGGATCAGAAAGTACAAGACCTTGTGTTGCTCCAAGGAGCAAGTTATCAACATCCTTGAAAAGATGCTCAGTTATGACACCAAAACAGTGAACAGTACATCCAGGAATTTTCACAGTGCCTACTTTGGTCGGAATTCCAGATAAGGAGATCACCTTTGCTGAATTAGGTGGGAGACACACACTAATGGGGAAAGCATCAAAATTGCCAGAATGAACAGAGAGATATATACTATCAACAATTAAGTCAAACCCACAAGGATTTGCTAGCTCCACTAACACTTGTACAGGTTCTCCAACAATCCAAATAAGTTCCTGCTTGCTACTATCATTTGGGTCACCTTTGCTGAAAGGCGTATAAATAAATGGGCCTGAAGGAGCAGATCCTGTCCACCACTCTTCTTTTCCTGGATTGCGCTTTACTATGTCAACCTGTGAAGGATGCGTTGGGAAGGAATGCAACCTGAAAATAGAACCGGTCGGCCATTTTTGAATATAAAATCAGCATAAACATCCAACACTTTCCCTGTTTCCCACGTATGTGGAATCAGCTGCATGGATTTTTTTGTGCAATGCTAGTCAATCTCAAATCAATCTAAATAAATTCATTCTTCCTGATTGGTGCGGTTTCCACCTAAGGGCTGGTTTGGCCAAGCAGCATTGCAGCTTGTACCATATGGAATGTGATTTTTCTCATTATGTGGAAGACTAGACTTCATGCTTCCGCTTTGATAGGCATTTTTCCAAGTTTGCAGATGAGATAACATGCATCTCAGCCAAAAGATTTTTTTGAACAAAGTGCAGTTAAACTGGGAAAGCTCCAAAATGTGTGGCCAAGCAGGCTTGAAGTCTTCTTTCCCTCACTCCATTGTCTATTCTTTCCATCTTCAAATTATTTCAAATTACTTCATTTCTAATTTTATCGGCTTTTGTTTTACCGCTTATCCCTCTCAACATCTTCATTTTTCCATACTCATTTTATGCATAGATTGTCCTTAACAGTAGCATCCTTATTTTCATTAAAATATGACAATTGCATGTCCTCGTCAATTTTTCCACTTTCCTAAACTATAGTTCTGACGTCTAAAGTAATCCTTTTGGTGGTATGCTTGATCTGCAATATTAATTACTTTCTTATATACTTCTACTATCATTAAAGTTGTATTTTATATATTTAGTTTTTGTTCAATTAATTTTAGAACCCTTTTGGCCCACCTTGATGATTAAAACAAAATCTTATCCATTATTTTTTGTTTACATAATTTGTTTTAATATGGTACTAAAAATCATTCAATCAAATTCTTGGATGGGCCATACCTGCTTTAAAATGTGCGTAGTCATGCATATTATGAAAAATGCTTGGATCCATTCATAGATGCATTAGAATGTAATAATATATTAGAATCATTTACCCACCTAGGAGTGATGTTTTTTACACAGTTTAGATGTTGAATATACAGCTTTGAAATTGATATATGAAGTAAACCATTGTATTATGTTATTTTGTACATTTCTGAAAAATGCTTGTATCCATTCATAGATGCATTAGAATGCAATAATAAATTAGAACCATTTATCCACCTGGGAGTGATGTTTTTTAGACAGTTTAGATGTTGAATATACAGCTTTGAAATTCATATATAAATTAAACCATTGTATAATGTTATTTTATACATTTTCAATTGGGGCCCATGTTCATCTTTAATTTGGGTTAAACTTGGTTCCCTAGTTAAGGATTTGGATTAAACTTGGTTTCCTAATCAAATAAATGATCCAAAATGAATTGGGTTGATTGGATTTTGATTCATCTTCAAGGTGGGCCCATAATGAGGGTGGCATACTGAAATCTTCAATGGTATTGACACCATTAAAGTATTTTCCTCGCTCTAAATTAACATATACTGCAGCTCCTGATCTTCTTAGTGTCTATTACTTTCATCCATGACTGCAGTGAAAAGGTAAAGGCTAAAAATTGAGCCTTAAGGTAAACTATTCCCGTAGGAAACCATACATTCCTCTACTCATGGTTCTCATGTATTATAGTCCCATTGTACGCATCCTTAATAATATAATATATCAATTGATAACATCCTTCCTTTTCAACACTAATGATATGCATTTCTCATCTCAACAAAAACTGTATGTTTGTCTCTGTCTCTTGATTTTCTCTGTTAACACTGCAAGTAAGATGAATTTAGTGAGTAACGTTTGCTACTCCCTAGCATAATAAAAAATGATACTCCAAACATTCGCTTCTTATATTAATCTTTGCTCTACTCTTTCCTGATGTCACCTCATATCATTATAATATTTGAAAAGCACTAGCAAAATACCTTGTCATACAAGATATTGCATTCCAATCCTATGGAACTGGTTCCAAGAATTAGAATTCATGGAACCTCTCCATTCGGTGCCTACCATGATGACGAAACAGAAATCCAACCATCATATTGTTTAACATCATTTGGTTTATCATAGCACCGAAAATCATTTGAATCAGAATTTGGGTGGGTTGTACCTCTTTAGATATGTACAATAAAGTTAAAATTTATATAAAAAAAAACAATCAGATCCATTAGCAGATGCATGGGATTATTATCATAATTTACGAAATCATTCCTCTACATATGAAGAATGTTTTAGATGGTTTAAATGTTGAATTAAAAGTTTTGAAGTTAACACACAGATAAAAAAAAAAAAAAAAATTACTATGTTGATTTTACACTTTCATTAGATGGGACCCATGCACATCTTTGGTTTGATGAAACTTGGTTTCCTAATCAAAAAAACAACCTTAATCATCAAGGTGGGCCCCAAATGGAGAGGTTCCATGAATTTGAACTGGTTCCATAGGATCAGAACTCTAAGACATTATTGAAAATATATTGTCATACCAGATACTATTGAAATTTTGTTGTCATATTTGGAATTTGAACAAACTGTGTTACCATATTTGGAAAAAAAAATTATTTTATGTGTCATACACTTCCTTAATAGAAAAGATCGCATAACTCTGACAGTTCATGGGCACCAACAAATTTGGAATTACTCTTTCCAAATGTCAGTTAACAGCATTATCATATTTAAGAAACACCAGCAAAGTATGTTTTCATACAAGATGCTATTGAAAATGTGTTATCATACAAACCATACTTTAGGGGATGCACATCAGCTGTGATAATTTATATGACTTGACTCAAAAAGCATGGAATATCCTAAACAAAATTAATTTTTTTAATATAAAAATCACAAAATCAAAAGCTCAAATTCTTTGTGACCAAAATTATACATATTAAATAGTTATTGTGAGTTTTTATATTGTTGTAAAATTTAATTTATTATACTCAACATTAGCACACTTGTCATTAATCACTTTCATTCCAAATTGGAAATAAACAGGAAGTTCATATTCATTTTCCTTATTTTTGATGGACGTGTCCCCTTCCCCTTAAACTTGTAGTATTGAGCTCTTCTTCTAAGACAAAGCGGTGGGCATCAAGAAAAGGAGAAGGCTATTTCCTTGTTAAAATCATCTTAGTGGTTCCCATAGAAATTTTGCGAGAACCAGTTGCTCTAAAGTGAAACCCTATTTTAAAAAAATTAAATTAAATAGGCTTTTTCGATAAAAGTGATAATTACTCAAATGTACATGCCATTCAAAGAAAGTATGTATGATTGCTAAAAATACTGAAAAGTCCAGGATGAATGCCAATATTGCATTACCAAACAACAGAGAATATAAAAACATGAAGCTTGCCTCTATAGGAAAAAGATGATTTTCACTGCCAAATGAGGTAAGAGCCAAAAACTGGGGCATCCCATGGCATTGATGGCTACCAGAAGGACGAAGCTCTATAGCAGACCCTCAGAAGAAAAATGCAACTCTCAATTGGTACTATTTGGCAACAAGGAAAACAAGGGTCCTTTGTGTACATCTTTTGACATGATTTAACATTTTGACTGTCTAACTACTGCTTTTTTCTTATCATAACCCATATTTCTAATCATTCTTTCACATCATTCTCTCACATTTTTCATAAAAAAGTCTTACTTATTTCATCTTTACTTAGTTTATTCCTAACCGTAACCCATATCACTTTGTCTTTTTTCTCACTTTTCAACCCTCTTTTTTTCCTACTTTTTTTTTTCCTCATTATGAAACAGAGCCTTAAGAATACAGGAACAGGGAAATGAAAATTTACCATCCAACCCCAACTTCATATTGAGAACAAACAAACAGCATCAAGAAAGAGGTTAAATTTACCTGTCCTCTCAGTAAAATTGCATCTTTTTCATCAAGGATACTGCATGAATTTAAAACCTTTACAGTATCACCAGACACTGAATGATCTGTTGGTGAAGAACCTCAGCAAAAAGTTAAAAATCATATATTTCAAATGCTGAGGGTGAGGCAGCAACTTGGTTCACCTCAACTCAAGCCCAAGTTCTTAAGAAGGTTCAGTCAGGATGTCAAATCTCCAAGAAAACTAAATTCATCCAGTGTTCCAATTGAGCAAATTCATGCCAGGTTGCGTATGCTTTCACAAATCTACGTGGAATTCAGAGAATTCAAATTCAGGATGTGCTACTGATCTCTTTTAACCAATAAATCCACCCAAGTTGTGGAAAAAGTTGAAGTTTTGATTTCAAACACAGCTTAGACATATCATGTAGGGTCTGAGTCATACTACTTTGTGCTTGGCTAGGAAGAAGGAAAAACTTATATTATCAGCAAAATGTTAGCTTGTAAGTACTCCCCAGTTAAAGAAATGAGAGGGGTGGAAGCTTACCTTATAAATGGAAGAGCAGGATCAGCACAGTGAGTTCCCGAAGGAAGTCTCTCAGCAGAGTTTGTGAGAGCACTTGCAAGGCCACTTTGACCAGCAGGTGTTATAAGGGGATAGTAAGATCGAAGTAGACGAGCGGCCGCACTCCATGCAGCAAGAGGATCCCCAGCACGGATAGAAGAAAGAAGTATCTCTCTCAGAACAACCATTTGCAGTGTACTCCATTGAGACTCAAATAACCTGACTACAGATTGCGGATGCATTTTCCCACCATCTGAATGAGTTGTCTGCATATGCTCCTTCAGAAAAGAAAAGCAAAAGACCACAGAATTTGATAGTCAGTTTCTATTAAGTGCTCTCTACCCCACATGAGGAAATTTGATGCACACGCATGCAAAATACCTTTAAACCCAAACAGCCCATGATGCCCACGACTGCAGGCCACTAGTTTTAGGGTATGTTTGGCAATGGTTAAAAAATGTCAAGTTAAAACTTTTCAATCTAAAACTTTTCACTCTCCACAATTATCATATTTTTTAATTATTTTTTCACATTTTCCTATACAACTATCCTACTTTTCAATCATTTCTACACAACTACCCACACAACAAACCTATCTATTTTAACTTTATCATTTTTACTACTCATCATTACCCCTGTCATATCACATCATTTGACAACTTTTACTCTTCAAAACTTTTCATTAAAAATTTTATCTATTCCCAAACACACCCTTAGTGTTTCTTCAGACCTCTAAAAGGCTTTTTTGTTATCTATTTGGACAGGCTTCCCATTTTTATGAGACAAGGAAGATCAAAGGGTTTTCAGAGCCCCCTTTTCATAAGCACTGAACCAGCACATAGAGCTCCCACGGATTAATGCTTTGTTATAAAGAGTTTGCTTACTGTCGCTTGAACCTGCAACCCCCAATCACATTAGCAGGAACTTTTACTGTTGCATCAAGACTCACCCTCCTTTGTCCCTTTTTTTTTTTGGAGGATTCCTTTGCTCCTCTTTCAAATTAAGTATTAGTTTTACTATACTGTCTGTGTTTTTAGTTCAAATCTCATAGCTACAGAATGAATGAAATAAGTTGATCTTCAGCCAATAAGTATTTCCAAGGTCTCACAATAAAAATGAAAAAGAACGCATAGCGAGCAATAGTATAAGATTCTAGTCAAAATCTATGTTAGGTAGAATCTTTCATATAGATGTCGGTGCACGAAGTTACCACAAAATACGGCAGGTCCAAAAATGTAATAAAAGGGCTTGATTTTCTCAGTTTCGACTAGAAATGAAAGGAATATTCAATTTTAGATCAATGATGTTTATACTTGCCCGCAGACTTAGCTCATCATTACCTCTAAGCATTCCAAACTTATTTGCTTTATGGTTAACAATAATTCTGTACAATTGATATCATTTTCTCTCCATTTTCTTTTCTTTCCAATTACTCCATCCAACAAACCAAGCCAACACTCATAATGTAGGTTTGAGCTCAAAGAATTTTCAACAGATTCTCATGTAGGCCTACAACTGACAGCAAACATGATAGGACACCTACATTCATCACAAGCACGTGAGCTGATCAGTCATACTTTCTCACATTTCTGCAGTCAGGCTTCCAGGTCGTTCAATCATCCAGTATCAGGAAAAGAATGCAGGTGAAAGAAAGAGAATAATACAGAAATATTGAGATTATGTTGCAATAAATATGCATTCTCAGCACTAGACACCAACCATCGGAAGATACACATGACATAGCTGAAAAGAAAAGTAACATATGACACTAATGGAATCACTAAAACTGAATAGAGATTTCAAAAGAAAGGAATAGAGAATGACATAAGAATGTTTATCCAATTGAAGCTCACATTTGGAAAGGTATCGGAGTTCAGGTTGGTTCCTCTACTTTGTACACGGTATGCCTTTGTAGTCATTGCCAAGACCTGCATAGCACTAAAAGCTGCTAAGCAGTTATCTTGCTGCAAATACAACTGAGCAACCTGCCTTGAGAAGAAGGCAGCTTTCCGCTGATAACCAAGAGTACCAAATAAACGAGCTATTTCAATATATAATATCAGGCGGTCACTGGCATCAATCAAAGACTTTGCACCATCAGCAGCACCCATGAGCAACTCCACAACCTCCTTAGCCTGTTCCGGTCTGTCAAAACAAACAGAGATATCAATGAAAAAGTATTGGGAATCAATTGAATGTTGAGGAAAACAAGCATATCAGAATGGGAAACTCAAAGGGAATAGGGAAAATGCCAATTCAATAAAATGCGACAAACAAATGAATGACACAAAGAGACTATAAAATTTCAACTAATTATTTCAGAATATTAGTCTATGGCATGCAGTAAATAATTGCAAATTTTTTTTATGATATTTCAAATACCAAACTAAAACTGAATATATGAAATGCGATTTTAATAATAGTGAAAACACGGATGAGGAACCAACTAAAATTTTAGATCAAGTAGTAACAAGAACTAATCACTTTCGGTACTTAGGATCAATAGTTCAAGAGAACGGGGAAATTGAGAAAGATATAATACATAGAATTCAAGCAGGTTGGAAGAAATGGAGAAGTGCGTCAGGAATTTTATGTGACCGTCGAGTTTCAATCAAATTAAAAGGAAAATTTTATAAAACTGCGATTAGACCTGCTATATTGTATAGGGCAGAATGTTGGGCAATTAAAGAACAACATATACAAAAAATGAGAGTAGCGGAAATGAAAATGTTAAGGTGGATGAGTGGTAAAACAAGAAAAGATAAAATTATGAATGAAATAATTCGAGAAAACTTAAAAGTGACACCAATTTGTAATAAAATGAGAGAAAATAGATTAAGATGGTTTGGTCATGTTAAAAGGAGGCCTGAAGTAGCACCGGTTAGGAAAACAGAGTCTATTCAAGTAAAAGGTGGTAGGAGAATAAGAGGAAGACCCAAAAAAACATGGATAGAAGCAATTAAACAAGATTTAAAAATATTACAAATTACAAAGAATTTAGTCTTAAATCGCCAAGAATGGCGTAACAGAATCCATGCAGCCGACCCCACCTAGGTGGGAAATGGCTTATGATGATGATGATGATTTCAAATACCAAACTCTCTTGCAGAATCTTACCGGCAAAGAAATCTAGCCAATTTCAGCGTAGCCTCCAGCTCAAAGCTCACTGTTGAGACTCTGATCAAGAACCAGATAAGATTTTTTACTTACATCAAAACCCAACATCAATTTGAAAATGCCATTCATATGAACAACCCCAAGAAGACAAAAATATAGTAATGATTGGATGATAATACCAGTGGAGGTGATGATATTGAGATAATGACAAATTAGTTGTTTAGACATAAAGAAAATTACTAAATACTCAAAACAACTCAAATTCAGGAAGACCAAAATGGCTAGGAGTTCAACAACCCTGTTTAGGATTAGAAAATGCCAATTCCATGACCAAAAACAAATTTTTATATTGTGAAAGTCCACAAGGTAAACGAAGAGTAAACCCAGAAAGTGTGGCCTATCATTGAATGCATTTCTTAAATCATGAATCTTACATCAGATAATCAACAATTCTAAATTTGGCTGAGGAAAAAAACAATGTGAAAGTGGTTGTAAAGCCAGCATTAATCAACTACCTCTGAACGTTGTCCTGGATATATGATTTCCTGTACAGCTGGATGACACTGTAATACCGGTACCTCACCTCATCCTCCAATGCTGAATCTTTGTTACCGCTGTGATCTATCTGTTAAGAATAGAACGATAAATCGAAAACATTCGAACTAACTAATTATATTTAAAAATCAGCACAAAGCCCTCATGATTACAACCTCTAGCAGTAGTAGATACAATTTACAGAAAAATGTTAGAATGACTAACAAAATGCGATGCCTTCTCCTTAGCACTTAAATTAGAAGAATGTGCCTACCAGTAATGCACAGACACTGCCTTCCAAAGCTCCAGCATGCCAGAAAACATCACCTGTCAACCTAGCTAGCTCTATGGCAGTAGAATAATGTGCATTGGCATCCACCGGAGAACCGGCCAATAGACAATAATCCCCAATAGTCTTCTGTGCTCGACCAAGCCTCCGCTTTTTGGCTTTAATCACCTGCAACATGCAAGGAGAGCAATTAAATCAACCATCAACCGCCTACTGCCTGCAAAATTTTCAGAGGTGGCAAAACTACTCTTGATCAAAAGATACGGTAAGAAAACACTTAAGACACCTAAAGAATAAACCTCCTCTGAGCTGAGACTGGCTTGAGAATCTAAAGGCGTCTTCACTATCGTCCCAGCAGATTCTGCACGAAGAACCCATTTTTCAAACTCCATAAGCAGCGACGCCGCTATATCTTGCATCATTGTCTGCAAGTGGAACTCCTGAGTCTGAAGATCAGCTGGAGGGAACAATATGATTTTATTCCCTCTTTTACCGCCATCCTCTTGCTGTTTCAATATGACAGGAGAACCAGATCTGGGGGTAAGCGGACATTCAATGAATAATAGTTACGAATCAGCAAATAGGATCAAGCGAGAGAGAGTTGCTCAGAATCGAAATTCAGAAACTGAAATGGAATTTGAGAGACATTTTTTCTGTAGATCGTATCAGATGCAACTTCCGCATTAGAAACATCTGACTACATCCAGTCGTACTCGAAGCTTTAGCGAAATGGATGAAAAGAAGAGATTAGAGTGCGAGAGAGAGAGAGAAATGCAATGGACCTGAGAATCACTGGGGCAGAAGGCGAAGCATCGCTGAACAAGAGCAGAAGCATAGGCCTTGCAAGCAGCGGCGAATTGGTCAGCGATGAGATCGAGATCGGGAGAGGAGGGGCAGTGGCAAAGGCCAATGACGGCAAGGATCTTGCGGTTGGACTGGAAGTCCTCCCAGGGGCTGGCGGGGCCGCCGCCGAGCATGAATTGGAAGCGGAGGCTGCCGTAGTCCCATGGCTGGTGGGTGAAGGGGCTCTTCTGATGCTCGGTGTAGAAGGAGCTGATGGCGGAGAGGTCGATCTTGCGGTGGCGGACGAGCAAAGAGACGTAGTTGCGTAGCTGGGGCTGAGGAACAGGGCCGATTGGCAGGACTGCGATGCGGATCACGCACCCACTATCGATGCTCACATCCGGCTCCATGCCCGCCTTTCCCACCTCTCTCCTTCCTCACACACGCTCACGCCAGCCAACCAACCGACCAACCGATTTTCCTCGACTGCGTGCGCTCGCTCGCTCGCTCGCTCGCTGGGTGGACTCCGACAGAGAGACGGAGATGGTGCAAGCAAGCTGCCTTCGTACATGGGCTCAAGTTATTGGGTGCGGCTTGTGACTGTGCTCTAATATATGGATGGGACTTGCGGCCTGTTTGGCCTGCGTTCTCCAAACAGAGAGCGTGCGTAAAAGACTCTAGCCCTACGTTGGATTATCAAGCAAAGTCTGCATTGAGTCGTTAGCGCATGTCATGTATTGAATCGAATCCGTTACTGCGTGGCACCAATGGAACCATTACACGTATTTAATTTGTATGAAATTTAGTTTTTTAGTTAATTATAAATATAATTAGTAGATTCAAATTTACACTAAGATTGTGTTTGGCATTTCCAAACTTGTACATTTAAAATATTTCATTTTCCACAATTATCTTATTTTTTAGTCATTTCTTTGTATCTTCATTTATAGTTATCCTACTCTTCCATCATTTTTTTCATACTACTCATACAACTATACTATTTACTTTAATTTTATTATCTTTATCATCATTACCTCTATCATATCATATACTCTTGTATCAAAATGGTCGAAGCTACCCAAATATCTTTGAACACCTATGCTAGAGCCTTCACCGTCATCCCAAGAGCTTGAAATGGTATATCCTATAAGTCAAATCTGCTACGATTGTTGTAACAAATTATTTTTTTAGCGTGCTATGATTATGGGTCCGCAAATGGGCCTAAAAAATAGAGAATAAATCATTCACAATGCGAAAAGAAAAAAAGATGCATGTGAGATTGAAAGTGAACATGCACATGAAAGAGCAGAAAAAGATATGATGCAAAGTATAGAAAAATAAACGTGCAAGTACAATACTAAAAATTAAATACGCCATGGGATTTAACGGGTTGGCATTTAAATATGATGTGAGTTAGATATAGAATTAAACGTACAAATAAAATGATAAAAGGTGTAGAAGAGGGGTTCAAAATAAAAAATGAGAATAAAAATAAAATGTGTAAACATTAAAGTTAAAGAAGGAAAATGCAAGTATTAAGTTTTCTAGATAATGCGAACTATTAAAGTTTTTACATGATACGAAGTTAGTCAAACACAAATATGTGTATCAATTTGGTGCAACTAAAAGTTAGTATTATGCATGCCAATGCAGATATATGCCGCAAATAGAAAGCAAAATTAATATATTAATTTTTTTAGGACTAGCCACTAACCAAATAACAGGTTAGATCATGTACAATAAGGCATTAAAACATAAAGATTATCTAGATGAACTCACAACTAAGAAAAATTAATTAATATAATTTTATTTTTTGCTTAGTACATTGGTCTTAGGATGTTGAAAATAACATATACTTTATACGTAAAAGCTAATGAGGGTTAGAGATGAAAATTCTATTTCCTAGACTTTTGATGAGGCCATAACTCGGTCTAAAATTCCCATTTCTGAATGAGATTCCTTTTACGTTTTTATAAACCTCTTTTTTCAGAATAATTTGCTTAGTCTCAAAATATACAAATGTAAATGCCATGATTTGGTAAAAAAAAACTTTTTGAAAAATAGACGCTAATATATTACGCAGATGTGGTGGAAAGAAACATTACGTCTAATGAGTTAAATAACGTGACATGAGAATAATGAGAATAATAATTTTTTAGTGACGTGATTTAAATAATTATATATATTTAAAAAAACACAAACATTGTGGTGGCTAAATCATGTAAGGATTTACATCCCTCAAAACCAGTTACGTTACTTAGAATACGTTTGTTAACTGCAAGTATGGGAACCATGGAAAAACTACGGGATTTAGTTTCCCAAGGTCAATCATTGCTCCATCAAGCATATTATTTTTCTCACTTTTACCCCTACATTTCAATCATTTTTTCTTCCAACTATATACAACAAATCGATTTATTCCAACTATACCCCTATCATTTCCTATCAGTCGCAAATTTTTCAAAATTTTTTTTTTCTATTTCCCACAATTTCTCACAATTTTACACATACACGTTACCAAACGTTCCCTTAATATCATAAAAACCCATTTTTTATTATATTTTTTTACAAAAGAAAAAAATGAAAATAAAACTGCTCGTGATGATTAAAACACGAATGCAAGGGGACACGTTAAACCGGGAGGGATCTGTTCAGGAGATTCTTAAATTGCTTATAACAATGAACAGACCTGAGGACCTCACTCTTTTCATTTTGTGCTGCTGGCGGGTTTGGTTTTTTCGGAACAAACTTAGGGAAGAGAATGTACAACCGAGGTTCACCGGTACTTTGGCATGGTGTGTGGATTTCCTTAATCAGCATCGAAATGCGAGTACTCTATCTATGTCGGGAGCTCTGGACAGATCTTTGGTGACGAGATGGTGTAAACCGCCGGCGGGATTTGTTAAGCTCGACATGGACGCGCGAAGGCAAGGGGACACGTCGGATTTTGTTTGTGCGGTAGTTATCAGAGATTCTTTAGGATCCTTCGTTGCTGCTAGGGGCTGGAGACTCAATGGCATGACGGAACCGTTATTCATGGAGGCTACTGCCTTTGTGTTGGGGCTCAAATGGGCACTTCAGCTCAACATTACCAACGCCTACTTTGAAACGGACTTGCTTATTTTATGCAACTTTTTGTCCAACACTGACTCTATCTCCTCTCCGGTGGGCTTCATTGTGTTTGAAATTAGGACTATACTTAGGAGGAAACAATTTTTTTCTGTCCATCATGTCTTGAGGCAGGGAAATATGGTGGCTCATTCCCTTGCTGAGCTGGTTCTGCGATCTCAGGCGGAACTCCAGTTTTGGTGGGGTAATCCCCCCAAGCTATTCTGGGAAATATTTGTAAAGATAATTTTTTGGCAATGAATTGCGTGGATTACTCTTCCCCTAATCCTTTTCAGGTTGAAAGGGAAGAGGGATAGAGTAATTCTTCTTTTATCAAAAAAAAAAAACACGAATGCAAGAGATAACGTTGAAAGATGCATGCAATTGCTAATACACGTCAAGCAAAAGACGTGCAAAAACAAAAAAAAATACGATGCAGAGATTTGTAAGTATGCATATGCCCTTTTCACTTTTTTTAACAGGCGTGTGAGAGGTAGATGGGTTTAAAGCATCGGCAGATGGAAGAAAAATAAGACATAAACAAAGGTGGAGCTGGAGCACATTAATAAAAACTGGATTTGGGCTGGGATAATTTTTTAGATGGAAAATGAAAGGGACGGATGAAGGAAAGGTAAACTAGGAGGGCTTCTTGGGTATGGATTAGGGGTGTAAATAGGGTCGGGTTCAACCCGAGCCCGCATCAACCCAAACCGATTTATATCATGGTCGGGTTGATGTTTTGAAAAATCAGTTTTTGAAAATCAGGTTTAACCCGACCCGATTTTAAAAATCGGGTTGAGCCGAGTTAGGGGGTCGGTCGACCCTACTCGATTTTTGCATATGCATTTTTCTTGTTAATAGAATTTTTTTGGATGCTAATAAAAGTTACCAAAAAATGTATCCTCTTGTAGTGTTTGCTTGCTAATATTGACTTTTTTTTTAATTCCTACCTTGTATCCTATACTCTCATTTTTGCAAATTATATTCCATTGAGCGAGGGAAAATTGTATGATAATTATGTGTTAAAAATCAAAAATAAGTTTTTAGGAATGAAAGATTTCATTTTATTTACTTTCCGTTCGAGCCCCTTATTGTTTTTATAATTATCATTACTTTTGTTATTTTAAAAATTTGTGCAAACAAAAGCTTAACTAGCATTGATAATATGTGTAATTTATTAGCCTGATTTCTAACCAGAACCAAACTGATTTGAGGTGGGTTGAAATAGGGTTGGGTTAATGTGTGAAAAGTATGGTTGAAAGTAGGGTTGGGTTGGGATTTTACAAGGTGGGTTAGGGTTGTATTTGTCCCAACCCGAGTCTGTTGGTCCCGAGTTGATGGCAAAACCCAAGAGGGGAGGGGTGAATTGGGTATTTAAAAATTTATATCTTAAACAGAAACTTAACCCCAGATTAATCCAATCCCCTTAATGAAGAAACGAAATGGAAAGCAATGTAATGTAATGTAAATGGCAGAAGTATAAATCAAACACACAGGATTTTTATAGTGGTTCGGGCAACCTCCCTACTCCACTCTTCCAAGCTCACACTCCTTGTGACTTGGGTTCCACTATTGTATTCTCTCAATACAATTAGAGCCGCTGCTCTCTTCTAGATTCCAGCTCTAGGGGGCATCAACAAAACACAGCACAAGTAGGTGATGAGTCACACTCCAATCACACACTACTTTGCTTACACTTAATCTTAGTTCCTCAAACTAAATCAAGTTCAACACATACAAAAGAAACAATAAGAAAACTACACTTTACAGTTGTGTAGAAGCAGTTTGGCGCAGAGAAGAACTTGTTGAATTGGCTTTGAATGATCAGTAGTTGAGCTCTTGCAGTTTGAAGCAAAGTTCTTCCTCTTTGATTAGCTTGATCTCTTTAAAGCTCTTGTAGATGGTAGTTATGCACACTTAATGATTCTCAGCTGCTTCCCTCGTCCACCATGAATGTCTTTTATAATTTTGGAGGGTATCCGAACGTTAGAGGGTAGGTGGCGCGCATTTAATGCGCCAACGTTCGAATAAAATCTGACCGTTGCGACCCAAGTCGCATGTGGAGTCAACTTCGGATGTGACTTCGTCTAAGTCGCAGATGGAGTCGACTTCGGGTGCGACTTCGCTTCTCCGTCGCAACTTCAAGTTTCAGTCAGGGTCGACTTGGGCATCGACTTGACCCAAGTCACAGGTGAAGTCGACTTCGGGTGCGACTTCACCTTGTCAGTTTCCAAGTCTGAGTCTTGAGTCGACTTTGGCTTCCGACTTCAACTCAAATCGATCATGGAGTCGACTTGGGTTGCGACTTGACTTGGTCTTCGTTAAAGTATGCTTTGTTCTTCATTTGATCTTCCTCTATCTTGCTTGGCTTGTTTTCCTTGATGATTCTTAGGAGAGCTTGAGTCCTGCTTGGTTGAATCATGCGCCTTGCGTTGCATTTGACTCAGTTGGTCTTTAAGACTTGATAGACTTGATTTGATCTCCATCTTGAATCTTTGCTTTGAACTTGAGTAAGAGATTCTTTGAATAGGCTTTGAAACTGCATCTTTGAAGTTTGAACTTCTCAAGTCGCAGATGAAGTCGCCTTTGTCTGCGACTTCACCCAAGTCGCACCTGGAGTCGACTTGGCCTGCGACTTGGGCAGCTTCGTGCCCCAAAATTCAGCTCTGGACAATTTTTCATGTTTGAAGTCGATAGCGAGGTCGACTTCGTTTGCGACTTGGCTTCCCAAGTCGCATGTGAAGTCGACTTGAGATGCGACTTCACCTGCAAGTTGATTTTGCCTTTGAGGTTCTTTCTCAAGTCGATAGTTGAGTCGACTTTGGGATCGACTTCACCCTAAGTCGAAGTCCAAGTCAACTTGGGATCGACTTGACTATTTCAGTTTCTTAAAACATTTTGCAAACTCATTAGTATACTTGATATACTCAAATTAGTCTTTGTTAATCATCAAAACTCAATCTTTGGTCAATTTTGTTTTGTTTTGAAGCATTGTTTCCAACAATCTCCCCCTTTTTGATGATTGACAAAACTAAATTGAGCTTATACCTTTCAAGATAAATGCATTTATATATTCTTCGAAAACAGAGTATAAGCAATCATTGCATAACTTTCAAAGCAGATTATTAGCAAACATTCAATTCATATAAGCACATTTCAAGTTATAATGTAAAGCAAAAGAAATGAAACTCCTAAATACAAACTACCCGACCCAAACAACAAAAAATTCTACTCAATTCCTATTCTATCTCCCCCTTTTTGTCAATCTATCAAAAATGATTCAATTACCAAAGACTTGGTGAATTGAAATTGGGAAATGGGATAGACAGACTGAGTTTGTTTGATGGGACGGACATGAGCTGATGAGTAGAAGGAGGAAACGGGTGCGGGAGACGGCTCGCGATGAACTGAACCCGATTCGAAGGGATCAAGTTCAAGCATGGGTCGCTTCTTGTGACGGCCCGAGGCAAGATGATATCGGATGGTACGCAATTCCCGATCGATTCGATCCTGTCGGGAATGCATGTCGTTGATCGCCGTCAACACCTCGGTCACAAGACTCGTCATTCGATCTTCTTGGTAACCCATTTCTTCCCGTAGAGCCGAGATTTCTTCCTTTATGCTCTGGAGCGTCGCCTCTTGTGATGAAGTAGGAGGCGCTCTATCGGGTGCAACGGATCCGTGAGGTGTATAGGATCCGTGCGATGCAGGAGATGCGTGCCGTGCAGGCGATGCTTCTGGAGGTTGCTCCCCCTCAGCTTGTGCTTCGTCCTCTGGTTCTCGGACTGGCTCGCCTAGCTTCTCCCTTATTCGATTATCCCTGAACTGCTCCAGATTGATCTTCATACGTTGGAGCAAAGCCTTGTTGATGGCGTTTGTCGTCTTGGGAACTTCAAATGGTTCCCCATCTATATCAACCTCAAATCGTTCAAGGATCTTAGTGATCCAGGAACCGTAGGGTAGCACGCCTCATGGGTTATCCTTTTTACTTGCCAAGGCTTCGAGGAAGAGTCTAGGAAGACTGATCTTTACCTTATTGACCAGTTTCCATAAGATCATTGCTTCCTGTGGATTGAGTTGATTTCTTCCGCCTCCTTTTGGCAAGATACAATGGGCGATTAGCAGACGGATGACCCTGAGTCTGGGAGGAAGATCCATGTAATGCAAGAATTTGGTGCCCGCATGGTACTTGTTGCTCTTCGTCAGCTCATTGTAGATTTTGTCCATCGTCAGATCTTGGGGAAGCCTTTCTTCTTCATAGGGCACTTGGAGAATGCTCCCAATTCTCCTTATGGCTTCGTTTTGATTTGGATTATTCATCGAGCCCAGATACATCTCGCTTCCCTTGACATAGGTTGAGAACTTGGTATCATCCCATAAATAGTAGAAGAGTCTTGTGAGATCAGGATAGATCCTTTCGTCGGATTTGAACAATTGTGTCCAACCTTGGAAGTCTAGAAGTTCTTCTATGTCGAACTCATAGTCGCTAAGAAATTTGAAGTCTATGATCTTAGGAATGAATACCTTTCGCTCATAGAAGTGTTTGTAGAAGCGGCTATGTTGCAGCTCGGTCTTGAAGTAGTTGTTGGGCATTTTCAAGACTTGCCCCTTCTTGATCGGAATTCTTGAGGAGTATGAGCTTTCAGGTTGGCTTTCAGACCTTGGAGCTTGATCGGTTGATTGAGTGGTGGTTTGGAAGCGAACCCGTCTACCCGTCGATGTAGAGGGTTCTTCTCTAGCCCTTTTTGCCGATGTCCTCTGTCTTCTAGGGACATCTTCTTCAGTGGTAGATTGGGAAGGTCTGGGCACAGGCCTTTGGGTTGGCTTTTTGACTGCTAGCTTTGGAAGTTTTGGTTTTGGGGCCATTGATTTGGTTTGGAGTTGGAAACTGAGAGATAGGAGTCCAAACCTGAGAGAGATAAGCTGGGAGAGCTTTTGAGAGAGCTGAGAGAGAGAAAGAGAGATGAGCGAGAGAGGAGAGGAGAGGATCTGCCGGAGATGAAAAGGACTTGGCCGGAAATGGAAGAAGAATGCCGGAAATGATTTGAAGAAGAAGGAGTCACCGAAAAAAGGAAAACAGAGAGGAGAAGACGCGGGAAAAATGAGAGAGAAGAAGAGAGAAAGAAGAGAAGTAGAGAAGAGGGAGAGAAGCCGGACGGTCGCGCGCGCGGAGTCGACTTTGCCCTAGGCGAAGTCGACTTCGGTCCCTCGGAGTCGACTTCGCCTTGGGGCGGAGTCGACTTCGACTCTTGTGGAGTCGACTTCACTATTGAAGCGGAGTCGACTTCACTTTCCCAAGTCGACTTGGCGGAGTCGACTTGGCTCCCATGGAGTCGACTTGACCCGTCGACTTGACCTTTTCAAAATTTAGTTTCTTGTTTAATTTTTTCTAATTTAGCTCTATCATCCCCATATCATTCCTAATTTTACAAAATGATTCCTTGGCTAGTGGTTTGGTAAAAATATCAGCAATTTGGTCCTCAGTTTTCACATATTCTAAACATACATCATGATTTTCAACATGTTCACGAATAAAATGATGTCTCACATCAATATGCTTGGTTCTTGAATGCAATACAGGATTTTTAGTCAGACAAATTGCACTTGTATTATCACATCTAATAGGAATATCAACATAATCAATACCATAATCTTTCAATTGCTGTTTCATCCAAAGCAATTGGGCACAACAACTACCGGCGGCTATGTATTCGGCTTCCGCAGTAGATAGGGCAACACTTGTTTGTTTTCTTGAGTACCATGAAACTAACATATGTCCAAGAAACTGACAAGTTCCACTAGTACTCTTTCTATCTACTTTATAGCCGGCAAAATTTGCATCCGAATAGCCGATTAAATCAAAGATTGACCCCTTTGGATACCATAGTCCAAGATTGGTAGTTTTTATCAAATATTTAAAAATCCTTTTTACAGCAAGTAAATGTGATTCTTTAGGACATGCTTGAAATCTCGAACACATACAAATACTGAATAAAATATCAGGTCTAGAAGCAGTTAAGTATAGCAAAGATCCTATCATGCTTCTATAAAGCTTTTGATCGATACATTTACCATTTTCATCTGTGTCGATTTTGATTGTAGAGCTCATTGGAGTATTTGCTCCTTTGCTATTTTGCATTCCAAATTTCTTGAGCATCTCTTTGACGTACTTGGACTGGTTCAAGAATATTCCTTCACTTTGTTGCTTGATTTGCAGTCCAAGGAAGAAATTTAATTCTCCCATCATGCTCATTTCGAATTCGCTCTGCATGATCTTAGAAAATTCTTGACAAAGATTTTCGTCAGTAGCACCGAAAATTATGTCATCTACATAAATCTGTACAATTAAAATTTTTGTATTTGATGAACAAAGTAGTGTCTACTTTTCCTCTTTGAAACTCACGATCAATCAAAAATTTGTTCAACCTTTCATACCAAGCTCTTGGAGCTTGTTTTAGTCCATATAGCGCTTTGGTCAATTTATAAACATACTTTGATTGATCCTTTTCTTCAAAACCAGGGGGTTGTTCAACATATACTTCTTCATTCAAATAACCATTCAAAAATGCGCTTTTTACATCCATTTGGAACAATTTGAAATTCATATGAGAAGCAAATGCTAGTAGAATACGTATGGCTTCTAATCTGGCCACGGGTGCATATGATTCTTCAAAATCAATTCCTTCTTCTTGGGAGTACCCTTTGGCTACTAATCTGGCCTTGTTTCTTATTACATGCCCGCTTTCATCTAATTTGTTCCTAAATACCCATTTGGTACCAATGATAGTGTGATTATTTGGTCTAGGAACTAAATGTCATACATTGTTTCTTTCAAATTGGTTTAGCTCTTCTTGCATTGCAGTAACCCAATTTTCATCACTGAGAGCTTGTTCAATGGTATTTGGTTCAATTTTCGATACAAAAGCATATTGACCATAAACGTTTTGTTTTGATCTTCTAGTTTTTACTCCTTCATATATATTTCCAATAACTTGCTCAATTGGATGGACATTTTTGAACTTTAAATCAGTTGGAGGTTTGTAAGAATCATCACCTTCACTTACCTCTTCCTCCACGAGATTTTCTGGCTTGAGCTCGAGTTCCTTTGGTTGTTCTTTGCCTTTTGTCTCATCTGCATCACTTAGTTCATCCTCCTTTCTCGGAGTTTGGTTAATTTCATCAAATACAACATGTATGGATTCTTCTACAACTTGGTTTCGTTTATTGAATACTCTATATGCTTTGCTATTTGATGAATAACCAAGGAAAATAGCTTCATCGCTTTTAGCATCTAGTTTACCCAAGTTGGCTTTTCCATTGTTCAAAACATAACATGTACATCCAAAAGCATGAAAATAAGAGATATTTGGTTTCCTTCCTTTTCATAGTTCATATGGGGTCTTTTTCAAGATTGCTCGAATGGTAACACGGTTCAATACATGACAAGCTGTACTTACAGCTTCACCCCAAAATTTCTTGGATAGATTGCTCTCATTTAGCATAGTTCTAGCATCTCTTGTATAGTTCTATTTTTCCTTTCAACTACTCCATTTTGTTGTGGAGTTCTTGGTGCAGAAAATGTGTAGTGAATTCCTTTTTCATTACAATATTCTATGAATCGTTTGTTTTCGAATTCGCCACCATGATCGCTTCTTATGGTCACAATAGTACTTTGTTTTTCATTTTGCACCAAATTTACAAAAGTTGAAAACATAGAGAAAGCTTCATCTTTGCTAGCTAAGAGAATTATCCATGTAAATCTTGAAAAATCATCTACTATGACAAATACATATTTCTTTCCACCAATGGTTAAAATGTCGGATGGCCCGTATAGATCCATGTGTAGCAATTCAAGTGGCCTAGTGGTGGAAATTTCCTTTTTCGTAGAGAAAGGCATCTTGGGTTGTTTTGATAATTGACATGCCTTACAAATCTTGTCCTTGTCATATTTCAATCTTGGTAATCCTTCTACCAAACTCTTTTTCCATAGGGTCTTTATATTTCCCATGTTTATATGTCCAAGCCTTTTATGTCAAACTCATGGATCATTATCAATGACCATTAGACATTGACCATTTAATTCATCAAGTGAAACCAAATATACATTTCCATATCTTTTACCACTAAACATGATATGTTCTCCATCAAATACATTACATATAGATGATTCAAACACAACTTTGTATCCTTTATCACATAATTGGCTAATGCTCATTAAATTGTGTTTGAGTCCTTCAACAAACAAAATATCTTCCATGCTTGTATTTGAAATACTAAGTATATTTCCTTTACCTTTAATTTTACCTTTTTCATTATTGCCAAAGGCAACCATTCCATCGTTGCAAGGCTTAAGTTTATGAAATAAGCTTCTTTCACCGGTCATATGCCTTGAGCAACCGCTATCCATGAACCATTCATTATTTGCCTTTGCCTTAAAACATGTCTGAAAAAATAAGCAAGTAAATCTTATCTCCTTGGTACCCATTTTATGGGTCCATTTGGGTTAGTAATATAAATCAATCTTTGTTGTTCTAACTTGGAAAGCCCAAATCTTGTGTTCCTTGGAACCCAAACTAATTTTGCACCATGGTCATATAATTTCTTAAAATTACATTTGTAAGTTTTATGACCCAGTTTATTGCAGAAATTACAAGCCATAGGTAATCTTGGAGTAGGCCTCCAAGTATGCAATGGTTCAATCGTTGGTCTTCTAATCCACTTAAAATTTTTCTTTTGTGGCTTATATATAGATGCAGTTTTAGTTTGATATTTCTCAAGTATTTGCACATTTGATTTGCTACTTTCTCCTTGCTCAAATATATGATATCCAAGACCTCTTTTATGTGTTTGGGAGGTCATATTCAGAAACATTTTAACACTTTCTCCTGGATTAGAGAACTTAGCTAATGATTCATTTAATGATTCTTTCTCCTTTTTCAGCAAATCATTTTCTTCTTTCATTTTGTCTAATTTCTCTGCAAGTTTACCATTTACAATTATTACTGCATCACATTGTTTCTTTTTAATTGTAAACTTGCTTCCTAATTTCTTCATTTCTTCATATAATGAATCATATGCAGTTTGTAGTTCTTCTAATTCAGTACATTTGAGGCATTCTTGAAAAGAAGAATAACTTGATTTAGAATGGGAGAGTTTGGAACTTACCTCTTCATTGCTTGTGCATTTTGTTGAGGTAGTTTGTTCTTCTTGCTCGATTTGTGCCATGCAGCAGATTCTTGCACATTCTTCCGCTTTGATTTCGTCGGTTGAGGAGTTACTCGTTGTAGATTCCTCGTCATTCACGTACATGCCTCTTCCTTTGTATCTTTGGAATCTTTTATTGTCCCGTCGATCCTTTCTTTGTTCTTTTACCTTGCTTTCTTCGGGAGTTGGACATTGAGCTTGCATATGTCCCGAACTGCCGCATCGGTAGCATTTGGTTGATTCTTTCTTCTTCTCTCTAGGAGTTCTTTCCCTGAAGCTTCTGAAATTTTTGCCTTTTCTCACAAATTTTCTGAAACGTTTTGTGAGTAGGGCGATTTCGTCGTCATTTTGAGAAGAAGAGGAGTCATCTGTGTCTTGTGCGGCTTTCAAAGCAATTGCTCTTTTGCCCCTGTGTTGATCTTCATTTCTTCTCTTGATTAGCTCATGTGACATGAGTGAGCTAATTAAGTCTTCAAGCTTTAGTGTGTTAAGGTCCTTGGCTTCTTCTATCGCAGTGATCTTTGGAGTCCATGATTCGGGTAGAGCTCTCAAGATCTTCATAACCTGCTCAGATTCAGATATAGCCTTTCCAAGTCCTTTTAAAGCATTAGTAATTTTTGAGAATCTAGCAAACATTTCAGAAATATTTTCTGTTTCTAGCATTCTAAAATTTTCTAGTTCTCCAATCAAAATATTTCTTCTCGTCCCTTGGACTTGAGAGATTCCTTCATAAATAGAGGTTAGCGTATCCCATATTTCTTTGGCGGTCAAGCAAGAGAATACTCTATCATATTCAGAAGCAGTAAGAGCACAAAATAAAGAGTTCATAGCTTTGGCGTTGCTCTTAACAATTCTTACTTCTTCATCGGTCCATTTGGAAGCTCTTTCATCGGTAGGAAAGATTACTCCATCTTGGATAGCAATCCAAGAATCCATGTCGGTAGCCATGATGAGTTGCTTCATACGAAGCTTCCAATATCCAAAATTGCTCCCATCAAACAACGGTGGCCTTGTAAAGGATTGGCCTTCAGTAAATGCGGGAACGGAAGTAGATTGGGATGCCATATTAATAAGATCTCTTTGGTAAACTCAAAGACCTCCTCTGATACCACTTGTTGGTCCCGAGTTGATGGAAAAACCCAAGAGGGGAGGGGTGAATTGGGTATTTAAAAATTTATATCTTAAACAGAAACTTAACCCCGGATTAATCCAATCCCCTTAATGAAGAAACGAAATGGAAAGCAATGTAGTGTAATGTAAATGGAAGAAGTATAAATCAAACACACAGGATTTTTAGAGTGGTTCGGGCAACCTCCCTACTCCACTCTTCCAAGCTCACACTCCTTGTGACTTGGGTTCCACTATTGTATTCTCTCAATACAATTAGAGCCGCTGCTCTCTTCTAGATTCCAGCTCTAGGGGGCATCAACAAAACACAGCACAAGTAGGTGATGAGTCACACTCCAATCACATACTACTTTGCTTACACTTAATCTTAGTTCCTCAAACTAAATCAAGTTCAACACATACAAAAGAAACAATAAGAAAACTACACTTTACAGTTGTGTAGAAGCAGTTTGGCGCAGAGAAGAACTTGTTGAATTGGCTTTGAATGATCAGTAGTTGAGCTCTTGCAGTTTGAAGCAAAGTTCTTCCTCTTTGATTAGCTTGATCTCTTTAAAGCTCTTGTAGATGGTAGTTATGCACACTTAATGATTCTCAGCTGCTTCCCTCGTCCACCATGAATGCCTTTTATAATTTTGGAGGGTATCCGAACGTTAGAGGGTAGGTGGCGCGCATTTAATGCGCCAATGTTCGAATAAAATCTGACCGTTGCGACCCAAGTCGCATGTGGAGTCGACTTCGGATGCGACTTCGTCTAAGTCGCAGATGGAGTCGACTTCGGGTGCGACTTCGCTTCTCCGTCGCAACTTCAAGTTTCAGTCAGGGTCGACTTGGGCATCGACTTGACCCAAGTCGCAGGTGAAGTCGACTTTGGGTGCGACTTCACCTTGTCAGTTTCCAAGTCTGAGTCTTGAGTCGACTTTGGCTTCCGACTTCAACTCAAGTCGATCATGGAGTCGACTTGGGTTGCGACTTGACTTGGTCTTCGTTAAAGTATGCTTTGTTCTTCATTTGATCTTCCTCTATCTTGCTTGGCTTGTTTTCCTTGATGATTCTTAGGAGAGCTTGAGTCCTGCTTGGTTGAATCATGCGCCTTGCATTGCATTTGACTCAGTTGGTCTTTAAGACTTGATAGACTTGATTTGATCTCCATCTTGAATCTTTGCTTTGAACTTGAGTAAGAGATTCTTTGAATAGGCTTTGAAACTGCATCTTTGAAGTCTGAACTTCTCAAGTCGCAGATGAAGTCGCCTTTGTCTGCGACTTCACCCAAGTCGCACCTGGAGTCGACTTGGCCTGCGACTTGGGCAGCTTCGTGCCCCAAAATTCAGCTCTGGACAGTTTTTCATGTTTGAAGTCGATAGCGAGGTCGACTTCGTTTGCGACTTGGCTTCCCAAGTCGCATGTGAAGTCGACTTGAGATGCGACTTCACCTGCAAGTTGATTTTGCCTTTGAGGTTCTTTCTCAAGTCGATAGTTGAGTCGACTTTGGGATCGACTTCACCCTAAGTTGAAGTCCAAGTCGACTTGGGAATCGACTTGACTATTTCAGTTCCTTAAAATATTTTGCAAACTCATTAGTATACTTGATATACTCAAATTAGTCTTTGTTAATCATCAAAACTCAATCTTTGGTCAATTTTGTTTTGTTTTGAAGCATTGTTTCCAACAGAGTCAACCCGACCCGATTTACACCCCTAGTATGGATGATTCGCGGAAAATGGGGGAGAAGAGGGTTATTTATAACCTTTTGAGTTAAGAAAATTACACATTAATAGGCTTTGGTAATATTTTGCACAATCTGACCATTGCTTATTTTGCAAAACCTTAACTCAAGGGAGTCCTTCTTAGTAATTTTGTACATGGTTTCGAAAAACTACCATATGGCTCATAGTTTTGCTTGGTTAGTAAGTCAACTCTTCCTCATCCATTGATTTTGCATCCTTCATTCACGCCTTGATTTTCACATATTTTACCTTGATTTTGATTTGCTGATGTCCCTTGATCATTTAAACAGCTTGGATCTTCACTTGGTGGCTTGGATCCTGTAGCTTTTATTTTTTATTTGTAATAACGCAAGTTCATCTCTTTGGCTTAGTCAAACCTATGCTGATCACTCAATAATTCATAAAATATTAATCACTTGTTTAATCTAAACTATTCATCACCTCACCTCTAACCCATTTGGCTTGAGAAAAATATTTCCCACTTCATTTTGAATGTAAAATGCTTTTAATCAATTGTAAGAATTAATGATCATTATTTCCCAAGTGGGCTTGAGAGCATTGGGAGTCTATTCTTCCTGTAGATCCTACACACATTTTAGGCTTGTAAAAACGTGGGTTAATATTCAGCGTATATTCATAAAAAGTCTCATTATTTCATTGGGCATTATTGAGTTCGGAAAATGACGATGGACCTAATAGGTGTTGATTGAATACAAAAAACCATGGTTATAATCTTCAAATAATTCATTTCCTTTGGCTTTAAAAGGGTCTTGATAGAGTGCACTTAACTTCGGTGCACCTAAGTGCTTTAACCTATTTTTTATTTTTTGAAATTTTTTATACTACTATTAATCTAAGTATATTTAACAATGTATTAAATTTTTTAGGACTAGCCACTAACCAAATAACAGTGGTTAGACCATATATAATCAGACATTAAAATACAAAGATTATCTATATGAACTCACAACTAAGAAAAAAATTAATATAATTTTATTTTTTACTTATTATATTAGTCTTAGGATGTTGAAAAAACATACACTTTATACGTAAAAGCTCACGAGGGTTAGAGGCGGAATTCTATTTCCTAGGCTTTTTATGAGGTCATAACTTAGTCTAAAATTAGGTGTGACAACCTATTCCCTTGATCCAACCTAGAAATGAGAACTTTCATTCTCATTTCTGAATGAGATTCTTTTTGTTTTATAACCCTTTTTTTAGTGAATAATTTGCTTAGGGTGTGCTTGTTTGGAATAAAAAATGTTAATCAAAACTTTTCATTCTCCATAACTATTCTATTTTTAATTATTTTTCACATTTTTCTATACAAATTATCCTACTTTTCAATTATTTTTACATAACTACTCATACAACTAACTTATCTATTTTAACTTTATTCTCTTTACTCTTCATCATTACTCCTATTATATCATATCATTTTCTATCAATTTGACAACTTTTACCCCAAAAACTTTTTATCAAAAATTTTACTCTCAACCAAACACACCCTTAGTCTCAAAATATACAGATGTAAATGTCATTGCTTGGTAAAATTTTGTTTGAAAAATAAGGTGCTAATATATTATGCAGATGTGGTGGAAAGAAGCATTGCATCTAATGGATTAAATAACGTGACATGAGAAAAATAATTTTTTCAGCGACATGATTCAAAATAATTATATATTTTTAAAAAAACACTAATGGTGTGGTGGTAAATCATATAAGGATTTACATCCTTCAAAACCAGTTACATTACTTAGGACATGTTTGTTAATCTTCAAGTGTGGGAACCATGGAATTTGATTTCCCAAGGCCAATCATTGTTGCATCAATTACATTATTTTTTTTATTTTTATCCCTAAATTCCAATCATTTTCCTTACCAACTACATACAAAAAACCTATTTATTCCAACTATACCCTTATTATTTTTTATAAGTGAATTCTAAGTGTATTTTTATACTACTATTAATCTAAGTTTTATCATTTTTAGATATTTTTATTTCTAAAAATTAGTGACATTTTAGTACTTTTAAATTATTAAAATGCCATTGATTTTCAAAAAATTTAAAAATTTAAAAATCTTCAAAAATAGTAAACCTTAATACATATATTAAGTACACTTAAATTAATAATTGTATATCAAAATTTTTAAAAAATGGGTTAAATGCACTCGGATGACTCAAGTACACCTAAGTGAATTTAGCTTCTCCTGACTTTAAAATGGGGTGTCTACAGTTGGCTCCTTCTTTGGTAATAATGAATATTATCATCAAAGAAAGTAAAATTCATAGTCTAAATTTTTTCGATAATGAATATTATCATCAAAGAAGGTAAAATTCGTACTCTAATTTTTTTTGTAATAATTTCCTCATCTTTGATATTTTAAGATATACCGTACTCTTCTAATGTTTTATATAATTTTCTCATTTAAAAATGTTTTATTAATAATTTGTGAACCTTTGTGTTTTTTTTTTGTTTAGTAAGTGTTGGACTTTTGGACATGTGAGGAATGAAATGATGGAATCCTAAAAGGTTGTTACTTTAGGTAGTGGGTTTAAGAAGTGAGTCTCATTAAATTATATCAATGATAATTTTTCATGAAACACCTAAAATGGCATAACACATAAGCCTGTGGTCGATCAATTGGTAGATATCGAAATCTTTACAACTCATCCAAATGAGCGAACTTGTAACATCAAAATTATAACAATGGTGTATATTGCAATTTTCTCCTCTCACTGTTCAACATGAGTTTCTACATTTGTGGTACTGAGGCTCCTCTAGGAAGCTTTTTGGGGATTTTGAAAAATATTTTCCTCACTATATTTGAGGATATCTCGGAATTTTTCTCTTATTTTTTCCCCATCGCCATATTTCAGAGTATTTAGGTATTTTTCTTTTCCTTTCCTCACAAATATGTCAAGGTATTTGGAATTTTTTTAATTCTCTTCTATCCTTTTTTAAAACAAAAAACGATTTCACCACCATTCATAATGATATCAAGAGTTATCTTCTTAGATGAGGAAATATTGTATAATCTTTATATCCATCAATATTATGAGGTCGTAAATAAAAATTTTAGTGTTATGAAATTTTAAATATATCATGAGAAGCTTTCATGAATATAAGTAATTCTTTTTGCTTCTTAGGCCACTGATTAAGTATGATAGATATTTTTTATTTATATATTTTTATATGAAAGGCTCTCATAATATGAGCACATGACTTACATTTTTTTGATTTTTTCAAGGAAATTACTATAAGTTTATTTTTTGAAACCCCCATTTCTATTTCATGTAGAAGAGTACAATGGCAGGAGAACACATTTCTTTAACACAAAAAGCTCCAAAAATTTTAAAATTTATTAACTTAATACATGAAAGAGTTAATATTTAAATCATATTAACCCTTTTAATGGCTTTGAAATTATTTTCATGTATATATTTATACAAAAATAAGAGAAAAATGAATATGACGATTGCATTTTTTAATCATCATATTCATTTTTCATCTTTGGTAATATGCATTTTATGAAACTACGTGGGTATATCTGCAATATCGATGAAACTATGTGGGTATATATGAAATTTACCCATTAATAAATAATCCTTTAAACGGTTTAGATGTTGAAAAAATCACTTTAAAGTTGTTATTTACATCAAACTATTTTATTACATTAAATTTGTATCATTTTCAGATTGAGTCCATACACATATCCGATTGTAATGAAATTAATATGGTAATAAAATACATTATTCTAAATATAATTGGTGGAGTACATTTTGATTTGATCATCATGTGGGGCCCATTTTAGTGCTACTGCACCTGAATATATCTATATATATATGTAGAGGGTTGTTCTGATGCAGCAGAATTGCACCGGAATAGTGGTACATTTTCCCAAAAATGGGTCTTAGACATATTAGAATGCAATGAATATAATCATTTATCCGTATATAAATTTTATAGAAAATGATTTACATGTTGAAAAAATCACTTTAAAGTTGTTATTTACATCGAACTATTTTATTACATTGAATTTATACCATTTTTAGATGAGGTCCATACACATATCCGATTGGGAAAAAATTGATATGGTAATAGAATACATTATTCTAAATACAATGGATGGAGTAGATTTTAATTTGAACATCATATGGGGCCCATTTCACCAAATTACGGTGTAGTGGCGCTGCACTTAAATATGACATATATATATTAACGAAATGACTGGAATGGTCCTGTAAGAATAAAAATAATAATAACTAGACCAATAGAAATTGTCCAATGTAGATTTTAAAAAATATACATATGATGAAACGGTCCAGTGAGAATTAAAATTTAAAAAAGAGAGAGAAAACATAATTGGACCAATGAAAACGGTCCAGTGAAGATTTTTTTTTAAAAAAATTAATAAATAAAAATAATAACTGGACCGAACAAACAGTCCAGTGAGATTATCAAAAAAAGCATTGAGCCGCAATATAAATAGGGCTAAGGGGTGTGATGAAATACTAGGGAAAGGAAGAAAAGAAAAAGGAAGAAGAAGAAAACGTGGAAACAGGTAAGTATTTAATTTGAAGTTTATGATTTCTGTTGATTAGGTTTTCACTTATGGTGTTTGTATTTAAATATACTACTTCATAGAAAATATGTATAATATATAAGCATATAAATTAAATAAAACATAACTTTAATAATCCATTATACCTGCGAAGAATGAGAAATATGATGAACTAATTGAAATAATATAATATTACCTTGAATTTTTAACCAAAGAGGTTACCATCGTGGTTAGAGATTTGAACTTCAAGTTATAGGTCATGGCATCAAAGCACCATTTCCCCCCTTTGTGCCAAGTCATTCCTTTATTTTTGATATATAAATATATTGTCAGAACTCTTTCACGTAGGCATGCTCCATTCCCCCCTATTTTAATATATCATTTTGATATTCAAAGAAAAAATATATAGATATATTTATACATAGGAATTATAATATAAAAAATTATATAATAATAAAATAGATAAAACTTTTAATAAAAACTAAACTTGCTTATTGATTTTAAAATTCAATAATAATGATAATACAAATAGGTTAATAATATAATACAACATAAAATCGGCAAATATTAATACCTCTATTTGTGGCTCCCCAGCCCGAGCGTCACGACCTTACCTCGGGATCTATTGACTGGTAAACGTGATCAGGATTGTTGCCCTATCACACGGTGGGTTTTAACGGATATTTATCCAATTAAATATGTTTTCGTAGGAATTTATTTCCTTTTATTTTTCCATCTCATGCATATTCAGCTCATTTCCCTTCAATAATGTCATAACTAGACATGATTTTCATAATATATTTCAAAACATCTCATAAATCAGATGTTACTGCATATAACATCCATAGATGTCAACATAAAACATCTAATTATTTTATAACCATCCATCATAAGTTTTTCACAAACATGAAACTTATAATATTTTTTCCATTCTGTGAAACCCACAATTCTAAAATAACACAGATTTTTGTACTGCTTTTTATAATAAATAAAATTCATGAAAAATGTTATATTTGCAAATGTGTGTAGTAGAGGTTAAAATAATGCAATTAAGAATTTAACCCACATGAATAGTGCACGTGAATAGTAACTGAGGATTAAGACACATGATTAAGAGTTAATCACTTGGATTAACCTAATTACAAAAAGACGATAGGAATTTAATCACTACAAGACAAAATAGCATTATTTTTTATTATTTTAATACAAATTTGGATTTTAATGGAAAAATAGAAAAAATTCATAATTTGCAATCCGGGCATCGGAATTTGATGAAATTTTTTATGGATGGTTAAAAATTCATGATGAACATGATGAATGGGTCAAGATGTGATGAAAATCACAAATCAAAGGTCAAGATGAAGCGTCAAATGAAGATCGAAAAAGTAGCTTACCTTTTAATTAAATCCACTTTTGACTTTTTAATAAATAAATAATAAAAAAATAAAAAAATTAAATGCAAATGCAGCTGGAGCAGGGGCATGGCAGGCTAGGTGGCTGGAATTTTGACCAAGATCAACGGTCCATGATCATCATCATCTTAAATCAATGACTAGGATTTATTTAGCCTAAATTAATTAATTTAAAAAATCAAAAAAATAAGGAAAAACAGGGCTGCATAGGGTGGGCTGGAGCAGGCTTAGGGTGGCTGCACAAAGCTCCATGCATTTTCAAAATTATAAAAAAATATATTTTTATAATTAAATACCTCAAGGTAAGGGGGTAAAATCCAATTTGATGAAAAATCAAAAACTATAAATAGGGGGCAAGGTGAGAACGACCAAAGGCACTCCAAGCTTGAAAAATTCAAGCATTCCCACCCCAAACACATTTTTGGCCTTTAGAGAAAGAAGGAGAAAGTTAGAGAGAGAAAGTGTGAGAAAAAGAGGCGTATCTCCACTTCGGGTAATTGATTTCTATCCAAAATTTTTTTGGATGTTAAGTAGGGTAAAACCATGCTTAGATAATACCTAAGCATGAGAAAATAAGTATAGATATAATGCTTAATCAGAATTATGCCAAAATATAAAAAATTTGGAGCAAAGATAGGGTATTCGGGAAGATGGCATATAATATGTGAAAATAATGCTCCAAAATTGATAAATGATAATTTGAGATGTAAGATTATAATAAATATGATGTTGGAATGGTGATATATTAATTTCATAATTTTTGGAATTAAGGATTATGTTTGAGTGAATTTATGTTGATTTTTAGTATATGGAGAAAATAATTTTTTTGCCAAGTAAATGATGATAAATTCAAAATGTATGAAATTTTCTATGATATACTAGGCATAAGTTATGTCATGGTATTTTTTATTTTTGGAACTCATGAACAGTAACCACGTCTCTATGAACAGTAACCTCGGGTGAACAGTGATTTGCTACAGTGATTTGCTAAACAGCATGATTTTGGAAAAAATTTGAGATTAATATTTAAATCTAAGGATGGAATTTTTAAGGATTTATGGATAAAAATCCATATAAAAAAATAATGATCAAGTATTTTTAAGGTTAACCTCTATAAAAAATTATGGAAGAAAATAAGGTCATAAATGAATATAACATATGCATGATAAAGTATATATATCCTTTTCACTTGTATAGGAAAAAGAGAGGAAAAGATAAAGGATTCAGACTGAAGCAAAACAGAGGTAAGCAAGCAAACTTTTTGAAAATGATTTTATATGTTTTATATTGCAACCACGAAATATGTCGGAATTGCTTTATTATAAGCAAATCCATATGGAAGCAAGGAGAAATGTTAAGTTATGTGGAAATTATTTTATCATAAACAAATCCTTATAAAAATAAGGAAAAATGTGGAAATGGTTGCATTATAATGGAAAAGAAAAATTTTGATTTCCAAATAATATTTGGTTTTATCAAATGAATTTAAAATGATTTATTAAAATATTTTGAAACGGATTTAAGGAAGGCCAACCGATAATCTATTTGAATGAAGATCTTTTTAAAGTAATGACCAGAGGATCATACAAGCTTACCTTCATATAGAAGTAACTCATGTGTCATGTGGACAAAGAATATGATACTATATAAAGAAAATGAATTATGCATTGGTATATCCTTTGTTCATGAAAAACCCAGAAATGGGAAGAAAAACATTTGCAAAATCTTTTTTCTTTAGATATTAAAATGTTTTCGAAATTGATTTACCGCTCAAAAATTATTTAAAAATATTTTAGCAAAATTTTGAAATTACTATTTCTCAAATATTTTCTTCAAATATCTTAAATGATTTAGAAATGTGTTATTTAAATGTTTTCAAAATTATTTAAGGTTGGTCATCCTTACAAAATATTTTTATTAACTTGTTAACTTGGGCTGTGCCAAGTTTTTAAGTTAGAAAACGGAATACAGGCCGAGGTCTGTACTAATTTAAAATGACATGCTAGCATCAAGTTTTGAAAAGGAAAAGTCACAGACTAGGGTCTGTGGAGTTTTATAAAAAACATGCTAGCATATGAATATGGAGAAAACAATGTGCACATAAGTTATGTACTAGGTCTATTGTAGAGGATACGCGGACCGGACGCGGTTGTAAGATGGGCCCCCTCTACATAGGCCAAGTCGCTTTAAAAGGCGAAATGCTGGCGGCACCCTCCCTGAAATGGGAGAAGAACACGGATAACTGCCTGACTTGTGAGTTATCAAATGAAATGGTTTCTCTCCTAAGGAGAAAAAGGTGATCACTTGGTAAGTGTCACCTAACAGACGGACAGAAACGTATTGCATGATGCATGTGCTTGTTTTAAAAAGGTTTTATGGAAAATGTTTTAAGGACATGAGAATGTCCTCGGAAAAAGGAAGTTTTATGAAAAACGTTTTTATGCTCATGGAAAAGAGGTTTATATGTTAAGTTTGAAAGCATATATTTTATGAAAGGTTTTATGAAAATGTTTGAACGGGTTGATAGTAGATCACTTGATAAGTGTTTACTATTGAACGGGAGAAATGCATTTAAATGAAAAAATGCTTGCTTACTGAGTTTCGACTCACGTTTTGCTTTTCAAACCATAGACGGGTACAACACAGGCCAAGAAGGAAAGGAAAAAGAAGGTATGAAGAAAATTTTATAATATGTTGATCTACATATGGTATGACTGAATTATGTATGTATGAAATGATCAGGTTAAAATAACTTGTATTGTACAAAAATAAGTATGAATGTTATCAATGATAATTGAGATTTGATGATAAGTATGTGTTTTTATGTGATGAAAAAAAAAAAAATGGACGAGATCGAATTAAGTACCCGCCGCGTGATCAAGGCGACAATCCTGATTCACACTTACCAATCGACAAGATCTTGGAGTAAGGACAAATGTGACGCCTCGGTTCGGGGCCCCACACATTCCTTCAATGGTCAGCTCTTGCTCCTTTGCCAAGTCTCTTCTTTCGCCTATCTATGGGTTTGGAAAACGAAAAACGTGAGTCGAAACTCAATAAGCAAGTTGTATATTTTACAGGCAATTCATTTTCAAGGTAACATTGTTTAAAAGCATTTCTCTCCATTCAGTAGAGACACTTAACAAGTGATCAACTACCTGCAGAGCAGAAACTTTTTCATAAAATTTTCATAAACTTTGGATGTGCAAATTCATCATTTCCATTCATGACATTATCTTTCATGTGATGGTACGCTAGCACGGGGAACATTCTTTCATAGCATGGTCCTTTCCATCCTTAGCGTCGGACCTACCGACTTGGCAACGTCAAGGGAAACTCCTTGTTCACTTACTACTCGACCAACCTACTTGATTTCCATTCCATGCATGACTTTTAGTCACCCCGGCATTATATACCCCTTACACATGGAACTTGTCATTCTCATGTAGAGAATTCTTTGCACCATCCCTTTTTAAACATCATTTCAATGAAACATCGTATAAATTCATGTTTCATCACATTTCATGCATAATTGCGAAACAGTAAATAATCATTTATTTCAATAGAAATAAACATTTCAATATGCATATAGACAAGGAATGACCATCCTTAAACAACTTGGAAAGCATTTCAAACAAAAGTCATTTAGAAAGCTGCTTACTTACCTTGATTGTTTAGCTTTCTGTTTCATTTATCCCTTTGCCTTTGCCTATACATATAAAAATAACATAGCATTCATATACTTTCTTTTGCTTGCATTCAACTCATTTTTCCAACCCATTTTCATTAACATACATGATCCATTTGACTTTTCAAGTCGAATTACACATATAACACATACTTGTGCATTACATGGGCTTTTACCCATCATATTAAATCCCATAAGTAGGGTAATCATGCAATCACTTAATAATCATTCAATAATCATCATTTAATAGCTCGTTACTTTCCTTATACCATTTTTCACTTATTTTCCAAAAATTTTACACATCGGTGCTCATTTTAAGCACACGTTATTGCCTTAAGCCTCATTAATTAATCTCAAAATTTGAGATTAACATCATGCATCTAAACAGAAATATATTCACGAAATTTATCATATTTTCATACATTTTTGCACAAAATCAATTTACATAGGTCATTTACCACTTATGCATGTTCATCATTCCACATATACTCACTTCACATAACATATATGATGCATTTCATAAAATTTTTCAAATCAGAAACTTAGTCCATAATTCAGCATGATAATCATCCTTAATTAACACTCTATTTAGGGTATTTTTATGGAATTTTAATCCACTAATCATAGGATTCCAAAACAACAACTTTGGAACCCGTTTTTCATACGTTTAACGTGTCTTTTGATACTTAACCCTAAACAATTTTATAATTCCGAATTTTCAGCAATTAATCCAACTTTTCCCAATCCAAATCTAGGGTATTAACACATATTTAACATTTATAAATAAATTCATCTCAAAACATCAACTTGCTCCCCCGTTTCGGGTCCCGTTTTCACCCCCATTTGGACATCGTTTCATAAAATTCATAAAATTCATAAAATTAGATTTGGGGCTTATCTTTCCAAATCCTTTTGGGCATCAATAGTACCCTAACCTTAGGGTATTTTACCCTACATAACTTTCATAAATCATGCAATCCCATTTCCATACCATTTTTAGCATCAAAATGAAGAAATCGGGTCATATATGTCACTTTGCATTCCATTCTTTCTAAAATTCACATCTTAAACTTAAATTGTAACGCCCCATTCCTAGAAATACTCAATAACTAGTAAATGGGTACTACACAACCTAAGAAAAATTCGGCAGCATCTCCCCATAATATACAAGGGGTAACATGGAATACATGACCTGATATTCATAAACATTTCAATTTATAACATTCAATCCTATATTTATATACTTGCATTTTCATATAATAAGGACATTCATATAGAAAGAAAATCATTGAATGTTATCCATACACATCAAGCAAACCTAGTGATCATGCATATGTGCATCCATGAAGATTATAATCCAATCCGAAATACCAAATACAATTATTTATCAAAGTAAATCCATGTCAATAATCGTCTACATATACGAATATCAAAAGAGCATAAGTTTTAAAAGAACTGAAATTAAAGTTATTGTGCTATGGTCTCCCAAATGTGATCTTCAACTTGTCCCATCTTGAAGTTCTCCACCTGGCCTGTGATCTAAAGGCAAAATAACAAACGATATGAGTCTAAATAGACTCAGCAAGTAGATAGTGGTTAGCACAAAGTGGAAATAAGTAAATTTTGGATGCACAGGTTGTGTTCATGATAAGACGTATGGGTCCAAACACCCACTCCCAAGATCGTATGCATAAAAAAAACACATATAAATAGAAGGACATGAACCGTCCTTTACTCATGTCTATCAAGGGCCATGAACAACCCTCTCCTCATGTCAATCAGGGCCATGAACAACCCTCTACAAGCAAACATTTTAAACAACACATTATACATAACAGACGGGGATAAAAGCCACAAACCACACATAACAACATTGGCAAGGTTTACTTAAATTCAACACACAAAACTGTCATACAAGCATTTTATCAAACACATGATAGGCGCAATATAAGGGAACCCTCAATTCATACTCTCGTTTGAGCTGAATTGATTAACGTCACATTTAACAATATAAAAACTGTCAACGAATCCTTTACTTCCTAGAAATCGCACATTCATAGCAAATTCTCCACGAACCCTGCTTAACCTAATTGTTACGAGCCCTACGCCCCATACCACGAAATTATTCGACGCTACACACTCCCACCAGTCCCACATCATGTTCAGCATGAAATTTCATCGCTAAATTAAGAAGGGGCGACATCTACTTACCTGTATCGTAATTTTCCCCAAAGACAGTGATCCTAACTTGGATTGCGTCGATTTGGAGCTTCCACGATTGGAGTCGACGATCTTCAAGCAGTCGGTAGAGCTTTCTTGAAGGAATCTCTAGCTAGACCGAACTGAATGGTAGGGAAAGACGAGAGGAAGCAGAGAACGAGAAGGGAAGAAGAAGGAAAGATAGCCGGGTGCGAGATGAAATAAACCCTAGCGTGCGGGCTTCCCTTATTACTGAACCCCGTCGGGATGGGTCGGGTTGAAGCATGGGTCGGGTCGAACCCCGTACCTACTCTGCGAGGGAAACAATAGTCATAGTGCTCATCAATGGAACGCTAATCATACACCTTTAAATTTACGCTCAATGTGCTAAGATTATAATGCATGCACATATGCACTATGCATCCTCTAGATGTCGTGTCCATATATGTTATGTATCCATTAACATCATAAATTCTTACTAGCATGTTCATAAGTTACCTCATAAATAGAGAAGAGTTATAATAATAATAAAAAAGTAAAATAAAATACCTGGTCCTCACATAAATCCACATAAATAATTCATTAAAACATAATTCATAGCTTAAACATAACATTAATTCAATACACAACTTGTCATTTAAACTTGGATTTTATTAAGTTGAGTTTTCAACTCATAACTTATTCTAATCTTCGGGTGTGTTTGGGAATGGATAAAACTTTTGATGAAAAGTTATAGAGATGAAAAGTTGTCAAATGATGTGATATGATAGGGGTAATGATGAGGAATAAATAGTATAAAGTTGAAATAGATAGGTTTGTTGTGTTGGTAGTTGTGTAGAAATGATTGAAAAATAGGGTAGTTGTATAGAAAAATGTGAAGAAATGATTAAAAAATAGGGTAGTTGTGGAGAGTAAAAAATTTTAGATTGAAAAGTTTTAACTTGACAACTTTTTGTTGTTAACAAACACACCCTTCATTTCCACCACACAAATCATTAGAATTCATTCATATAACTTAATACCCATCCAATATTTAATCAAAGAGCATGTTGAATCATCATTTAAGGAGTCTTTAAGCATCAATTTCATATCAAAAATCTTGGAGTTTAACACTTAAAATCAAAAGCTCAAAGCATCACTTCTACTTACTTGTTTGATGAAAATCAAACCCTAAACACTTGAGCAATCTTCCTCTTCCTTTTCTCTTTCTTTTTCCTTCTTTTTTTCTTCTCTTTTCTTCCTCCTTGCTAGCCCTAGGGTGGGACGTGAGCTGCTACCTTGGGAGAATGACTTTGAGCACTTAGAAAAATTTCACAACACCTCATTTCCACATGGCCGTTCACCCCTTTTATAGAGCTGAATTTTTCCAGTTGTGCACCCCACTTTGGAGCTGATTTTCCACCCTCATTCAATGCCTACTTATCCCCTAAATGTGCTGTTTAATTTTTGGCCATATAAAATATTTTTACCATTTTTTCTTAAAGCCAAAATTTCCTTAAGATAGAATCAATCTAAGCTATCCACTTGTCACGTCCATATTGCTGCCCATTTTTAGATTTTTCTCATTTTTTTAACCCTAATTTAAGGGTAAATTAGATACCTAATTATCATTTAATTAATCCATTAATTTGGCACAAAAAATTAGCAAAAATGGCAGCAACAACACATACCATTGCATGTCCAGACTCACCCATGCTGTCCACCTTTTTGTTTTTCAATGGCAACTGCATTTCATAATTTTTTGCAGGGATTTTCACATGATTAAATGCACATTCCAATGTCCCTACATGTCAGCTATGTATGTGCATTATTTAAAAAAATAAAAAAATAGTAGCAACAGCCCCTTGGACGTCCCTACATTGCCACATACCCTATGCTCACTTTGAGCACTTTCTAGCCCCTTTAATGTGGACGTCCTTTGCTGGATATTACTTGGATTTTTGCATTTTATATTAATGCATAAAATACCTTGAAAATGAGCTGCATTTGACACCATTTTTGCATTACAATCATGCATTTATTCCACGTACTCTAGCATTTAATACATGGTAACTTTGAGGTACAAAAGTCAACCATGCTCGCCTTTTCCAATTCAGGTATTTTTCCAACATATTATACTTAATCTAAACCTTCCAAAATGTTAATCTTATAATTTCATTCAACCATTTCAAATTTCATCTCAATTCAATTTTCCTAGCTCAAGTTATAGTCGTTTGAAGTTAACGGTTAGATTTGAGATATGATCAATAAATCATTATACTAATTTCATCAAGAATTTTCATAACCCAATAATCCCATAATACCAAGCCCAACATCATCAACTTCCATCTCAAATTTCACTCGAATCCGCCTTATAGGCGTTGAGTTATGAATTTTTTAGTATTTTTTCCACTAAGCTTGACAATTATCATTTAAATTCTCATAATTCATATTAAATAATTTAAAATATTTATCCATGAAACATTTGCATATTTCAATCATCAACAATTTACTCTAATCCCATTGTCCCATATTAGCTAAAAATGATTACTCAAGTCATCATTGCTAATCCTTAACCCTAATTGCAATAATTAGCAAAGTCACATAAATCATTCAAAATTCAATAATTCTACATATCATCATATGTAAATGTTCAATGCATACATTTGGGTCCTACTTAAGTTAGGGTTTCACAATCCTCTCTCCTTATAATAGGTTTCGTCCCGAAACCGTCTATTCTTTAAATAACTGAGGGTATTTCCTTTCTACTTCTTGCCTTAGTTCCCAAATATTCTTGCTTTCAGAGTATTTGTTCCATTGAACATCAACATATTTAATTAACCATAGCTAACCTACATATAAAGAATTCCACATGTATTATTTTATCGGTTTCCTCTACAGGTAGTGCATGCGTGGTTACATATTGGCAATTTATAATTAAATGATTATCATCGAAAACAAACAAGGCCATTGCCAATTTCCTAAAATTTAATCCATACATGTAACCACTTCATCTCTTGCTCCCTGTCTCCACTTGAGTTAGAGCATGCACACGTACCGGGTTTGTAGAGGTAGTCGGTCGGTTAGCTGTTCCTATTAGCCTTAGTGGTGCGGCTTTCCCACGTCCTTGCGATGCTTGTGCCTTGTTTGAACAATTTGGAGCTATGTGTTTCACTATTTTTGCCTCTCCCATGCCACACTCCTTGGCTATATGACCCATTTGTCCACACTTATAGCATTTAATTGATCCTTTCAATCATTCACCTTGGTGATGCTTTTGACACTTTTTACATAACAGAGAATTATTCCTCTTAAAGGTACTTTTACCTTTTTCCGTCCCTCCTTTTTTCTCCTTTCTGTCCCCGTTCTCTCTTCCTTACTACCTAGTCTAAATAAATCTTCTTCTTCTTTCAACTCCAAATTTCTCAATGCCTCGATCTCCAACGCTCTAGCTCTTTCTACGCATGATGCGTAGTCCTTAATTAATAAAGGTGTAAGGCTTTCTCTTAGGTATGATCTCAGTCCCTGTTGAAATCTTTGTGCTTTGTTTTCTAGTGCATTAGCAATCCAAGGAACATACCTTACCAAGGCATTAAACTTGGTAGCATACTCTGTGACAGACTTCCTTCATTGATACAACCTTTCAAATTCAATCACCTTTCGGTTTTGTATTCCCACCGAAAGGTATTCCTTGTTGAATTCTTCAACAAATGTCTGTCATGTCACCTCTTCTGGGTGTGGCATGGTGATCAACATAGTTTTCCACTACTCATGAGCATCCTTTACTAATAAGTGAGTGGTGCACAACGTCTTTTGCTTGTCGTTATATTGAGATATCCTAAACAACTTCTTGATCTCCGTCATCCATTGTTCCGCTTGAACAGGGTCAGGTTCTCCTGAAAATTTAAGAGGTCGTTGAGTGAGGAATGCATTGATAGCTCTTCTATCTTCTTCCATCAACTGATCCTCATCTCTTGTTAGTGCCATTGTAGGGGTCAAATTAGCCGTTAGAGCAGGTCCTTCTCTTTCAGTATTTCCCATCTGTCCTTGTTGGGTCCTTTCCCACAAGCCTTGGATAATATTTATGGCTTGGGCTGCCCAGTCTTGAGTAGTTTGCTGCATGACTTCCTTTATTGCCATTGCTACTCTTTCTTCAATCAATCTAGCCTGTCTAGGCTCAAGTTCCTCTTCCATATTTCTTTCTAGGCTTAAGTTTTCTCGTCTTTGACGTGTCCTTGGGTTTTGCCCATGTGTCTTTGGTCTACCCCTCTTAGGTTTACTAGTTTCTCCAACCTCATGCTGGTTGGGAACTTTTGTAGCAACTTCCTTTCTCTTATTCTTTCTAACCCTTGACCTTGTATCAACCATAATGCTTTTTCTGTATATCGAAAGTACATAACCTTCATTCATGGTTAGGGTCAGGTCATAACATATGCATCTCATCATCAGATAATTAATAGCCAATTCACATAATCACGATCATGTGATATTATCCATTATTATGAACATCACTACTATCATTATCATAAATATTCACAGTCATTAATTCATTCCATATCAACAACTATTCATTTACAAGCCATAACTGTTAACTTAACAAAGGATAATACACATATGTCACACACATCACACTTATAAGTATTCATCATAATTGTATACACATTCCATCATAACGAAGTGTCATCATTTCATAGCTAAACATATTCAGTAGAGGTCTGTGGAAGTCCGAGAGGTCTCTAAAAACCCACGGCGAGATGCCGATAGAACTTCAGTTCTAGAAGCCCGACTGCTAGACTCCTCAACATTAGGCCTCTCCAGACAGTTTTTACATATGGGGTGGAGGACACCCAGGGGAAGATCCTGGAGAAACTGGTGGATAGGGGCTTATGTCATGCTGAGAGGCTAACCACCTACTGACATTTTCCTCTGCCTTTCATCTCTTTTCTTCATCCATTTCTTTCTTCAATTCCTCAAAACTCATAATCTTTTTCCCTTTATCAGCCATCTGTTCAAATATAACAGAATTAGCCATATTATATATAAAAGAAATACATATTGCAACTATTTTGCAATGTATCATCATATATCATCCATTATATCATGATAATCACTTATGCAATCATCATAAGATCATGTATATCATATTTAATCATTACACTTAAACTTTTCCACTCCTATTTCCCAATCCATGCTTTGATACCATCTTCCATGGCGCCCCAGCCCGAGCGTCACAACCTTACCTCGAGATCTATCGACTGGTAAATGTGATTAGGATTGTTGCCCTGTCACACGGTGGGTTTTAACGGATATTTATCCAATTAAATATATTTTTTTAGGAATTTATTTTCTTTTATTTTTCCATCTCATGCATATTTAGCTCATTTCTCTTCAATAACGTCATAACTAGACATGATTTTCATAATATATTTCAAAATATCTCATAAATCAGATGTTACTGCATATAACATCCATAGATGTCAACATAAAACATCTAATTATTTTACAACCATCCATCATAAGTTTTTCACAAACATAAAACTTATAATGTTTTTTCCATTCCTTCAATGGTCAGCTTTTGCTCCTTTGCCAGGTCTCTTCTTTTACCTGTCTATGGGTTTGGAAAATGAAAACGTGAGTCAAAACTCAATAAGCAAGCTGTATATTTTACAGGCAATTCATTTTGAAGGTAACATTGTTTAAAAGAATTTCTCTCCATTCAATAGAGACACTTAACAAGTAATCAACTACCTGCGGAGCAAAAACTTTTTCATAAAACTTTCATAAACTTTTCATAAATTTGGATGTGAAAATTCATCATTTCCATTCATGACATTATCCTTCATATGACGGTACGCTAGCATGGGGAACATTCTTTCATAGCATGGTCCTTTCCATCCTTAATGCCGGACCTACCGACTTGGCAACGTCAAGGGGAACTCCTTGTCCACTTACTACCTAGACCAGCCTACTTGATTTTCATTCCATGGATGACTTTTAGTCACCCCGGCATTATATACCCCTTACAAATGGAACTTGTCATTCTCATGTAGAGAAATCTTTGCACCATCCCTTTTTAAATATCATTTCAATGAAACATCGTATAAATTCATGTTTCATCACATTTCATGCATAATTGCGAAATAGTAAACAATCAATTATTTCAATAGAAATAAACATTTCAATACGCATATAGCTAAGGAATAACCATCCTTAAACAACTTGGAAAGCATTTAAAACAAAAAGTCATTTAGAAAGCTGCTTGCTTACCTTGCGAGTTTAACTTTCCGTTTCGCTTATCCCTTTGCCTTTGCCTATACATATAAGAATGACATAGCATTCATATACTTTCTTTCGCTTGCATTCAACTCAGTTTTCCAACCTATTTTCATTAACATACATGATCCATTTGACTTTTGAAGTCGAATTGCACATATAACACATACTTGTGCATTACATGGGCTTTTACCCATCATATTAAACCCATAAGTAGGGTAATCATGCAATCACTTAATAATCATTCAATAATCATCATTTAATGACTCGTTACTTTCTTTATACCATTTTCCACTTATTTTCAAAAAATTTTACACATCGGTGCTCATTTTAAGCACACGTTGTTGCCTTAAGCCTCATTAATTAATCTCAAAATTTGAGATTAACATCTTGCATCTAAACAACAATATATTCATGAAATTTATCATATTTTTGCACATTTTTTAACAAAATCAATTTACATAGGTCATTTACCACTTATGCATGTTCATCATTCCACATATACTTACTTCACATCACATATATGATGCATTTCATAAAAATTTTCAAATCAGAAACTTAGTCCATAATTCAGCATGATAATTACCCTTAATTAACACTCTATTTAAGGTATTTTTATGAAATTTTAATCCACTAATCATAGGATTCCGAAACAGCAACTTTAGAACCCGTTTTTCGCACGTTTAACGTGTCTTTTGATACTTAACCCTAAACAATTTTATAATTCTAAATTTTCAGCAATTAATCCAATTTTTCCTAATCCAAATTTAGGTTAATAATACATATTTAACATTCATAAATAAATTCATCTCAAAACAGCAACTTGTTCCCTCGTTTCGGGTCCATTTTCACCCCCATTTGGACATCGTTTCATAAAATTCATAAAATTAGATTTGGGGCTTATCTTCCCAAATACTTTTGGGTGTCAATAGTACCCTAAACCTAGGGTATTTTATCCTGCATAACTTTCATATATCATGCAATCCCATTTCCATACCATTTTTAGCATCAAAATGAAGAAATCGAGTCATACATGTCATTTTGCATTCCATTCTTTCTAAAATTCACATTTTAAGCTTAAATCCACATAAATAATTCATTAAAACATAATTAATAGCTTAAACATAACATTAATTCAATACATCAATTTGTCATTTAAACTTGGGTTTTATCAAGTTGAGTTTTCAACTCATAACCCATTCTAATCTTTATTTCCACCACATAAATCATTAGAATTCATTCATATAACTTAATACCCATCCAATATTTAATCAAAGAGTATGTTGAATCATCATTTAAGGAGTCTTTAAGCATCAATTTCATATCAAAAATCTTGGAGTTTAACACTTGAAATCAAAAGCTCAAAGCATCACTTCTACTTACTTGTTTGATGAAAATCAAACCCTAAACACTTGAGCAATCTTCCTCTTCTTTTTTCTCTTTCTTTTTCCTTCTTTTTTTCTTCTCTTTTCTTCCTCCTTGCTGGACCTAGGGTGGGATGTGAGCTACTGCCTTGGGGAGAATGACTTTGAGCACTTAGAAAAATTTCACAACACCTCATTTCCACATGGCCGTTCACCCCTTTTATAGAGCTAGATTTTTCCAGCTGTGGACCCCACTTTGGAGCTGATTTTCCACCCTCATTCAATGCCTACTTATCCCCTAAATGTGCTGTGTAATTTGTGCCCATATAAAATATTTTTTCCATTTTTTCTTAAAGCCAAAATTTGCTTAAGATAGAATCAATCCAAGCTGTCAACTTGTCACGTCCATATTGCTGCCCATTTCCAGATTTTTCTCATTTTTTTAACCCTAATTTAAGGGTAAATTATATGCCTAATTATCATTTAATTAATCCATTAATTTGGCATAAAAAAATTAGCAAAAATGGCAGCAGCAACAACACATACCATTGCATGTCCAAAATCACCCATGCTGTCCACATTTTTCTTCTTCAATGTTAGGTGCATTTCATAATTTTTTTGCAGGGATTTTCACATGATTAAATGCACATTCCAATGTCCCTACATGTCAGCTATGTATGTGCATTATTTTAAAAAAAAAAAAAATAGCAGCAACAGACCCTTGGACGTCCCTACATTGCCACATACCCTATGCTCACTTTGAGCACTTTCTAGCCCCTTTAATGTGGATGTCCTTTGCTAGATATTACTTGGATTTTTTCATTTTATATTAATGCATAAAATGCCCTGAAAATGAGCTGCATTTGACACCTATTTTTCTATTAAAATCATGCATTTATTCCATGTACTCTAGCATTAATACATGGTACCTTTGAGGTGCAAAAGTCAACCATGCTCACCTTTTCCAATTTAGGTATTTTTCCAACATATTATGCTTAATCTAAACCTTCCAAAATATTAATCTCATAATTTTATTCAACCGTGTCAAATTTCATCTCAATCCAATTTTTCTAGTTCAAGTTATAGCCGTTTGAAGTTAACGGTTGGATTTGATATATGATCAATAAATCATTATATTAATTTCATCAATAATTTTCATAACCGAATAATCCCATAATACCAAGCCCAACATCATCAACTTCCATCTCAAATTTCTCTTGAATCCACCTTACAGGCGTTGAGTTATAAATTTTTTAGTATTTTTTCCACTAAGCTTGACAATTATCATTTAAATCCTCATAATTCATATTAAATAATTTAAAATAGTTATCCATGATACATTTGCATATTTTCATCATCAACAATTTACTCTAATCCCATTGTCCCATATTAGCTAAAAATGATTACTCAAGTCATCATTGCTAATCCTTAACCCTAATTGCAATAATTAGCAAAATCACATAAATCATTCAAAATTCAATAATTCTACATATCATCATATGTAAATGTTTAATGCATACATTTGGGTCCTACTTAAGTTAGGGTTTCACACTATTATAATTGTAGGAAAAAGAAAAGAAAAGGAAAAGAAATTTCATAAAAGAGTTTTACCCTTTAATTACTATGAAAGGTAAGTAGATTATGCTTTCTATTTTTGAAATGTTATTTTGGAATCATTTTTTATGATTTATGAAATACTGCAAATATTTATATGTGTTTAAATTATGCACATTAAGATGAAATTTTTTAATTTATTTTATGATGACATGCATATTTCCTTACAATGATCATGATTCATGGTGTATATAAAATGCATTAAGTAATCCTGTGGGGTGAGTTAGGAGGTGGTGTTTCTAAAAAAGCTGAGCTTAGTCACCTGCCATAAGGTCTTAAGGGTGGCGCCAGAGGTGTTTCAAGTACCTTTAGGTTAAGCGGGATGTATATGATTCATGCAATGCATTGTTAAGCATGTAAAATTTTTAGGCTGCAAGAATGTAAGATTTTCTTTAAATTGTTGTGGAATTTTTATGTTTGTATGCTTACTTACTCTTTCAAAACTTAAAATATAGTCGTGCAGACCATAGGTAATGACGCAGGTGTAGGTTCAATTGGAGGAGAAACATATCTTCACTATTTAATTTCTTAATTATTAAATATAGATTGCATTTAGGCAATAATTTATAATATTTTAGATAATTTTCATTATACTTGTAATATAAAATGCTTGTATGAACTTATATTGTTAAAAAAAATTTTATAGTGAAATTTTATAATTTGTCATAAATTGTAGCGCCCTAACCCAAAGCACCGGAGCCTTAATCCGGAATCATTTATTGATTGGTAAATGTGAGCAGGATTGTTGCCCTAATCATGTGGCAGATTTTTTTAATCAATTTACATCATAAATGTACATTGATGATTCATTCCATAAAAGTTTTATATCATGGCAATATGTTCATTTATACCCTAAAATTTATCCACATTTACTATCAACATGCACTGATATTCTACTTCCATCAACTAATCCTAACATATCATTCCGATCATACACAATAAAATTTCACATAATTCATACATACAGTCAACCATTCAATCCTTTCATGTCATAATCATTCCAAATCACATATATTACATCAAATATGTTCATTTACACAAAGGGTAATCGGACCCACAAATATCACTTTCAAAGGATTTAGCCGTTCAGGTAGATGCATACAAAGGAATACAAGAACCGCAATTCCTTAATTAAACTTGTCCATTATCTCAGGAATCTTCTTGTAACTATTTTCGGTTTGGAAAACAAAATGTGAGTATTAACTCAATAAGCAAACATTATCATTTTCAAGCAAACGTCGCGTATAGACATTTTCAAGTAGCAAAATTCATTCCCAATATGGGCATTTCATAAATAATGTCAATGCATCATTATCAATATGATATGAACATCCTAATGATAGTAAGCTAGTCACACAATCATCGCATCATCCTACTTCCAGTTCAGGGAGGTCGCTACTGGCCATTGGCTTATGTTAGCGACTTAGTCAGACTAGAGGGGGACAACCAGTCTGCTTATACCTCTAAAGTGGGTCTAGTTCCTTATGTATCATGATCATAGACATGCTAGCATGCTTTTGCAAGTATAAAAAAAATTGAACAATCATTGTCAACAAAGCAGTTATTCAAGTTAATTTGCAGAGTTATAGAAATGGTCATCCTTAAATAATTTGAGAACAGTTAAATAAAATAGGTGGTATTACATTTCAAATAATTGAGAGGATAACTTTTCAAAAGTTTTGCTTGCTTATTTGTAGTGATAGATTGAACTCTTTTCTTCCACCTTCTCCTTTCTTTTGCCTAGATAAATGAAAATGATATCTTAGCCATACGCATAAAATTATAAATACTTGCATGTCTTAGGGTTTTCCAACCCAAATGAGTTAATATTAGGCTAACCTTAAACCAATCTTTTCTTCAAGTTTGGTGCCATCTTTTCCAATCCACATATTGATGTAATTATGATTTCAATTGTTAACCATTCTTTTAATTTTTTTACCCTTGTTTAGGGTCAATTTTTCAAGTTCACTTAGAATTTATTTTGCTTAAGTTTGAACTCAACATATTAGAATTTAACACTGCACTCATTCAACACCCATACTTAGCGTTCCAACCTTGGGTATTTCATTCAAGACATTTCTTTATAAGTTAGGACTACTATTTCAATCCCAAAATTTTTGAAATTTATAGCTTTCCTTAAAACAACCCTATACTTTCTCATTTTACTAAATTTCTCTTTTATATTTGCACCTTAGCTAAGTATACATGTAATGCTATAATCAACTATTACCCTTATCATCAATACCCTTTAATTGGACCCTTTAATTATACATATATGATATAATGGCCAAGTTAGCATTAAATAGAAAATTCCCCTCAAATATTGCTTAGTTTGGACATTCATTTATACATTAAATAGGGAAATGACCAAGCAATTAGTTAATTAATTCATGGGTACTCAGTTGGACATCACCATCAACACATATACATAAAACAGAATTTTATTTTTGCCCTAAACAGTTTCGGCGTTTCTTAGTTACCCCGTAGGTGATTTATTTCACACATATAATTACACATATACATCCTTATTAAATCAAGCATCATTCCTCCCTAAAATGGATTAAAATTTAACAAGTTATCGACCTATAATTCCACCATACTAGGGACCATTATGTAAGCTCGAAATTACATCAATAAATTACAAAAACAACTCAACTAATCACTACATAATAAACGCCAATGGCGGATATATATTTTTAACATTAAATTTAATTTGAGCATGTTCAGCTTATTAAATGCAGTCATAAATCATTAATATCAACATCCTTAACACTTAAATTGAAGTTTCCTACTCATTTGACATTTATTGAATATATTATGGGTTGTGTAAACCACCTATTTAATATTCATAAATGAACCCCAACTTTTTAGGCCTCACTTGAGTAAAGAGAGCATCTTAAATATAAAAATCAAAGCATGCATAGGTTACCTACTTGTGTTGTTGTTGCTGCCCCCTCCTCCTTGCCCTCGCTAAGTTTTTTTTTCTTCCTTTCTTCTCCCTTGGCTGGATGTCCCTTACTGAAATTTTTTTCCCCTTGCCCTATTCATAAAGGGCTACAATTAACCCCATCATACCACCTATTATTTACTAATTTTTAACAATTCTATTTACTTTAATTGCTGTCTAATTTTGGTCCATCCAGCTATCCATATTACTGCCTCATTATCATCATAATATCACATTTTCTACCTCAATCTGGAGCGTGCATCTGCCTTGATCCCAACTGTTGATTGCTGTCCCATTTCCCCATGCTGATTACGTCCAAATCCAGCTGTCCTTCTTTTTTTCAATGTGAAAAGCTACGTAATTTCCCCCTAGTTAATGCCCATAAATTCAGCTACATCTTTATGTATTTTTTATTGCATTTTTCTTAAATGAAAAATTGCCCCAAAATTACCTCCATAAGACACCTCAACATTGAGCATTAGCAAAGTCAAAAATTTAATTTTACTTGTCATTAATTGCCCTAGATTTTCATTAATTATAAGTCACTTTTTGAAGGTAAAAGTCAATGGTAATTAACCATAGGTGATTTATTATTTTTCGATAAGATTTGACTTAATTAAATACATCCATATTGTAAAATACCTTGTTTTGACCTTCCATGAAAATTTCTATCTCAAAATGATCATCCTAAACCAAGATATAAGCATTTGAATTTATTTCATGCAATTTCATGAGATTTAATTATTATCATAATATTTTAATCATAATTATTATAATCCACACCATTCCTTAGTTAGGGCACGTAAACATGTGTTTACACTCCAAATTTCATGTTAATTTGCCTTATACACTTCAAGTTAGGAATTTATCAAGCAATAACCTAACTTACCCAATAATTATTAACAAAATAACATAGATAATGGAATTTAATAAACATGCAAACTCATCATTTCCTATACCATATTTGTCTTTTTGTGCACACTATTCCAATTGAAGCGAGAGTGGTTACTTAATCACCTTGCTGAATCATTTGCCCTAACCTCATTCATCTAACTTAAGGCATGTAATTAATCATTATACAATTTTTAATTTACATTTATTAGTCTCAAAATGTCCTGAGTCTTAAATAAATAGATTCTTGGAGTAAGGTAATTTTCATAGTACACTTTGTTCGGAGTGCTACAATTCGTCTTAGCAAAAATAATTGTTAAGATGGTCCAATTTTTTACTTTGGGAGTATTTGATTACATATAAATGTCTTCAAGCCAAAAATTTTCAATATAAAATTTTTCAATTTCCACAATTATGTAATTTTTAATCATTTCTTTACATCTTCCTATATAACTGTTTTACTCTTCCATAATTTCTCCACAGGTACTCATATAACTATCGTATTTAGTTTAACTTCATTTTTTCCCGTTTCGTAAATTTTTATATTAATTTTTTTTTCTAAAAGCTTTATCACTTTCTAAACACACCCTTTATGTCAAATTTAATATATACATTAGTTTTAAAATCATGTATTTAGTGAAGAGAAAAAATATTTCGATCCATAACTTATACCATTCCTAAAATTATCAATCATTTAAGAGTATTTTCAAGCAATTAAAAACTATTTATTTATAATAAGGACCTACAAGGTTCCTATTCAACATTCAAGTTATCTAAAATGTTCATCCTACCTAGAATAAAGATTCAATAAGATTTCATAATATTCTAAAATCTTAATGCGTGAATAAAGTGATTTTTCAAAATTATACATATTTTTAGAAGATGTAACCTACACATAGATCCTACTAATTTGATCTTTAGTATTTTAATAAAATGAATGGTGTTGTATACAATTAATAGATTAGATTGAACCAAACTAGCAAGATAAGGTCGAAGTTAAAATATCTTTGGCTATCCTACTAATTGATTGGATGTTTGGACAAATACAAGAAGGTAGCATCATTTTAATTTAGATAAAATTTAGATTTCAAATTAAATAAATTATTTGTATGAAATTGTGGTGCCGCTGAGCCAAGACGTCACAAAGCCTTACTCCGAGATCATTTTCAATTGGTAAATGTGACACAAGATTGTTGACCCGCTCACGCGGCTAGATTTTTTTTGTATACATATTGTTTAGTGGAATAATAATAAATTTTTTTTTCTTTTCATTCCCTTCTTCTCATTCAATCTTTTGCAAGCAATATACCCTGGTAATTCATCAATATATATATATCATTCATAAAATCTCATCTTATTCCCTTACGTCAATGGTTTTGTCAACCTGACCATGTTACATTCTTATAAAATATGTTCCTAGTCTGATTGTGAGAACCAAGTATTTTATTTTTTTTCATTATAACCCTTCTTTATTATGAGGTAATTTATGAACATGCTACTAGGAATTTATGATGTTAATGGATTAATAACTTATACAGACATTGTTGAGCACTCCATTTCCCTCTTCTTCTCCACCTATTCTCTGCCTCTTCTTTTCTTTCCTCCTATTCAGTACGATCCAGCTGTGGATTTCTTCAAGAAATCTCTACTAACTGCCTTGGAAGTTATTGATTCCAGTCAAGGAAACTCTGAATTTCTGCAATCCAAGCCCAGGGTTGCTATTTTTGGAAAAAATCACGATTAAGGTAAGTAGATGCTACCCTTCCTTGATTGAATGATGAAATCTTGTATTAAACATGATGTGAAACTGGGGGGGTGCGTGACACCCAACAAATCCATGGTTTGGGGCGTAGTGTTCATAACAGCTAGGGTAAGTAAGGTTTGAGGGGAATTTGTCATGAATGAGTGAATTTATGAAGTAGGGGACTCGTTAGTAGCTTTTGTATTATTAAAATCTGATGTTAGTTGATTCGAATCAAACGAGGGTACGAACTAGAGCTTCCTCTTTCTATGCCTACCATGTGTTTGTTAAAATGCTCGTGTGGTAGTTTTATGCATTGAATTGAAAGTAAACCTTGTTGATGTTGTATGTGTGGTTGTGACATGTATTCTTGTATGTTATGTATGGGGTGTTATTTAAAATAATTGGTTGTAAAAGGGTTGTTCATGACCCCTGATTGACATGAGGAGAGGGTTGTTCATGGCCCTTGATTGACATGAGTGGAGGATTGTACGCGTCCTTCTATTTATATGTGATTATATACATACGATCTTGGGAGTGGGTATCGGACCCATATGTTTTATTTTGATCACGACATGCGCATCCAAAACTTTGCTTATTCCACTTTGTGCTAACCATTATCTACTTACTGAGTCTATTTAGACTCACGTGATTTGTTATTCTTTTTGTTCTTTAGATCCCAGGTCAGGTGGGGAACCTCAAGATGGGGCAAGTGGAAGACCAAATCTTGGAAACCATTAGAACATCTCTAATTAAAGTTATTTTAATGTTATGCTTTTTGACATTAGCATTATGTAGACGGTTATGGAACTAGATTTGACCTTGATAAATAGATTGTATTAAGTATTTTGAATTGGATTACAATTTATGTAGATACATGTAGTTATGATCATTCGGTTTGCTTATTGTGTATGGATAAGTTTGAATGATTTCCTTCCATATGAATTCCCTTATCATATGAAGATACAAATATATAACTATATAGTTGAATGTCACATATTGTAATGAATTTGAATTGCTTATGCATAACAGGTTGTGTATTACATACCACCCCTTATATATTATGGGGAGATGCTGCCGAAATTTTCGTAGGTCATATGGTACCCTTTTAACTAGTTATCACAAATATTTAGAATTGGGGCATTACACTGATATTCACATATATACTTGTAAACATACATTCAATCATCGATCGACATGGAATTTAGAACTACTAGTAAGTTTGCATACCTAGATACTTAGGCATTCCTTACTATCCAAACCTACCATTCCATATGGGGTGGATAACTATTTCAGCATACAAAAGAATACCAGCTTATACTTTTTCTCAAATACTTAGGTTCTTTACCTCTTGAGCTTCCCTGTACGTGTTTAGGGTTTGAGAATACAAAACGTGAGTGGGAACTCAATAAGCAAGCATTTTCATCGTCACGCAAGCGTTTTCTGTAAATATTTCATAAAAAAATTTTCATATAAACCTTTTTATAATCCAATGTCTTGACTTTTCAAAGGTGATGTATATGCATATAAACCTTTTTAGGTAAACCCTCCTTTTTTCTTATGTGAATATTTTTATGTCCTGAGATATTTTTCTTATAAATCATTTTTCATGACCCCATTTTAGTGCTTGTTTAAAACAAAGCGTATGCATGTAAATCCCTTTTTCTCATGTATGCCTTTGCATAGAAATCTTTTTATCTAAACCTTGGTATATACACTTTTCGTGTAAACACTTTTATGACTCCATTTAGGGTAAGCTTTTTCGTATAAATCATTTCATATATCAGTTTTTGGGTTTTTCAAAAACAAAGCATATGCAAATGCATTTCTCCCCATTCAGTAATAACACTTACCAAGTGACCATCTACCTTTTGGAAAAGAAATCAATCATATAACAGCATGCTAGCCAGACGACCGTTTATCATTTTAATGCTCATAATAGCCCACGGATGCTGAATAATACACGCGTTGGATTGACAGATGTCCTTCGCCTCCACATAAATCGCAGTAGCTTGAACAACAATTATCCATTCCTTGCATTTGATAATCAAAACCTGCGAATTGATCTGAGGGTGCCAGTGCGTCATTAAACCCATGGAAACTGTAAGTGCTTGGTGTTGAAAAGTCTGCATTTAGCCATTGGTAAGGATTTGAAGCCATTAAAAATTACAAAACAAAGACTCCTGAAATAGAATTTGATCAAAAGAAAAGAAAGAAAAGAAAAACTATGTATAATATATACACATTCATAGAAGACAATTGAAATTGTCAGGTACTAAGTTTAAATCAATCCCCGGCAACGACACCAAAAACTTGACGAGCTGCGTATATGTCTATTAAAATGCTCGTTTTAACGCAAGTATACGTGTCGATCAAGTAATAAATAATGATTAGAGTATCGTTCTCATGAGGATTGTGTTAAACAGATTAGCACCTTAAATCTCAATTGTCTAAGTAAATTGGTAAAATGAAGGAGAAGTTGTATCAAAGAACTGAATTAAACTAAACTATGAAAACAGTAAATGACCAAGGTAGGGTGGATATTGCTGAGATTGCCGTGAGATGATTAAGATAGGTGGGAATATGAATTCATTGAATCATAGCTATGTTATTTGGTTCCAATTAAGTTAGTTGTGCAGAGATTACTAATCTAGGTTCATTCATATTCCTATATGTCTTCCAACACATACAAACCTAACCAAGTTTTAGTTATGTGTTATGTTCCCATGCATACAAGTAAAACAAGGTTGATATTGAAAGGGGCAATGCAAGCTCAAATGTCCAAGACTCTACACCCCAAATATATTCCATAGAAGCTCTTCTCAGACACTCCAACTCGAATTTCAAGTCATATGATTGATACCACAAGTGCAGTCCATAAACTCCTCCCCTACCACTTTAAACTCTTAGCCACAGAAAAAAAAATGGAACAGCTTGAACCAAAAATTTACCCACAAGCAACACATCCACATGCCCTCAATTATATGAGAAATGTAAAGCACCCACTTTCACACCTTTTATTTATAGGAACAAAACAAGTTATTCACTAAAAACAGTAAAATAAATTACGTACAACTTCAACGGCCCAAAATATGCAAAGATGAAGGATTTTGATATTGAAAATGATATCAACTAACCAAACCATGGTTTTCATGTCGACGAAAAATTCTTTCCGTTGATATGTGGTAGCTCCCATAACTCCTCCGGGATCAAAAGTTATGGCCAGTTGAAGTTGGCATGCTAAAAACTTATGTTTTGCTTTTTTTTTTTTATGCTGGCAGGGGGGGTGGCGTCGGGGTGCCAAAAATTGGGGCCTAGGCGCCGACTTGTTGACTCAAAAGTTGTAATATATTATTTCCTTGAAAAATATGGTGCCGGGGCATCATTTCTCTGATACCAACTTGCTAGAACATGTTCTTTTGTGAAACTTGACGTCGGGCACCAAAAATTGAGGTCGGGACCTCACTCCAACTGCGTTGTCTTGTCTTGAACGATGAATATAAACTTGAAATTCCTTGATTCCATCATTTATCAACTTGAAAGTGGATTGAAAGTCCATATTTGAGCATGATAATCCTGTCCTTCCTTGCCTTGGGAGATGACTATTTTATTCTTGAAACAAAAATCAAAAAGTGTAATGGTTGCCTCCCATTCAATGCTAAATTTATCGTCTTCAGCCCGACGTCCCATTATGATTAGCCAATTCCCGCTCTATCGAACTTCCTTCCATGCGTATTGTGAACTGGAAGTTTAGCTCTCTTCTTAGCCTCTTCAAATGGATCAGTTAGCCTCCTTTCTTGAATTTCATAGAGATTATAGAAGAGGTTTTCAAGATCTTGAACAAATGATGGCTTCAAGATGTTGCTTTCCAAGGCTTTGCATTGATCGATTAAGTCTTGTTGCACTTGAATTTCAGGAAGACAAATTAGAAGAGTGTTGATATGATAATTTCTAACTTTTTCCAATATATCAACCTCTATTTCTTCGTCAATTTTTTCTTTCACTTCCTGGCTTTCCATTGGCTCGGTCAATTGTTCTAGAATGAATTGAGGTACAGGTTGCTCTATCACATCGATTGATATATCTTCATTAATTCTTAGAGTGACTTCGCAGCCCTGTTCCAATTCATCTTCTTCTGCAATTTCTTCAATATGACTGGAAGACGGCTCTTGATGCCTACATTGGATTGCGGTAGCCAATTGCTACACCTGTTTCTACATGTTCTCATTAAATTGCATCTGGCTCTTCATTAATTGCATGAACATGTCCTCCAAAGATGGCTTATTTTCAGGTGGTGATGGCTCTAAAAAAATTGCATTAGCCAATTGCTCCACTTGTTTATGCATGTTCTCATTAAATTGCATTTGGCTCTTCATGAATTGCATGAACATGTCCTTCAAAGATAACTTGCTTTCAGGTAGTGATGGCTCCTCAAACTCCTGTGTTTGACAATCGAAAGACATCATATTCCTCGCTTGCAAATCTCCATGGTAGCCCTGTGTATCATTTGAATGCTCATAATAGCCCACGGACGCTGAATAATACACGCATTGGATTGACAGATGTCCTTCGCCTCCACATAAATCACAGTAGCTTGAACAACAACTATCCATTCCCTGCATTTGATAATCAAAACTTGCGAATTGATCTGAGGGTGCCAGTGCGTCATTAAACGCATGGAAACGGTAAGTGCTTGGTGTTGAAAAGTCTGCATTTAGCCATTGGTAAGAATTTGAAGCCATTAAAAATTACAAAACAAAGATTCCTGAAATAGAATTTGATCAAAAGAAAAGAAAGAAAAGAAAAACTATGTATAATATATACACATTCACAGAAGACAACTGACATTGTCAGGTACTAAGTTTAAATCAAACCCCGGCAATGGCGCCAAAAACTTGACGAGCTGCGTATATGTCTATTAAAATGCTCGTTTTAACGCAAGTATACGTGTCGATCAAGTAATAAATAATGAGTAGAGTATCGCTCTCACGAGGATTGTGTTAAACGGATTAGCACCTTAAATCTCAATTGTCTAAGTGAATTGGTAAAATGAAGGAGAAGTTATACCAAAGAACTGAATTAAACTAAACTATAAAAACAGTAAATAACCAAGGTAGGGTGGATATTGCTGAGATTGCCGTGAGATGATTAAGATAGGTGGGAATATGAATTCATTGAATCATAGCTATATTATTTGGTTCCAATTAAGTTAGTTGTGCAGAGATTATTAATCTAGGTTCATTCATATTCATATATGTCTTCCAACATATACAAACCTAACCAAGTTTTAGTTATGTGCTATGTTCCCATGCATATAAGTAAAACAAGGTTGATAACAATATAACCTAATATGATTACACAAGGTTAATAGGTATATTCCTATCCATATTAACATCTAACATAACATGAGTCAGAATACCTGTGCCTTATATATGGATCTTATTCAAATCCCACTTTTCCAAGCATGAATCTGAATATTAGATCAATCCACAAGGTTGCAAGGCTTGTAAAGGCATTAAGCATGATATATAAGGGTAATCTCAAGCAACATAAGTCACGACACAACTATATTATCAATTCTAGCATAAGATAATCAAATAGCATAGGCTATGAGTTCAAATCCTACATATCTCCCACCATAGGAAGGTTTAGCCCATAAACATGACTTCAATTTTCATTAAAATCAAGTTACAATCATCTCAAGCAAGGAGAATAACAAATAGGAAGAGATAGATGAGAAGAGGAGATGAAACTCAATGGATTTGCAGTGATAGCTTGGATCTCCACATGCTCTTCTCTCCTTCCTTGAAGCTTTTGTGTTTCTCCCTTTCTCCACAGCAGTCACTCCCTATTTTGGTCTCTCCTCTATGGCATGTGGAACTCCTTTGCACGTGGCCCTAGATTTCTATTTATAATGGGTAGCTTACGTAGCACATGTGCAGAAATCCGTGCGCGTACGAATGCGTTGTGGCGCCTGGGCGCCAACTCCCTGTGTGCTGGGTAACTTGGAAACCTTTCTGAAACCCTAGGACTTCATGCCTTGGCGCCTAGGCGCCAACTCCCTGGAAGCTACTAGTTGTTGGATTATGTTGGAGTTCTGGCAAGGGCATGTAGGTTGGCACCTGGGCGTCATCCACCTGCCTCGTGACTTGGTTCTGATTTGCATCCGTTTCGCCCACATTGCTTGTAATTCGTCCGTCCTTCCTGCAAAAATTACATAAACTAAATAAATGGACTAAAAATGCCTAATTTATGCTAAAAATGCATAAAAACTAAATAATGTTCCTAAAATGCAAAGCGAGTGAAAATTAAGCTAAATGGATGCAAACTATGCCTAATCTCTTGGACTAATGCACAAATATAGTCTAAAATGAGCTATGATAACTGGCATTTTTACGAGTTATCACATAACCCTTTGAATACTATTTTAGCAAATAGAAATCATATCATTTTGTACAATTAACTTATTGGGTTGACCATCCTTAAACCTTTTTTAGAAACATCTGTATAAAACATTTTCAAAGCATTTTCAAGATATTTTCATATTTAAAAAAATTCAAAATTTTTCTAATAAACCATTTTAAAACAAATGAACTATTTCTAAAAAATCCTTTGTTTTCAAGTATTGTGTTAGGGAGAAATCAACCTTCTTTTACAAATCAAACTTTCTTTTCATAAACCTAGCTTATTTTTCATAAAATCCTGTGGAAGTAAAATTTCGAAAGACTTGTTTGCAAATATTATTTTGTAAAAGAGTCAAAACTTTTTTTTTTCATAAAATCCTTTAGAAATAGCATCTTAAAGAGCTTGCTTACAGTGAAGCAATTCTGAGGCATTTCATTAAAGCCATATTTTCAAGATTTAAGCTGGCTTACTTGTACGCAATTCTTAGGAGCATCATTATAAAATATTTTCACTCATTTCAACATTTGGGATGAAATCAATATTTTCAAAAGTTTGCTTGCCTTCGATCTTTTCCTAGACAAGTGAAAACAATCATGTTATATACATGTATAGTATCATATGCCTGCATGCATTGCTTTTTATTAAATTATTCCCAACCCTTTTTATGATTTTATTCAATTCTTCTTTTGAGATGAACACTTGCATCTCCTTAAGTCACATATATCCATTTTTTTCCAATAGTCAATCATTTTCTTGGTTCAATACCCTAATTTAGGGCATTTAATCTCTTTAATTGCTTGAGATACTTACTTGAAGTTATAACAAGCTATGTTCAAGTAAGATTTTCAAAATTCACATATACCCTTTTCAGTCATCTACATATATACATACCTTTATTAACCTTAATGATTGGTTACTTATTTCATTAAGTACCTAAGTTTAGGATATTAACCCTTTACAATTATTTATTTCATTCAACACTTGCATTTTAACGATATATATGTGTTATGAATCATCAACTCTTGAATTCAAGAGCTTTATTTACATGATCTTAATGTTTTCTCATTCCACCCTTTGAACTTATGAATTCTACTTATCCCTTTATTTTCTAGCTTGTTGTAACATAATTAACATAATTGAAGTAAATTCAAAACTAATACTTCCACTTGGTTAATACCTTAAAATCTCAACCATGTGAGGGCTAGCTCAATCAGTTCAAGGGATTTCCTTAAAGTCTATTGTAATTCATATCAAATTTTTTTGAAATTAACTACCTTTTCCAAAACAGCCATGTATATCCTTGTTTCCACCACGTTTCACTTCTTACAATTCCACTTTGACCATATGCACATGTAGGATTATTAACCAACAACCTTTGTGCTTATTTTGAGGGCTTGTATACCACGTTCAACTCATTAAATCTACGTCGACATTTCTAAAATAATCATCCATTTCCAAAACAGCTCCATACATTCATGTATTCATCACATATCATTTATAAAATTGTACTTTAGGCATGCATATATGCCAAATTATAATTCAATCAACCTTATGATTATTTCAAGGGTTTATTTATAAAATATAACAAGCTAAATCTCTTCCAAAATCCTAAAATTAATTCTCCATTTCCAAAATAATCCTAGACTATTCTTATTTTCATTGCATTTTTACCTTCGTAGTTACTCCGTAATGGCATAAAAATGGGGCTACCTATCAACCATTCTTGTGATCCTTTTAAACACTTGTTTACAACTTATAACAAGTTAATCTTACTTCAAAATTTCTGCAATTTATCCTCATTTGTTAAAACAACCCCATACACCCTTGTTTTCATTGAATTTTACTTCTTAACTACTCCTTAGTGTCATATACATGGAATACTATCCATCAACAACTCTTGCAATTGTTCCAAGGGCTTGTATATAATCTTCAGCAATTTAAATTTCCATAAATATTTGGAAATTTTGTCCCCTACTCAAACAGCCCTATTTGAGTTCATTTTTACTAAATTTTACTTCTTACAATCTCACCTTATCTATGTATATCCATAGGGTTATTAATCACCAATCTTTATGGATTTTTGAGGGCTTATATATAACTTATAATAGGCTAATTTTTAAATGAAGTTTCTGGAGTTTACATTTATTTCTAATAACAACCTTATATCATCCCAATTTTGCTAAGTTTTCTCCCATATTCACATCTTAATCCAACACATGAGCAAAATCCTTAAATCATTAGTTCTTAATTCTTAAACTCAACATATATCATCTATTTAATCATGGGTTTAACATTTATAATAGAATTTTATTTCCTTAATATCTAGCTTGGACGTTCCATACTAAGCCAAGTTCAATTCATTTAATACCCATACCTATTATCCAAACTTTCCTAAATCATTTAAAGCATAAGTTTATAATCAATAGCAACCTAAGTTCACACAAATTTCTGGAATTTATCTTCTTATATCCGTGCTTGTTTAGATGTTAAAACATATCATAAATTTTGAACATTTATGGGTATCAATTTGAAGCATAGAATGGATGAATCAAAAATAAAAATGTGGAGGTACCTCTTGGATGTCACTCCTCCTTCCTCTTCCCCTTATTTTCTTCTTTTCTCTCCCCAAATATCCATGTGGCTACCCCCCTTTTCTCTTTTATATGTTGCTGAATTCTACCCTATGTTGCCACCTAATACTCCACATTATAATTCATAATCTTGGCATTTAATTGCTGTCCAAATATAGGTCATACATCTCATCATATGGCGATTATTTTTTGATTTTTCTACACCCTAAACATGTTGTCTGCGTCCCTTAGGTCCTACATTTCATTTATTTCTTTTACCATTTTTTATCAAAATGCTCAAAATTTTCATAGCTAGGAGAAGTTCAAAAGGGTTAACCTTTCATTAATTTCTCACTTTTCTTTAATTGACTTATCCCTTGCTCAAATGCATGACATGATGACACCTCAAAAGTGAGCCATCAAAGTCCACCCTCACATTTATGGTAGTTGACTTTTGGGTGTTAAAAGTTAATGGTAATTAAGTGTATTGATCATGACATTAGCTATTCTTAAATGGAGCGTAGTTTAGGATTTTCTATTAAGATTTGCCATAATCGAATCCATTCATGTGATTAAACACTTCAACTTAGCTATACATAAAATTTTTTATCTTCAAACGATGACTATGTGATAAGATATCAACTAAATGAAATAAATTAATTAAATATCATGTAACTCAAAAATCAATTTACCCCTTTCCATTCATAATTCTCACAATCCAAATCGTTCATCATGTGGGGCATGCAAACTTAGGTTTTCCCATAAGATTTCATGTCAATTCATCTTATATATCATAGGATATGAATTAATTAAACTATTAATCATATAATAAATCAAAATGACATGGAAATGAACTTAAATGAGCATGCCACCTCACCACTCTCTACACTTGATTTTGTCTTTTAGTGGAAACTTTCTCTTTTGTCATTTAGTGGCACACCTTCCAAGTTAATCAAAAGTGATTATCTTAATCACTTTGCTTATTTGATTGCCCCGATCCCATTCATTTTAAATCAAAGAACATATAATTCTAATTGTTTCCTACTAATTTTTCATTCCCCATGTGGGTTACGCATATACCCTTCATTTTATGAAACTTCCAAATTTAATTCTTATACGAGCTCTAAACTACCTTCATTAAGCTTATAGTGAAGGTTTCACAGAAATGATGAGAATGAAATCTCAATTTAATTATCATTATAGGTTAATACATAAAAAGTTTGGCATTAATAGAAAATCTAATTTGTAAACTTTTAACTTTTAATAGTATAGTCTTAATCAAAATATTCTTAGTAGAGACAACATTTAATTCCAAAAGTAACTTTATTTACTCATCCTAAATAAAGAAACTAAGAATTCATTACTAGCTATGTTTTGGCTTTTAGCAATGAAATAAATTCCTTGTTAATGTCAAACTTTTGCTATATTGAAGGAGGTCATATAAATTCACTTAGGTCACGTAACCCAAGAGGGGAAGGGTGAATTATGTATTTTAAAAATTCTTTACTTAAACAGAAATTTCTCCTTTTCATGGAATTAATCCCCTCAATGAAATGATTAGTAAGTTGGAGAGAAATAATGCAATAGAAAGAATAAATCAAAAGCAATCAAATAATTTCAAGAGACAATGATTTATAGTGGTTCGGGCAACCTCCCCTACTCCACTCTTCCAAGCACACACCCGTTGTGGCTTGGGTTCCACTATTGTATTTTTAATACAACTTAGAGCAACAGCTCTCTTCTAGATTCCAGCTTTAGGGGGCTTGTACAATCTCAGCACAAGTAGGTGATGAGTTTCACTCCAATCACACACTACTTTGCCTTCACTTAGTTTCGATCTCCAATATCAAATTAAGTGGGAAAAATAAGTAAACAATAAATAAAAAGATCTACACGTCACAGATTTGTGTAGGCAGTTTTAAGCACGTAGAAAAACTTGTGGAAGCAGTAGTTGATTAAGCAATGCAGCTTTCAGCAGTTTTAATGCCAAGTTCTTCTTCAAACTTCTTGTATATCACTTTAAATGCAAGAGAGAGTGGAAGGTGAGCTCATTCGATGTTGTTCTAACTACATTTCTGTTCACTTGATGCTCCTTAAATAATGATAAGTGAATTTCAAACGTTTGGTGGTAAGTGGAGCGCATTTAATGCACCAACGTTCGAATTTTTCCGACCGTTGTGAACCAAGTCACATTCGGAGTCGACTTGGCATGCGACTTCAGTTGACTTCGGGTGCGACTTTACCCAAGACATAGGCTGAAGTCGACCTCTGGAGCGACTTTGGTCTTCAGCTTCTAATTGAAGGTCCAAGTTCAGGTCAACTTAGTCTAGGACTTGACTCAAGTCGCAGGTGGAGTCGACTTCGGATGCGACTTCACCAGCAATAGATCATGTTGGAACTTCAAGGTCTTGTAAGTGATCTTTATGTTGTGTATATCCGCTTTCTTCTCATGATCTTCATTAGATGTCCTTGATATGTATTATTTTGCTTAATTCAAGCAATACACTAGTCTCTTGAAGGATTCTTTCTTGTGGCCTTGATTCATGATGATTATTTCTTCTTAGTCTTGTTGTCCATTCTTTAATAGGATGTTTCTGAATCATTATAAAGTAGCCACATAATTGAGTTGCAAGATTGGGTCGACTTGAACTTCATCTTTTCCCAAGTCGCATAGTCGGGTCGACTTGAGAAGCGACTTCACTTAAGTCGCATGATGGAGTCGACTTGAAAAGCGACTTAACTCTGATATTTTGAACTCTGCAGCTAAGGCTTGCCCAAGTTGCATATGAAGTTGACTTGAGGTTGCGAATTCACCTATGTCGCAAGCTGAGTCGACTTCAGTTGCGACTTCACCTTTCTCAGAGTCCCAACTTCAGTTGTGGAGACTTTTCGTCATTTGAAGTCATTCCTGGAGTCGATTTGGGGTTGCGACTTCACCCAAGTAGCAAGCAGAGTCGACTTTGGTTATGACTTCACCTATCTCTGAGTCCCAATTTCAGTTCCGTCGATTTTATGTCACTTGAAGTCGAATATGGAGTCGACTTGGGTATCAACTTGACCTAAGTCGATGGCTAAGTCGACTCGGGGTTGCGACTTGAGCTGCTATCTTTTGAATCTTGATTTTATGAACCTTTGCAATACTTAGCAACCTCATTAGTACTTAAATATTTCTCAAATTGAGTTGTTAATCATCAAAATATGGATTGTGCTTAATTTGCCTTAAATTACAACAATCTCTTCGTAATCTCAACGCAAGTGCACGGGTCGTAGATTATAGTATATAAATTATTGATCCATGGGGAATTCATAACTATAAACTTTGCTTTTAAACGCTTTCGTGTCGGATATGAGGAGAATATAGTAAATAAAATGGAAAAAAATAGAAAAACGGAAAGAGAAAATTGAAAACTAAAACGACTAGAGAACGAAAATGCGAGTACCTAGGGTCTAGGATTTCACAAGCGTCTTTTGCAACGGGTAATGATATAATTATTTAATCAAGATATTATTTGTTAAAGGAGAACAAACCCTAATTTATCCTTACTCATTCTCTCAAAACCTACAAGGCGTACCCTAATTTTCTTAACCACATATTCTCATGGGATTGAGTTAATTAAAATCCATTAAGTTCTGTGGTTTGTTCATGGAATTCCTCAAGGTCATCATGTCTATTTTCATGATCTTAAATTTTCAGGTTTAATATCTTAATTATTGTATATTAGATTTCCACCTTTCAGTTCCTTTACCTAATATATGGATTCATGCCAAAGTACAGGCCCATGTACAAAGCAAGCATTAAAATCACAAGATATTAAATTAACAATAATATCCATCATAAATTAATTAAAAACCCACACCACACTATATTGTACGCATGCTACATCCTAAACCCTAGATTTAGGATTTAGCCAAACATGTTTAAGTCCAAATAAAATTAAAATGCAAATCCATCTTAAACAAGATAATAAAAATTAAAAAGAGAAAAGGTAGGAAGGCTTATTGGTTTGAAGCTCCCGATGGTGTGTCGGCCGCTCTACGCAACTCGTCGGTCCGCCTCTTGCCCGTACTCTACCTCCTTGCCCTCTCTCCCTCTAAAAATTTTGGAATTTCCTGCTGCCCGTCCCTTTTTATAATTGTCCAAAATTACGCAATAGGTAGGCCCCATCTCCATCTAATGCAATTCGAATTGTGTTACAACCGCCTGCTTGAATCGGCTGGATTGCGTTAATGGGAATGAGTGGCTGGGATATTTCCTGGGCAAAATAATGTCTTGAGTTAATTGGGCGGTGGCTGAATTTTTCAACGCTTGAAAATTGGGATCGCTAAATTAGATGGCTGGAATTAGTTGTTGGAGTGGATGGCTGATATTTTGTGAACGGCTAGGAAGGTGCATGGGCTGAACGTGAATTTGGCTTGAATTTCTAGCCATTAAAGTGGGTCCCACCAGAAATGTGGATAGCTGGATGATGAATGGATGGTAGCTGATTTGTTAAATGTACATGATGGAAGGAAATCTTGGACGGCTGCGTGGATGGAGAATGGACAGTCCAGATTGATCTACTGGATGTGGTCTACTTTATGGACAACTTGGATTTTCTTTGAGCAGTTGCTGAAATTCTGGATGGTCCATATGGGCTGCTGGGCAGTGGCTGATCTTGCATGACATTAATGGATGGGCAGTTGCATATAAATGGACGGTTCTAATGCAGCTTTGGGCGGTGATGATCCTATCGATGCAGATTTAATGAAGGGTAGCTGCTTAGATGACATGGGTTGATATTTGTTGGAGAAAATCTGGATGGCCAGATTTAATCAAGGCATGGATCTAGGCGTGATCTGGTCGTTGAATGGTTGTTGATTTCTAATGGTGCACGGTTGATCTGGATGTTGAAGGCAATGGAAAATGGACGGCTTGGCTTTGCATCTTAATGCTGAAAAATCTGGACGTTGCTAATTTGCTTGCTGCACTTGAATGGACGGTGAATAAGATTTGGACGGTCCAAATCATGGCATGGACAGTGGCAGCTTGCAGTGTGGATAAAAATTTGGATGTTGATGATTTTGTGGGGCCCACTCTTGAACTTGCAAAACCTTATGGGGCCCAGTTGAACTTACAAACCTGCATAAAAAATATTTAAATCATCAATTCATCAAAAATCATTAGCGAATTATCACTATAAAAATTATTTCAAACCCATTTAATATCATGGCAACAATTAAAATGTAATTTCAAGCCAAAGATTACAAAAATTATTTAAATAATTTACAATTAATATTTAATACCCAAATGTTAGAAAAATATTAAACCAAATTTTACATTAAACCCAATTAATTATCCACCAAATTAGTATAAAATGGCCATAAAATATATTATTAATTTTCAATTATCATAATCTCCCCCTTTTTGATGATTGACAAAACCAATTTGAGATAGTCCTTTCATTTTCTTTCATAAAGAGTATGTCTTATTTTATTTATCATTTAGAATTGACATATTGTGTTGATTACTCAAGAGTTACATAGCATTGCATATCATGTAACCATGTACATTCCAAAGCAACAGTTTGCACAAAAACAAGTTCATAACATTCACAATCATGTCATTCATACAAAAAATGATTCCAAAAAGAAAATTACATACTACCTAATCCCGAAACAAAATTTTAAATCCTAAGTCCAAGTCCTACTCTCTCTCCCCCTTTTTATCAATGTATCAAAATGGGATATAAGGGAAGCGATACTTGTGAAATTGGAATGTTGTGATAGGGTAGGTAGTTGGATAGGTTGGAGGAATGGATCTGGTGTAGGCTGATGAAAACGGAGACGAGGGAGCCTGAATGGTGGTTCAGCTCTCACAGACTGGCCCCAGTATGGATCGAACTTAGGAAGACTCGGGATAGTCTACCACGATGGCTACCCGAGGCTAGGCAATATTTGATAGTCGTTAATTCTCGATCCAATTTTTCTTGGCGACTATGCATTTCCATCAGAGCCATGTGAATAGTCCCCAATTCCTGTGAGATCTGACCCTCCAACTGTTGTAAATAATCCATAATGGCTTGGGAGGTAGAGGATTGATCTGGAGAGCGAGCATGATGGTCTGTGGCTCGTGATTCGTGTGGTGAAAATGACCCATGGGACTGTGGTGATGTGGGAGTGGCAGGTACTGGAGGCGGAGATGGAATTGGTTCATGGCGGGGTAGGTCCTCCCCCTCAAGACGAGTACCCTCGGCTTCGGGATGAGCTTGAAATTCATTGCCTATCCTTTCTTGTAACCGTTTGGCCCTAAATGCTTCCAAATTTATCTTCATGCGGGTCAAGAGGGCCCGATTGATGACGTTCGTAGGTTTGAGAACCACAAATGGTTCTCCTTCTAGATCAATGCCATAATATGCCATAATTTTAGTGATCCACATCCCATATAGTAATACTCCTCGTGGATTCTCCTTCTTAAGTTCAAGGGCTTCCAAAAATAGTCTAGGGAGACTGACTTTAACCCTGTTGGCAACTTTCCACAACATCTCATCTTCTTGTGGATTTAATTAATTTCGGCCGCCGCCCTTTGAGTAGATGCAATGAGCAATTAATAACCTGAGAACTTGCAACCTTAGAGATAAGTCCATATAGTGCAAAAATTTGATCCCCGGGTGATACTTGTTGCTGTTTGTAAGCTGATTGTACATTTGTGTGAGTGATAGGCCCTCGGGAATAGGTTGATTCTCATCTGGCACTCCTAAAATGTTGGCTATTTTGTCGATAGCATTTCTTCTGCAAATGTCATGTGCAAGTCCCAAATTTATCTCAACCCCCTTGACATACATGTTGAGATATTCCTGATCCCACAAGTAATAGAACAATCTGGTTAAATTAGGATATGCTTTATCATCTTCTTTGAGTAGACCCGTCCATCTTTGAAAATCCAATAGTTCTTCTATCCTGAACTCATATTCATTCAAGAACTTAAAATCTATGATTTTGGGAATAAAGATCTTCCTTTCATAAAAATGCCTATAGAACCGACTATGTTGTCGTTCAGTTCGGAAATAATCTGTGGGCATTTTTAGGACTTGACCCCTTTGAGTGGGTGTCCCTTTTCTCTTTCCACCTATTTTTGAGCCACTGCTCGATTCCTCATTTTCTTCTTCTCTAGGAGCCGAGGTGGAGGGGTTACCTACTTGAAACTGTACCCATCGCCCCGTAGATGATGTAGTTTCTTCCCGACTCTTTTGGATGGAGTCCGTTGTCTACATGACACTTCTTCTCTAGTGTGAGATTGAGATGGCCTTGAGACAGGGAGTTTGGTGGGTTTGGAAACAACTTTGGGTGCCATGAATTCAGGGTGATGAGATTTAGATGTAGCAAATGAGAATGGATGATTCTCAAAAGGGATTTAGGAATGAGAGAGTGAGCTTGAGAGGGAGAGTGAGAGAGTAGGGACATGAAAAATGAGAGAATGAATGGGAGTTTTCGGCCTCCCACCTCTTGTAGGCGAGGCAGCCGAATCGTCACCTCTGGAGTCAACTCGAACCCTAACCGAAGTCGACTTCGCCCGATTGGAGTCGGTGAAGTCGACTCGGGGTGACTGGAGTCGACTTAGATACTATATGTTCTCTAATTTGCTCCCTCTATTTAAATTTAAAATTTCATATGTCTAATCAATGTCAATCATACCCATATCATTTTTAATTTTGTAGAATGATTCTTTTGCCAATGGTTTGGTAAAAATGTATGCAATTTGGTTATCAGTTTTAACGTATTCTAAGCAAATATCATGGTTTTCAACATGTTCCCTAATAAAATGATGTGTCATATCTATATGTTTAGTTCTAGAATGCAACACAAGATTTTTTGTTAAATAAATTGCACTGGTATTATCACATCTAATTGGTATATCTTTATATTCAATGTCATAATCTCTAAGTCGTTGTTTCATCCAAAGTAATTGGGCACAATAGCTCCTGACGGAAATATATTCGGCTTCCGTAGTAGATAGAGCAATACTAGTTTATTTTCTTGAAAACCAAGAGACCATCATATTTCTAAGAAACTTACATGTTCCACTAATACTTTTTCTATCTACTTTGTAACTAATAAAATCCGCATCCGAGTAGCCGATTAGATCAAATGTTGAACCCTTTGGATATCATAAACCTAAATTAGTAGTATTGATTAAATATCTGAAAATCCTTTTTACAGCTATTAGATGTGACACTTTAGGACATGATTTAAATCTTGAACACATACAAATACTAAACAGTATATCCGGTCTAGAAGCAGTTAAATATAACAAAGATCCTATCATGCTTCTATATAATTTTTGTTCAACAGATTTACCTTTTTCATCCTTGTCGATTTTGATGGTGGAACTCATGGGCGTGTTTTCTCCTTTGTTATTTTGCATTCCGAACTTCTTAAGAATCTCCTTGACGTATTTGGACTGATTTATAAAAATTCCTTCACTAGTTGCTTAATTTGTAGTCCAAGGAAGAAGTTTAGCTCGCCCATCATACTTATTTCGAATTCACTCTGCATAATCTCAGAAAATTCTTGACACAGAGTTTTATTAGTAGCACCGAATATGATATCATCAACAGAAATTTGAACAATTAATATATCTTTACCCTTATATCTGATAAACAATATTGTATCAACTTTTCATCTTTGAAAGTCATGATCAATCAAAAACTTGATTAACCTTTCATACCAAGCTCTTAGAGCTTGTTTAAGTCCATACAATGCTTTGATTAACTTAAAAATAAATTTTGATTGATCCTTCTCTTCAAATCCGGGAGGTTATTCAACATATACTTCCTCATTTAGGTATCCATTCAAAAATGCACTTTTTATATTCATTTGAAACAATTTAAAATCCATGTGAGAAGCAAAAGCTAGTAGGATACGTATGACCTCTAATCCAGCCATAGGAGCATAGGATTCCTCAAAATCAATTCCTTCTTCTTGAAAATATCCTTTGGCTACAAGTTTGACCTCATTTCTTATTACAAGTCCACTTTCGTCTAATTTGTTCCTAAAAACCCATTTGGAACCAATAACAGTGCAATCCTTAGGTCTAAGAACTAGGTATCATACTTTATTTTTTTCAAATTGATTCAGCTCTTCCTACATTGCAGCGATCCAATTTTCATTATTAAGAGCTTGGTCAATAGAGTTTGGTTCTATTTTAGACACAAAAGTAAATTTTCACAAATATTATGTCTTGACATTCTAATTCTTACTCCTTCATATACATTGTCAATAACTTGTTTAATTAGATAGTCATTTTTGAATTTTAAATCCGTGGGAGGTTTGTAGGAATTATTACCTTCACTTACCCTTCCATCCGAGGATTGCTCTTGCTTTGTTTCGGCTTCTCCTTGTTGTTCTAACTGTTCCCTTTCTGGATTCTTTAATGTTTCATCTGCATCACTTAGCTCATCCTCCTTTTTGGGATTTGGATTAATTCATCAAATACAACATGTATTAATTCTTCTACTATTTGATTTCTTTTGTTAAAAATTTTATATGCTTTGCTATTTGATGAATATTCAAGAAATATTGTTTCATCACTTTTGGCATCTAACTTTTCTAAGTTTGATTTTTCATTATTCTGCACATAGCAAGTACATCCAAAAGCATGGAAATATACAATGTTTGGTTTTCTACCCTTTCATAGTTCATATGGGGTCTTTTTCAAGATTGCTCTTATAGTAACTCAATAAGTACATGACATGTTGTAATTATTGCTTCATCCCAGAATGTTTTGGATAATTTACTTTCATTTAGCATAGTTCTAGTCATCTCTTGTATTGTTCTATTTTTCCTTTCAACTACCACATTTTGTTAGGGAGTTCTTGATGCATAAATTGTGTGGTGAATACCTTTGTCATTATAAAATTCTATAAATCATTTATTTTCAAATTCACCACCATGATCACTTCTAATGAATATGATTGTATTTTCCTTTTCATTTTGCACCAAATTTGAGAAAGTGACAAACATCGAGAAGACTTCATCTTTGCTAGCTAAAAGTATTATCTATGTAAATTTTGAAAAATCATCAACTATGATAAATACGTACTTTTTTCCACAAAGAGTTAAAATGTCAGATGACCCATAAAGATCTATATGTAACGGTTCAAGTGGCCTAGTTGTTGAAATTTCTTTTTTGGTGGAAAATGACATTTTGGATTGTTTGGATAATTGACATACTTTGCAAATTTTCTCTTTGTCATATCCATAGATTATTTTCAATGGCTATAAGATATTTTCCATCAAGTTCATCAAGGCAAACCAAATATACATTTTCATGTCTTTTGCCGTTAAAGACTGTGATCCTCATTAAAAACATTGCATATAGAGAATTCAAATACAACTTTATAGTCTTTGTCACACAGTTGACTAATGCTCATGAAGTTATATTTGAGTTCCTCGACAAATAGTACATCCTCAATACATGTATTTGAAATACCATAAATATTTTCTTTACCTTTTATTATACTTTTTTCTCACTGTTCCTTTGTCTTATTTTCCTCTGGTGTGGGACATTGAGCTTGCGTATGTCCTACTCCACCACACCGGTAGTACCTAGTTATCTCTTTCTTTTTCTCCTTTACTTTCCTCTCCTTGAATCCTTTAAAGTTCTTTTCCTTTCTCATAAATTTTCTGAATCTTCGGGTGAGTAGGGCGATCTCTTCATTATCATTTTGAGAAGATGAAGTAGACTCATCTGAGTTTGTTGTAGCACTCAAAGCAATTACCCTTTTGCCTTTATGCTGCTCCTCATTTCTTCTCTTTATCAGCTCATGTGATATGAGTGAGCTGATGAGATCCTCCAGCCTAAGGGTGTTCAGGTCCTTCGCTTCTTCAATGGCCGTGATCTTGGGAGTCCACAACTCAGGTAGAGCCCTTAAAATCTTCATGACCTGCTTAGATTCAGAAATTGCTTTCCCGAAACCTTTTAGTGCATTAGTAATCTTTGAAAATCTAGCAAATATTTCAAATATATTTTCAGTCTCTAGCATTTTAAAACTTTCTAACTCTCCAATCAAAATATTTCTTCTCATCCCTTGGACTTGAGAAGTTCCTTCATAGATAGATGTTAGTGTATCCCATATTTCTTTGGCAGTTTAACATGAGGATACCCTATCATATTCAGAAGCAATAAAAGTACAGAAGAGGGAGTTCATAGCTTTGGCGTTGCTTTTTACGATTCTAACCTCATCCTCAGACCATATGGATGCTCTTTCATCAACTGATAAAATAACTCTATCTTGAATAACAATCCAAGAATCTATGTTCGTGGCCATGATAAGTCATTTCATTCTCAACTTCCAATAACCGAAGTTATTTCTATTAAATAGTGGTTGCCTTGTGAATGATTGGCCTTCAGCGAATGCGAGGGTGGAAGTTAATTGGGATGTCATTACTAAGATCTCTTTGGTATAAACTCAAATACCTGCTCTATTACCACTTGTTGGTCCTGAGTTTATGGCAGTTACCCAAGAGAGGAGGGGTGAATTAGGTATTTTAATAATTCTTTGCTTAAAAAGAAATTTCTCCTTTTTGTGGAATTAATCCCTTCAATAAAATGATCATTAAATTGGAGAGAAATAATGCAATAGAAAGAATAAATCAAAAGCAATCAAACCATTTCAAGAGACAATGATTTATAGTGGTTCGGGCAACCTCCCCTACTCCACTCTTCTAAGCACACACCTGTTGTGGCTTTGATTTCACTATTGTATTTTCAATACAACTTAGAGCAACAGTTCTCTTCTAGATTGTTGCACTAGGGAGCTTGTACAATCTCAGCACAAGTAGGTGACTAGTTTCACGCTAATCACACACTACTTTGCCTTCAATTGGTTTTGATCTTCAATATCAAACCAAGTGGAAAAAAAAAGTAAACAATGAATTAAAAGATCTACACGTCACATATTTGTGTAGCCAGTTTCAAGCACGTAGAAGAACTTGTGGAAGCAGTAGTTGATTGAGCAATGCAGCTTTCAGCAGTTTTAATGCTAAGTTCTTCTTCGAACTTCTTGTAGATCACTTTAAATGCAAGAGAGAGTGGAAGGTGAGCTCATTCGATGTTTTTCTAACTACATTTACGTTCACTTGATGCTCCTTAAATAATGAGAAGTGAATTTCGAACGTTTGGTGGTAGGTGGCACACATTTAATGCGCCAACATTCAAATTTTTTCGACCGTTGCGAAGCAAGTCACATTTGGAGTCGACTTGGCATGCGACTTTGTTCAAGTCGCAGGGTAGAGTTGACTTCGGGTGCAACTTCACCCAAGTCATAAGCTGGAGTCGTCTTCGGGAGCTACTTCGGTCTTCAGCTTCCAACTCAAGTTTCAAGTTCAGGTTGACTTGGTCTCGAACTTGACCCAAGTCATAGGTGGAGTCGACTTTGGATGCGACTTTACTAGCTATAGATCATATTAGATCTTTATGTTGTGTATATCCCCTTTCTTCTCTTGATCTTCATTAGATGTCATTGATATGTATTGTTTTGCTTAATTCAAGCAATACACTAGTCTCTTGAAGGATTCTTTCTTTTGGCCTTGATTCATGACGATTATTTCTTCTTGGTCTTGCTGTCCATTCTTTAATAGGATGTTTCTGAATCATTATAAGGTAGCCGCATACTTGAGTCACAGGCTTTGGTCGAATTGGACTTCTTCCCAAGTCGCATAGTCGAGTCGACTTGAGAAGCAACTTCACTTAAGTCGCATGATGGAGTCGACTTGAAAAGCGGCTTAACTCTGATATCTCGAACTTTGCAATTAAGGCTTGCCCAAGCCGCAGATGGAGTCGACTTGGGGTTGCAACTTCACCTAAGTCGCAAGCTGAGTCGACTTCAGTTGCGACTTCACCTGTCTCAAAGTCCCAACTTCAGCTTTGGAGATTTTTCGTTGTTTGAAGTTGTTCCTGGAGTTGACCTGGGGTTGCGATTTCACCTAAGTCGCAAGTGGAGTCAACTTCGGTTGCAACTTCACCTATCTCCAAGTCTCAATTTCAATTCTGTCAAATTTATGTCACTTGAAGTCGAATCTGGAGTCGACTTGGGTATCGACTTGACCTAAGTTGATGGCTAAGTCGACTTGGGGTTGCGACTTGACCTGCTATCTTTTGAATCTTGATTTTATAAACCTTAACAACACTTAGCAACCTCATTAGTACTTAAATATTTCTCAAATTGAGTTGTTAACCATCAAAACATGGATTGTACTTAATTTATCTTAAATTCCAACAGTTTTAGGCTATGAAGTGAGATGCTAATAAAATGAAGAGATTGAGTGAAAAGGTATTGTTATGTACTTGGATGTAAAAACTTATATTGAGAATAAGAAAAGTAGTATTGAAAATTGAAAAAAATTGTTATATATTATGATAGAGGTCAGGTCAAAGAAGGCCTCCTAATTAAAGAAGTTTGTCAATACATTTAAATTATACTAGTTGTTAAACCTCTCATACCTTACGAAGAAGTATTACTTATTTTCTCAGGCTTTCCAAATTTTTTTTTCAAAGCTCTTATTTTTCCTTCTTAAGCCAAAATATTCTTCACTCATTTTTCCCATACTGTGAAATCAATCTACTTGTTGAATGGCTCTACCACTAAAATAACAACCTTTATACTCTTTTGAATTGATGATTGATCTAGTTTTGAAGTAAAACTATTTTCTCTTTTGTTTGTCATTCTTCAAACAATGCCTCAATTTCACCAATCTAAATCATCCACATGACTCCGAGCACCTTAAAAGATAAAAAATGACTCCCAAATCACTTAAATTGGATCTCACAATCACTAGATACAAACTAAACAAATTTTCCATGTTTTATCCAAAATTTAGTTCGTCGTAGTAGAAACTCTTTAGTACATCATCTTCCCAAAAACAACTACTAAAATAGAACCCTAGTTGCTGCATTGATGCTTTTTTACGCTCCACTATTGGTTTGCCTAATTGCTTATTAGCACCAGCTAAAGAAGGCCTCTCTTCATTTCGATACCAAAGTCTTGCACACCACACCAAATTTGCTCTCCGACTACTAAAAATTTATAAGAGAAGTTGTTGTCGGCACACCTGTTCTCTTCTTTGCTTTCCTTATTATTGATAACTAAAAAACCCATCGATCATTATAGTTCCTTCTTGCTTCCCTCCAATGCTACCTCTATTGCCGACATCTTTTTACTTGTTGCTGTTGAAAGAAACCAATAGCGATGTCCACCCCCCATTGTATTTATTGCCACTGATAATCCATAAAGAACCAAATTTTCTTTGTCTTCTTCTTCTTCCCACACCGAGATCTACACAATCACAAACGTAACACCATGACAAAAAATCTTAGTCATCCAATTGGTGTTACTCCTATAAATCCAACAATACTTGAAATCATTCATATCGATCTGAGCTGCACGATCTACTAAAAATTGCTTGCAAATGCTCAATCTCAATGCCCTTGGATATCCTAAATAATAAACCTCTTCTCGAACCTCGCTTTGATAACACTTCTTAAGGTTCATAACATGATGCAAGCATACACAGAACACAAGGAATTTATGTAGTTTAGCTGGATGCCTACTATATCAGAGAAAAGTGTACTTCATTAACCAATAAACAACAATTACAATTTCTCTCTCACAAATAAAACTGCCTATCTCTCAAAATTTCACAAAAAAATTTTCTCTTTATTATCTAAGATACTAGACCCCATAGACCATATATCTATTTATATGTCTCGTATACAAACATAATTTCTACAAATCCTAGACTTGCAACTCATATAAATCTATAGACAATCAAATCTGTAAAATACAAGACACATCTAATAAATTATTACCGTTATTATATTACATTGCCTTCTTTCCTTCTCTTGGAGATGTATCCTAGATGCAAGAGATTTCTTGAAGTGTTGTTGGAGGCTAGGTAATGGCAAAAATATTCACTGTAAAAAGTTGTTCCTCTACCTCAAAACATTAGCAAAGAAGCCACGATTTACATATTCATCAATTGGAACAAGAGGTGCTGGAAAGAGGATTTGTAGTTGGTGATAATGGATGGGAAATAATTCAAATGACACCTATTCTTGCCTAGAATCAAGAGGGTATAATTTTTTAGCTAGACGAACTAGTTGAAGTATACAAAATCAAGACAAGTTATAAAAGGTTAATGGAGTTGAAATCTGCGACAGTGGAACTAAGTAGTTCGGAGGGTTAGGCTAATCAGGATACATATTCTAGCCCCCAACAATATATAAGTCATTCAATTTGGAAGCTTACGATTCCTCCAAGCATAAGAATATTTGGATGGAGGTTGATGAGTCTTACAGATTGGATAAAAAAAATTCTCGAATGTGTTATTTAATTCCAGAGATGAGTCAAAAAAGAAATCTTTATGGGTTCTAGATTATATTTTTGATGAAGAGAATGATTTTTTTAATCAAAGGATTAGAAAAAAAATTGGTCCAAATCTCCCAGAGGAATGATTTGAAAGATCCCAAAACAAAAAGACTGGTATTTTCTAGCAATAACATAATGTAGGCAGTCAATCAATCAAATTGATCCAAAATCTGATTCAAATCCAATATAGCACCTATGGGTATGTAAGAAATTTGTTGAATCAATTTTTTTAATGAATAGATCCGATCGGAACTTCAAATATGGAATTTGAGGGGATCAAATTGGAAATGAGACTATGAAGTATCTAACTAGAATAAAATATAACTAACTCAAATTTGAAAAAAATTAAAAGAAATGACTCGATCTCTTATTTTTTGTATCGAGAGATCCATGAATTGGGATCCTAGTGCATATACATACAAATGGTCTAATGGGAGTAAGAATTTCTAGGAACATTGAAACATTTCATTTATGAACAGAAGTGTTGTTTTTAAGTAGCGTTCGATTGATTGCATAGTAAGAAATTTCATACCGATTGGTCTAAGGTTATCGACAAACAAGATTTGCCCAAGGCTCTTAGTTTCATTTGTCCAAGTTACTTTCTTTTTTCTCTGTGAGTATTAAAGATACCCCCATTTATAGGTCTGAGATCCACATCTATGAATTGAAGGGTCTAAATAATCAACTCTGAAATCAATTCTTAAAATCAATAGGTGTTCCTTTTCTTACCTTATATTTATAAATCTTAAATATTTGAAGAGGTATGAAGTTAGTTATCTTTTGTGTAGAGATCAAGTTATTTGCGACTTTTTTGGGTTATTAAAATAACTTGTTTAGTTAGTGGTTCATTTTATTTGGTTCTTGTACCATAATCTAATTAAATACTCTTCTTTGGCTTAGTTGTTTTAGAAAGAATTTGATTGTTCATGGTTGATCATCACGAACAATAAGTTGAAAGTGTCAATATAAATGTTCGCAATCTCACCGCAAGTGCACGGGTCGTAGATTGTAGTATATGAATTATCGATCCACAGGGAATTCGGGACTATAAATTTTGCTTTTAAACGCTTTCGTGTCGAATATGGAGATAATATAGTAAATAAAATGAAAAAAAATAGAAAAATGGGAAGAGAAAATTGAAAATTAGAACAAGAAGAGAACGAGAGTGTGAGTACCTAGGGTCTAGGATTTCACATACGTCTTTTGCAACAGGTAGGGGTATAATTATTTAATCTGGATATTATTTGTTAAAGGAGAACAAACCCTAATTTATCCCTGCATCTTCTCTCGAAACCTTCAAAGTGTACCCTAATTTTCTTAATCACCTATTCTCATGGGATTAAGTTAATTAGAATCCATTAAGTTCTATAGTTCGTTCATGGAATTCCTCAAGGTCATCATGTCTATTATCATGGTCTTAGATGTCCAGGATTAATATCTTGATTATCGTATATTAGATTTTCACCTCTCGGTTTCATCACTTAATATATGGAATCATACCAAAGTATGGGCCCATGTACTAAGCAAGTATAAAAATCACGAGATATTAAATTAATAACAATATCCATCATAAATAAATTAAAAACCTACACCACACTAAATTGTACGCATACTACATCCTAAACCCTAGATTTAGGATTTAGTCAAGCATGTTTAAGTCCAAAATAAAATTAAAAATAAAATTCATCTTAAAGAAGACAATTAAAATTAAAAAGAAAAAAGATAGAAAGGCTTATTGGTTTGAAGCCCCCGATGGTGTGCACGCCACTCCATGCAACTCGTCGGTCCGCCTCTTGCCCGTGCTCTCCACCTTGCTCTCTCTCTCTCTCTCTCTCTAATTTTCTCCTCAATTTTCTGCCCGTGGAAGATCTCTCCCTTTGCCCGCTAGAATTTTGCTCCCCTCAATTCTGTCCAGACAGCCCCTTTTATAACTTTTGAAACTGCGTAAAAAAAAGTTCGCGTAGCCTGCTTACGCTAATTGGCCATAACGCAGTCCACCATGTCGAGGACTTCAGTTTGCACATAACTTGCACTGATGGATCCTTTGTTGCCTTGATGTGTTGAGTATCTCAGCGTTAATTGACTGTGGGGCCCACTGGTTGAACGGCTTGGATCTATGAACGTAAAAATTGCTGCATGAATTAATTGATCTAGACGGTAGAACTTTGTTGAACATATGAACGATGCGATAGATAAAAAAAAATCGCATGATCTGAAAGGCTAGATGATGATGGACAGCTGATGGACGATGCATGAATTTGGGACGGCTGAAAATTTCTGGATTGGCTAATCGATGCTCTGCTTTTTTACTGTAGAGATGAAATATTGATAAAAAAATTTAGGCATGGATTTTAATTGACATGGGCAGCTGCTTAGAGGGATGGTGCTGATTTGGTGGGTTAAGCGGTGGAATAAATAGAAATGGCCAGGATTTTATGATTTTCTGATGATTTTTAACCAAAAATCTGGACGGTAATTAGCTGAAAAAATGGACGGTCTGGATTTTATGATTTTGCTAAAATTTCGGAAGGTCCAATTGCTGCTGGAATAAATGGACGGCTTGCATCAAAGAGGCTAGGCAGCTGGATCTCACATGATCGATGGCTGAAAATTTCTGGTCATTGATTTCTGGTGGGCCACACATGCAATTTTTTGGACATTTGCAGAGATAAAAAAGAACGGCTGGAATGGAATGCATGGACGGCTGGATTGGATGGAGAATGGACGATCCAGGTTTATGTGGGGCCCACTTGCTAAAATTTATTTTTCCTGCATAAAAAATATTTTAAGTCATTAATTGCTCAAATTAATAAATGAGTTTTCAATAAAAAAAAATTATTCAAACTCATTCAATTTTCTGGCAACAAATAAAATTATAATTTCAAGCCAAAAGATCACTAAAATTGTTTAAATAGCTTGCAATTAATATTTAATGCCCAAAATGTTACAAAAACATGTTTTAAACCAAATTTCGCATTAAACCCAATTAATTACTAGCCAAATTGCTATAAAATTCCCACAAAATGTATTATTAATTTCCAATTATCAAATACCCCCACACTTGAACTTTTGCTTGTCCTCAAGCAAATACAAAGGAATTCAAGAATAGATTGCAAAATTTCAAAATTTTAAGCAAAGATTGAAAATAAATGTTTAGCCAACCATCAAAAACTAAGGAGAGTATTAAACTAAAAATTTTGAAACATGACACTCTTTGAAAATCTCGGCCAACAATCCCTTCTCGCATGACTAATATTGTACACCCTGTCACCTCATTTGCTTTCAATCATTAAGAGTTCAAAAACTCCGGCAATAAACTCTTAATTATCAGATATCTTCCTCATTTATTTGGTTATTCAACACACATTCAATAATTCAAATAATGGTAGTAATGTAGAAAATATCAGTCAAATTACCTCATATACATCTCATTAAGTTTTTACATTTAAATTTTCTCTACCAACTCAATTAGCCAATTCATAGGATCATAAGGGCTTAATAGGACAATGGTTAGGTTTGACACAAGAAATAAAATTTCAAACATTTTCAAAAAAAATTGAACCGTCTCCACATGACTTGAGCCTCATTTTACAATAGGAATAATGTTACCCCCACACTTCGTGCTTTTAATTTTTTTTTGAAGTCTGTTCTTACCCTTGATTTAGTAGTTTTTTTTACCAAGTCTGGCAATAATTTCCCTCACCATATTTCAGGGTATCTAGGAAGTCATTTTCATTATTTACACAGTCAGGAGTCAAACCTTATTCTCATTTCGCTTTTTAGCTCAGAATTCAATTTCAAAGTTAGTTCAACTCAGCAGGAATTAAGGTTTAGAAAAAATTTTAAGTCCAGGCTCAATGGAGGTAAACAATTGTTATACTTTCAAAGATAAGCTCATCATGAAAAAATTGCCTTAATCATGTCCATGAATTGGTTAAATTGAGTTTTTACTTTGGAAATTCTTCAACAGGAATGAAATTTTTCATGTATATGAGAAAAACTACCTTCTTAGATGACAATTGTGTGTATCAGAAACAAATTTTGATAAATTAGAGAGGATTATTCTGATTTTGAAAGAAAACAAAATTGGTTCCTTGGTATATCAGTTTCATCAAGTGATTTAGGACAAAAATCTAAGTATTTTCAACAAGTACATGTTCAAAAATAAATTTAACATCTTATTAAGGTTCAGCTCTTTTTCTAACTCAAAGATTTTGAAATTCCAATTATGGTTTGCTTACAAGACATACAAGAGTTCAAAGTGGGGTCTCGATCAGTTTAATATCACAATTTCTGCAAGAATTACCTAAAATTTTCAAAAAAATTTAATTTTTTTTTCAAAATACAACAAAAATTATAATCATGACAAACATAGAATCATTAGGGTAGTGAAAAAAATATTTAGAGAAAATTAATGCAATGCATTCACCCCCACACTTGAAATTAACATTGTCCTCAATGTAAATCATGCCATCAAAATAAAGGGAGTAATTGTAAAAAAAAAAAAAGAAATGTGAGATGTTAACTTCCCTGTTTTGGTGAATTGAACCGAATTTTCATCTCATGGTGCTTCTTCCAAGTAGGCTCTAAAAAGTAACCAATAAAGCTCTAAATTAAAAAGTATCAAAATTCTAAAAGAAACTAAAAGAAAAACTAAAACTAAAACTTCCCTGAAAGAAAAATGAAAAATTCAGGTTGCCTCCCGAGAAGCGCTTGGTTTAAAGTCGTCAGCCTGACTTCGGTTTGATCATCTTATGTCAACCAACTCCAACTTTCTCATTTCCCTAATTCTTTTTCTTGCCTCCAGATTTTCTCGCATTCGTCGTTCTTTGAATTGGTCTCCATATTTGCTTGAGAACTTTTCCAGCCAATGAATCGCTGCATTAGTTTTAAAAGAACAACAAGAAGGAGAACCGATAGTTACCAGTTTGTCAGCTTTTCGCTTTTATTCATGAGATTTTTGTTGTTTTGATCTCTCCCTTTCAGATGTTGGCACAGATTTAGCAACTTATTGATTCAAGTCTTCCGCAGCTTCTCCTTTACTTGTGTACATCTGAGTTAGGTTACTTGAAATTTCTTTGTTTGTTGACTCATTGACCATGTCAACCCGTAAACAAGAGTTATCGAGAGAGGAATTTTTCATGGCTGAGAATAGGTTGAATTCCATTTTTTCATCTCCAATTGTCAGAGAAAGTTGACCATTCTCGAAAGTCGTCCAAGAATGATTGAAATTTGGCAGTTTTCCTCCATGTCGAGGACTACAAAGTCGACTGGGATGAACATCTTGCCAACTTTCAAGGGAACATCTTCAAGAATGCCAACTGGAAATTTGATTGATCGATCGATCGGATAATTGGAGAGACATAGAAGTTGTTTTTGGATCGCCGATGTTCAGCTTTTTACAGATAAAGAGAGGGATCAGACTTACACTAGCTTCGAGATCACATAACGCCTTGCTAATTTGGAAATTCCCAAGAGCACAAGGAATAGAGAAGCTCCTAGGATCCTTTAGCTTTTCAGGTAGCTTATTCTGCAAGATGGCGCTGCACTCCTCAGTAAGTGCGATGGTCCCATGCTCTTTGGGATTTCTTTTGTTGGACAACATCTCCTTTAAGAATTTTGCATAGGTTGACATTTGGGAGAGCATGTCAATAAAAGGCACGCTGATTGATAGGTTCTAGAGCATTGAAATAAATTTCTCGAACTGCTTTGAAAGTTTTGCTTATCTTTGCCTTTGTGGGAAGGGAAGAGGAAGCTTACAAGGAGGTGGTGGGACATACGGCTTCTCCACCACTGGTTCGAGGTGTGGCTCATCTTTTTTGCTTCTGTTCCTGCTCAGCTTCCTTTTCAGTGTCAATTTGAGGTGATTGAGGTGCGTCGAGCTGCTTTCCACTCTGCAAGGTAACTGGCTGCGCTTGTTCCCTAGGGTTTACTTCAGGTTGGCTAGGGAGTTTGCCTTGGTCTCTATGGGATGTGGTAGTAGCATATTGGGCAATTTGGTTTTCAAGCAGTTTAATATGGATTTTCATTTGGCTCATTTCTTCAAGTAGTTTGTCAATCAAGGGATCAGAGGATTGTGCTTGAGGAGGTGCAGGTAGCTCAGGCTGAGTTTGGTATGAGGGAGGGTTCAGTGATCTTCTTAAGAAAGCAGGTGGCTTATTATTTTGAGCATAGTTTTGAGTATTTGACTGGTTTGCCCAAAAGAAATTAGGGTGGTTCCTCCGTCCAGTGTTGTAAGTATTTGAGTATGGGTTACCATAAGTGCGAGTATCATACTGTTATTGAATGAATTGGCCTGCTCGCTTCTGGTATCCTGGCTGGCAAAACTACACTCAGACGTGTAGTGTGAAGCTCCACAGATCTCACATGAAATATTTTGAGAAGAAGATGCATTTCGGTCTGTGGGTTCCTGCTTCTTTTGCTGCAGAAGTTGATCAAGTTTAGCATAAAGAGAATTTATGGATTCGATATCACATACATTACCTCGCCAAGAGGGTCCTTGGGTGTCGCCGTATTGAGAATCATAAAGAGCCAAGCCATCTAAGAGCTCGAAAGCCTCCTCGTCAGTAAGTCGCATGAATCAGCCACCAGCGGCTAAATTGACGGCGCTTCGGCTAGGTCAATCGAGTCCATTGAAGAAATTTTCAATAACGTCACCTTAGGAGATGTCATGATAAGGACACTTGCGCTGCAGATCTTTCATTCTCTCCCACACATCATATAGAGTTTCGCCATCTTTTTGGACGAACTGATTGATTTCGTCCCGGATTTTCCTGATTTTAGAGGGTGAAAAGAATTTCTCCAAAAAAGCAGTAGAGAGCTCATCCCATGTATTGAAAGTGTCGGGTGGCATAGAATAGAACCACTCGCTTGCCCTATCATGAAGAGAAAATGGGAAAAACTGAAGGCGGATTACCTCACGTGGGATATTTTGTACCCTTATTGTGTTGCACAGCTGCAAGAACTTAGTGATGTGTATGGTCGGGTTTTTAGAATGTAGTCCTGCAAATTGGTCCTGTTGAACCATCCGAATAAGCCCGGGATTGAGTTCAAAATTTCTTGCATCAATTTCTAGTTCAACTATGCATTATCGAAATCCTCGAAGGTTTGGCCGGTTCCAATCGCTAAGAGTTATTCTTCTTGGAGGAGCGTTGTTCTCGGCCTGGCCTTCGTCCTGCTCTTGATGTGGCGGGTTTGGATTGTTACGTTCTGCCATGGTGTCTTGAAAAGATTATTGCTGCTTGTACTCACGAATTCTTCTCTTAAAAGAACGTTTGATCTCAAGGTCAGCAACAAAGAGTTTTTCAGCTAGTTGTTTTGCAAAGCTTTGAGTATGTAGGTGCATACAAAGATTAACTAGCTAGTTCAGAAAAGATAAGAACGAGAGATGGAAAGGAAGAAATAAAATACAAATAAAATAAAATAAAATAAAATAATAAAAATAAAAATAAAAATAGATAGGGACAAAAGACAAAAAAAAGATAAAAAAAGATAAAAAATAAAAAAATAATAGAAAAATAAAATATCTAAAAAAAATTTAAAGTAACGCCAAATTCCTCGACAACAGCGCCAAAATACTTGTTCGCAATCTAACCGCAAGTGCACGGGTCGTAGATTGTAGTATATAAATTATCGATCCACAGGGAATTCGGGACTACAAATTTTGCTTTTAAATACTTTCGTGTCGAATGTGGGGAGAATATAGTAAATAAAATAGAAAAAAATAGAAAATTGGGAAGAGAAATTGAAAATTAGAACAGGAAGAGAACGAGAGTACGAGTACCTAGGGTCTAGGATTTCACATGCGTCTTTTGCAACAGGTAGGGGTATAATTATTTAATCTGGATATTATTTGTTAAAGGAGAACAAACCCTGATTTATCGTTGCACATTCTTTTGAAACCTCAAAGGCGTACCCTAATTTTCTTAATTACCTATTCTCATGGGATTAAGTTAATTAGAATTCATTAAGTCCTGTGGTTCGTTCATAGAATTCTTCATGGTCATTATGCCTATTCTCATAGTCTTAGATTTCCAGGTTTAATATCTTGATTATCGTATATTAGATTTTCACCTCTCAGTTTCATCACCTAATATATGAAATCATGCCAAAGTACAGGCCCATGTACTAAGCAAGTATAAAAATCATAAGATATTAAATTAACAACAATATCTATCATAAATAAATTAAAAACCTACACTACGCTAAATTGTATGCATGCAATTAAAATCAAAATCCTTCTTAAACAAGACAATTAAAATTAAAAAGGAAAAAGATAAAAAGGCTTATTGGTTTGAAGCCCCGATGGTAAGTCGGCCACTCCACGCAACTCGCCAGTCCACCTCTTGCCCGTGCTCTCCACCTTGCTCTCTCTCTCTCTCTAATTTTCTTCTCGATTTTTTGCCCGTGGAAGATCTCTCCCTTTGTCCGCTGGAATTTTGCTCCCCTCAATTCTATCCTGGCAGCCCCTTTTATAACTTTTGAAACTGCGTAAAAAAAAGTTTGCGTAGCCTGCTTACGCTAATTAGCCATAACGCAGTCCACCATGTTGAGGACTTCAGTTTGCACATAACTTGCACTGATGGATCCTTTGTTGCCTTGATGTGCTGAGTATCTCAGCGTTAATTGACTATGGGGCCCACTGGTTGAATGACTTGGATCTATGAACGTAAAAATTGCTGCATGAATTAATTGATCTAGATGGTAGAAATTTGCTGAACATATGAACAATGCGATACATTAAAAAATTGCATGATCTGAAAGGTTGGATGATGATGGACAACTGATGGACGGTGCATGAATTTGGGACGGCTGAAAATTTCTGGATTGGCTGATCGATGCTCTGCTTTTTTACGGTGGAGATGAAATATTGATAAAAAATTTAGGCATGGATTTTAATTGGCATAGGCAGCTGCTTAGAGGGACGGTGTTGATTTGGTGGGTTAAGCGGTGGAATAAATAGAAACGACCAGGATTTTATGATTTTCTGATGGATTTTTAACCAAAAATCTGGACGATAATTAGTTGAAAAAAATGGACGGTCTGGATTTTATGATTTTGCTGAAATTCTGAAAGGTCCAATTGCTGCTAGATTAAATGGACAGCTTGCATCAAAAGGCTGGGCAGCTGGATCTCGCATGATCGATGGATGAAATTTTCTGGCTGTTGATTTTTGGTGGGCCACACGTGCAATTTTCTGGACATTTGCAGGGATAAGAAAGAACGGCTAGAATGGAATGCATGGACGACTGGATTGGATGGAGAATGAATAGTCCAGATTTATGTGGGGCCCACTTGCTGAAATTTATTTTTCCTGCATAAAAAATATTTTAAGTCATTAATTGCTCAAATTAATAAATGGGTTTTCAATAAAAAAAATTATTCAAACGCTTTTAATCTTATGGCAACAAATAAATTATAATTTTAAGCCAAAAGATCACTAAAATTGTTTAAATGTCTTGAAATTAATATTTAATACCCAAATATTACAAAAACATGTTTTAAACCAAATTTTGCATTAAACCCAATTAATTACTCACCAAATTGGTATAAAATTCCCACAAAATGTATTACTAATTTCCAATTATCAATAAATAATGTTAAGCAATGCATTCTTAGTATTTTTTAAAAAATGTGTATTCTTCATAGGACAGATGGCAGAATATGGGGTTGAATGAACCTCTTGTTGGTACTTTTCCAGAGAAATAAATGTCTATTTATCCGTATAGAAAAGGGTATTGACTATTCTACTATGCACTACATTGAAGAAGCCAATGACTATTCATCATTCTATATTGAATTATTTTCATATAGATTCCAAATTCCAAACGAGAGGTAAATAAATATCATGATAAAACTTCGTTTGAAACGATGTGGTTAAAAGCAATGTGCGACTTCAAAGGCAAGATAGATCTCTTATGGATTCTAGCACCCATCATTTTATTTGATTTTATATATCAATAAAGATGCTCTGGGCTTGACATATTTTTTCTACGTCACTGGGACCCAAATTTTAGGGGATAGTACAGGATGAAGCTCAAGCATAAATTCTTGATTCATTTATCAGAGGGAGGGATCTAGGGTTAGTGTTAGTCAATAAGCTATTCCAACTTCGTAAGGATATCTTTAATGTAAAAATCTGAACGTTGAACAAGTTTCAAATCCAAAAGCAAAAAAGTACAATTGTCGAAATTAGTAAAACTTTTTTGATCAAAAGCATATTATATCATAAAGGATATAATCATTTGTGTAATTCTTCAATAGAAAGAACAAATGGTGTGTTATTTTCATTTTGAAACAATTAAGGATCACTGAGGTAGTGTTTAAACCCAATGATTAAAAGCAAACATAAAGGATACCAGAACAAGTAAATGTTGTTTTCCATTATCTCAATATGAGACAACCAAAAGAGGTTAGAGACGACTCGATAAATGTCTAAGGGTTTACCTTCGATCTCTTGGAGAATTATCCAACTTGAGTTATATGAATGAGATTTCTTTTTCAATAAGGAAAAAATAAAGAGAACTCAAATCTTAACTAATTGATGCTTTTTATGGATTCATTTTCCACTTTTTATCTACAAAATCTAATCTTCAGATGAGAGGAATAATAGTTGAGCCTTATTACTATTTCTACAGAGGTGAGGAAGAAAGTGTTTAGCACCTATTCTTGTCATGTTCACAAATCAAGTCAGCTTTTGACCTTATTTTGCTAAGTAGCTTTCCTAGACCCGATTCAAAATTCGTATGATCTGTGTAAGCAAGCATTGAAAAGGAATTTATGTCCCTAATTGTTGGTCCCTTGGTGAATGATTTAGCATGCTAGGAATCAACATAGAATATCAGATGAATAGCTTAACCTCCTATTTATTCCTAACAATTGTGCCTCTTGTCTTCATCAAATAGAGGTTGCAAATTTTACTTCAAATGCAAGCCTATGTTCAAAGAATATCTAAGTCTGCTAGATTCCCTCCCAAAACTGGCTAAGCCAAGATAAATGTTGACAATTGACACTAGTTGTAAAAGATTTGCTAGACAAATTGCTTTGGGTACGGCTATTAGAGGTCATATTGACTGTTTTGTTGTAGCCAGACGTTGGTCTTGGAAGGATTAGGCTGATCCCCTCTATATAGAAGCAAAAGCTACGTTGATGGAAATTAACTGGGTGAAGCATCTTTCCTATCAACATCATTGTGGAATCAGATTCACTAATAAAGGTGCTCGATAACTATTTCTCAAGTTATATTTCCTCTCATGTTGCTCGAACCGGTAACTTTGTGTCCCATGTTTTGGTAGAACATGTAATGATACAAGGGTTAATTGATAAAGTTTGGTTGGATAGGTCTCCTGCATGTATTTTTTAGGCCATGCGTAAATATCAAAATTTTGTCTTGGAGGAGGAAAAACATCTCAACTTTTCATCATAGTAGCCGGTGAAGATGAGTGGGAATCCTTTTACAAATTTGTTATCATCAAAAAAAAGTTTTCTTAGAAATATTTTCTTATTTTTTCTTTATTCAATCATCACCAAAAACACCTAGGTAAATTAAGAATGAATTCTTTACATAAAAATTTTTGAAAATTCTTACTTTCTCGTATGCTTTTGGGAAGAGAAAAAATGAATTAAAAAGGTAGGATAAAGTTTTTTAAAAAAGATAGAATAATGATGTGATATAATAAGAATGATGATTAGAGTAAAAAGAATAATGTTAAAATAGGTAGGATACTTATATGAAATAATGTGAAGATGTGAAAATTTTCTTTTTCACTTTTCCAAATGAGCCCACCAAAATTTTATCTTCCACTATCCTCTTTACCTTTTTACGGACCTACTTTTCCAAATTACCTGTCCATTCCCATTCCAATCCAACAGGAATTTAGTTTGTCTGTGCACCATCAGTTTATTATTCCATATGTCAAGACTCCAATGGCTACAATTCCAAAATTGAGGAAATCTATTGATTTGAGATGGAACACTGAAGGTATTAAGAATGAAAAAGTTGTACTCAAATAAGAAAAGTTGATTGTATTAATTGGAAAAATTTTCCACATTCCCATAACGTTTAGTAAATATTCCTTTTATACCTACAAATTTTCAAAAATTGCTCTCACACCCATGATATTTCACCCCTAATTTGTGTTGTGCCCCTACCGTCTTAGTCCATTAAGTTAGGTTCGTATTTATTTTTTGAATTCCGGAAACACCCATCTTCTTCTCACGCACATATTCTGTTAGGATCCAACTTGTTAGAATCCAAATCTGCTGATTGAATTGGATGAGAGCATTACAGAAGAAAGTACAAGAAATGAGATTGAGCACCGACTGTAATTGACAATGACAGTGTTCTCCCTCTATTGCAACTAATGAACTAAGAACTAGAAACGAATACAAATCAAGCACCCCTTTCTCCTTCCCGTCACTCTCTATTTATACTAATGGCTACTAGCTACTAGATCCACAAACAGGCCATGCCCACCTACCCTCCTAGACCCTATCATTCCACCCCGCCTAAAATCCACCTTGCCCACAAGGTGGAAAAAAAATCAAAATTATTTACAATTGCAAAGAGCAGAACCAAATTAAAGGCCAACAAAACAAACACTCAAGTGACAGAGATGAATCCATCCCAGCATATCTCTGACTTGGAACTCTCCTCAAGATCCCCGCCTTCCAATCTCTTGACTGAAGGATCAGACTCCATACAATTATCTGTTAAGACACATTAAAATCTTCATTTGGATTGACCATCTCATAAGTGCCAAATTCGTTGCTAGTTTCATCTGTCTGTCCAACGACATCTATTTCCCAATGAATCTCCACGTTATCCATAGAAATATCCCAATCAATATCTGTTGGCACATCAACAACTGCTAGCTAATTCGCATTAGACTTTGATGGATCCTTTAGAGAATCAAGGACCTCGCCGGGAAGCTCCAGTATGGAAAAAAAACATCAAGCTCCATGAGAAAAGCACAAAGAAATCGGACAAGCCACCGTCGTCTTTCCACCACCCCTGCGTTGACGCAGACAATGCCACCTGGGTCCCAGACCCACCTGCCGTCCCTGAAAGTAAGCCAGGTAAAAGAAAGTCCTCCCGGATCCCAGGTGCCCCTCGCCCGGACGACCTCTTATTTCATCCCCATAACCCATCCACCCGGGTCCCATTCTAGCAT